>CH002980.1:2019307-2048688 GCA_000149265.1 Ciona savignyi | reverse complement strand
TTTATTTTTAGTTTCTGTCGGAAATAGTCTACCTAAGCATATCTACCACAGAAGTTTTAAATTATTATGTGACGTTTGTTACTATAAGTTTGACTCCGTTCATGTGGTGGTTTGTAAGTAGCCCCGTTTAATTAAGATATAAATGTGTTGTCAGTAGTCACGAAGGACGAATCGTCGCCCTTACCAGCTTTACAGTATTTCAAGAAAACAACTCGGCATTTTGGGACAAAAAGAGCCAACACTGGCACAGCATCAAACCGATAATTTTCATGCCCCAGTGTAGTTCTAATATATAATTTAAAGTTTAAATATTCCCAAGTAAGCCTTACACTTCACATCACTATCAATGAGTAGGCTAGGTACATTTAGTCCAATTGAGTCAAATATTGCAAAACCATTTACCGACAGTCGAGTTCCCTTTCTTCTGCATTATGAGTGTGATCGATGTTTCTACACTAGAGAGGAACACACTTTTATTTATTTTTTTGGATAAGCATCAACAAGTGGCACATATAGGATACACTATGTTTATAACTATGATAAACACAGTTGTCGTAATAAGTGGCTTAGTCAGTACTTGGTCTGGTTTTTAAACAGATAACAAGACGCTGGAGCTGTATCCCATATACACTTTAATCCCGTCAATGATCCACCTTGCAAAATATTTTTATTCTCATTTTAACACGTTCGGACAATGTCAAATCGAATTTAATTTAAAGAAAAATGCAATGCAGTGTTTTGTAGGAAGTGAACTTTATTTGACCGAATTTTATCCTTACGACCTTTTTGTCGTGACATATATGCGGCTTAGTTTAATTTTAACCACTTTTGGATAAGGACCACTTAAGAAAGTGCTTGAAATTCCACTTGACAGATGCTACCTGTCAGATCATTTACATAATTCATGTCAGCTGTTGTTTCTATAAGAACTTATCATAATTCATGTACCAACTACACTGAGAGTCACGAAGTACAAATATTTGCGTGTTTGTGCAAGAAAATAGAACATTCAGAAAAAAATGATTACATACTCAGCACAAAATCAACAACACGCATGTAGGATTGAGAAAGACTTTAAAATCGTATGATTTCTCAGAACATTTTAAATCACAGCAAATGATCAAATATTTTTTATAGTTCTTATTTACTTTTAGTTAATCTTAGAAAAAAAACTACTTAAAAATCCGGTGAATCTGATTTATTTGAAATGCATTTACCACGAATTCTGCTAGTGGTTTATAATTTCTCGGCAAACATATGACTGATTCAGACACCAGATTGAGCAAAATAAAATTTGACAAAATACTCACAAGTGTTATAAACTTTGAATTTCTGAATATTATTTGTCAATTAAAATTTTAATAATCATTATCAGCAGAGGCTCCTCGAAAAAAACTGGCTGAGACTTCAACGAATGTCAAAATATTCCAAACATTTATGTTTCCCATTTTATGTATTGTTGAGTGTTTCGGTTTGATCTTTTAATTCTTTACCATTAGGCAGGAAAATTACCTTAAATTAAAACGGTATCCTTTCTCCATACCCTTAATAAGCTATTTTATATTTAGCTACACTTATGTTCTTCATGCACTTTGCCATGTCATGTATGTTTCAAAGTTCAACTTTAACCACTTTCGGATATAGCCTACTTGAGAAGTCCTTCATGTTCGACATATAGGCAGCTGTCGGTGCGGTTTGTAATTCTTTCTGTTTGTTTCTGTGGTTTTACCAAGAACTAAGCATATGTGTCATCACTTATCAGGCTGTTTAAATATTTATGTTTCATTCGTACCTACTGCGTTTCAAGGAAACACAACTAAGCACTTTGGAACAAAAAAAGAAAGAACTTAAAACGTGCACAAAACCAAGAATATGTACGTCAGAATTATATACTGGCGTGTACAGAACCACAATCTTAATTTGTTTTGGGGGTTTAGTTATGATAACGAGATGGGGTGATTACTAGGTCAGTATATTAATAAAACGACAAAGCTAATCATTCAAACACACAACCGACGAAATGTACTTGTTTGAACACGAGAACCAGCAGCAGAAAATAAAGGTTTCGATGCTTATGCCGGTTGCCGTTTGTGGGACCTCGAAAAAATTAATAACACAGGATAGAATACATAGTTCCGTGAAGTCCTTGAATACATAAGCGATTGCAGTATTGTTTTGCAAATTGGGATGTGCTGTTCCGCCTGTTGTCCCGCAGATTAGTGAAGTCAGGAAAAGCGATAATGTCTACTTCCGATTGTCGTGCATCGGAACTATTACATTGCATTGTATATATGGTTGAGACGTTCATGTTGATTTATATTACTGATTATTTTACTGCTATTTGTGGTGACCGCAAAGTTCTTGGGCCAAACATAACCGTGTAGCTAGCGGGAGTTTTGAGTTCACCACCTTTCGTTTAACATACTTAGTTCTAACCAAATGATCATGCGGACATATACGGCTTGACTACCAGAATCTAGATTAATTATGGGTCCCATTTAAAAAATTGGACACATATTGTTTTTGTCCGTTTTTTTTCGTTTTTTTTTTGTCAAACGCTTGACAGGCATGGCTTGTGGCTCCGACATCTACCAGAAGGGATAATGGAATCGCAATGAAACTTTGTCATTTGTTAGACCACATGGTCTAGATATGCAGAAACCAAAATTTTGTTTTTTTGGTAATATACCTAGGGGAATTCCCCTGGGAGGTGAAAAACCAAAACGGTATTTTTTTCAAAAAATTTAGCTTTTTTGGGCATAGCGCATGAACGGCTGCTCCAATTTTGATCAAATTTGGTAAAATAGTAGTGTGTTAGCCACTGCGTTACCAATTAGAAGAAACAAAATATTTACCTAGGGAAATACCCTAAAAATAAAGATATGTTTCTAAATCAAGATTGTGACAGGCATGGATTGTGGCTCCGACATCTAACAGAAAGGATAATGGAATCCCAATTAAACTTTGTCATTTGTTAGACCACATGGTCCAGATATGCACAAACTAAAATTTTGGGTAATAAATCCAGGGGAATTCCCTTGATACGTTAAACACCTAAACGGTATTTTTTTCTAACTTTTTGGCTTTTTCGGGCATAGCGCTTGAACGGCTGCTACAATTTTAATCAGATTTGTTGAAATGTAAGTAATTAGTCACTTATTTAACACCTAAAGAAAATAAAAAACATCCCTTGGGAAATACCCCCAAAAAATAGGATTTTGTTCTCAAATCAGGATTGTGACAAGCATGCCATTTCACCCCGACATTTATCAAAAGGAGTAATGGAATCGCAAGTAAATTTAACATTTGTTAGACAACATGGTCTAGATATGGAGAAATCAAAATTGTGGGTGATAAATTTAGGGAAATTCCACTGAGACCTTAAAAATCAAAACGGTATTTTTTCTAAAAAATAGCTTTTTCCGGGATAGCGCTTGAACAGATTCTCCAATTTTAATCAGATTTGGTAGAATGTAAGTGCATTAGTCACTGATTTAACACTTAAAACAAAATCAAAAAAAGATTACCTGATGAAATACCCTAAAAATAAGATTTTTTCCTCAAATCATGATAGCAACATGAATGGCATGGCGCTCCGACATCTACCAGAAAGAGTAATGGAATCGCAATAAAAATTTGACATTTGTAAGGGAACATGGTTTAGATATGCAGAAATTATAATGTTGGGTAATAAATCTAGGGGAATTTCCCTGAGACGTTAAAAACCAAAACGTTTTTTTCTGATAAATTATCTTTTTGGGGCATAGCGCTTAAACGGTTGCCCTAATTTTGATCAGATTTGGTAAAATGTTAGACCATTAAACACTCTGAGTCAATTAATTAAAACAACGAAAACATTTACTTAGGTTAATTCCCTTAAAAACGAAAATATGTTCTTGAATTATGATTCTAACAGGCAGGCCATATCGCACTGACATATCCAACAAGGAGTCGACAAAACTAAATAAAACTTTAAGAATTGTTACATAACATACCCACATATGTAAAACAGAAACTTATCTACTAAGCCCAGGGGAATTCTTTGAAACCATGAAATCGGGCTATTTTGGAAATTTAGCTTTATTTTACCACCACGCTTGAAACAAGCTTTAATTTAGAAAAGGGGGAACTGAATTCAATTTTAAGAATATCTTAATAAATGGAAAAAATACGCTGATTTCAAAAATCAAATCAGTTTCTTCCAATATTGTTTTGTTAAAGAGTTATGAGCAAATATGCATTTCATTTTATGTTAGGGGATTTCCCGTATTACGTCATTGACGTTGTTGAGATTTCGTTCCTATATGCATTGTACACAATCATGTGCCAGTTTAGAGGTGAATTAGTAGCAAAAGCGCCTGCAGGAGCGTTGTATTTTCGTTTTTTATGGAGACTTAGCATAACACTGATCATATAGCCTTACTGAACCAATGTACATAATGACAGCTTACTTTAAGCGCGGTCATTAAGGCCTGCACGGTCCTGGACCTAAGCTGAATGCTGAGGTATACAGGTCTCGTATTTAAATGACTTTAGAATAATAAGTCTTAGCATTTTATATCATAAATCATAGAAGTGAATACAGAACAAGAAAACTAGAACATTGCTTTATCCGTTTTTTTGTCGTTGTGAGGAAATCGATGAAAGAGCACAGGTGGATTGGAATTTCGTGTGCTGTAATAGGAATTTGTACATCCCAGAGCAAAACAATATGCTCCAATCACTCTTCCTTCCTTCTCAGTGGCTTAACTTTAGGCATTTTACAATATCTAATAAAAAGAACTAAATTGAAAAAGTGGTATATTCTTATTAACTTATTTGAGTAGTTAAGTAGAGATCTATTGTATATATTCTTCACTTACGTATCTTAGTGCTTGCTGTGTACTTATTGTCGGACTACACATCGGCCACTGTGCATGAACTGGTTTATGCTATAAGTGGTATTCTAAACCAGTAGGCTAATGCTCAGTTTCAATAACAGCAGACATTAAATGCACCACATACACAACAGCAAAACATTATACAAACAGCCAAGGTAAACTATGAAAGAAATAGGCTTTTCCCACCGCATAGTCTAGCCTTTGCTTGATGGCTGGTTTATTTCTGTAAATTGCTGGCAGTTACAGTTTAATGCATTCTGTTCTAGTTTTCTTGTTCTGTCTTCACTTTTATGATGTAAATTGCTAAGACTTATTATTCTAAAGTCATTTAAATACGAGACCTGTATACCTCAGCATTCAGCTTAGGTCCAGGACTGTGCAGGCCTTAATGACCGCATTTAAAGTAAACTGTCACCATGTACATTGGTTCAGTAAGGCTATATGACAAGTGTTATGCTAAGTATCCATAAAAAAACGAAAATACAACGCTCCTGCAGCCGCTTCTGCTACTAATTCACCTCTAAACTGGCACATGATTGTGTACAATGCATATAGGCACGAAATCTCAACAACGTCAATGACGTAATACGGGAAATCCCCTAACATAAAATGAAATGCATATTTGCTCATAACTCTTTAACAAAACAATATTGGAAGAAACCGATTTGATTTTTGAAATCAGCGTATTTTTTCCATTTATTAAGATATTCTTAAAATCGACTTCAGTTCCCCTTTAACATTTGTGGTGAAATGTTCGTAAATTTAAGACGTTTATTCTTTTCTCATCTACACATGGAAAAGAAGTTTGGTCGGATAACTATGGGACCCATGCGTTTATGCTTGCAGAAACAAAGTACATACTCAGTGTATAAAATACAAAATGTGGTTAGGGACCCTGTAGCATGAATATATGGCATACGACATGTGTTTTACAAATAGTGGTGGCTAAACACGTGGTTGACACTCTCTAGTTTTAGTGAGCGGTTTCCCTCCTTTTAGTGTTGCCCGTTTAGTACGTACGAAATACGTACGAAAGCATTCAATTACGTATATATTTCTACATAGTATGTGGTTTGAAGCACAATTTGTTCCCGGGCTGTTGGGAAACATGGAAGGAAATACAAAAACGAAATGTTTGTCGCAGATTAATAGCTTATTGTTGTTTTGAAAGATATTTTAATATAAGTGTTCTAATATTGTTTAACTTTGTAAAAAGTGGCTTACTTTAAAGTAATCAATATTGCGATATGAAACTTCCACCAACGTTATGTGTGTTTTCACCTGCGTACGATGCATTTTAAAGCGATAACCCCGCCCACTTGCAATATCCCTGGTAACCCGACGATGGGCGTACGATGCATTTTAAAGCGATAACCCCGCCCACTTGCAATATACACACTGCAATATCCCTGGTAACCCGACGATGGGCGCGAGGTGATCTGACGATTGCGTGAGATTAACGTGTGTTAACCCCCTTGGTTTCCCCATTCACGGAGATAAAGATAAATATCGAATCCTATTTGTCTGCTGCGCGAACTTTAAAATCCATGATCGGCTTGACCGTATTTGCATATAGTTTGCATATATTTTGCATATAATGTATCGGATGCGTTAACCATTCGGTCGCATGGCTGTACAACCGTTATGTCTAACCCGTGTATGTGTATAAGCAAAGGGCGTTACCACACGGGCATCTTTCATATTCACTCGCGTATAAGCAAGGGGTGTTATTACACGGGCAAAATTTAATTATCCCTCTACCAAAGAATACAGTGTGTTGTATATGATCGAGGCAGATAATTAAACGTATTTTATCCATGTTTACACGGCGATTACCCGTGTGGTAACTCCCTTTGGCTTCCCCATTCGCGGGGATAAACATGAATGTCCGAAAATAACACAACGAAATGTGATGATTTGTTTTTTATTCCATAAATGCAGGCGAATAAAAATGGAACTATGATATGAATGTTAAAATGGTAAAAATGTCAGGAAAGGAAAAAGGCCACGAACGGTTTACCACAGACTTATTGTTGGTATGAAAGATAATATAATATAAGTGTTCTAACATTGCTTAACTTTGTAAAAGTGGATTATTCTTAAAGTAATATCAATATTGCGATTTATATTAATCAATGAGATTAAGTTACATAACAAAGAAAACTCGAAAACCGTGATCATATGCATTTTAAACTAGTTTTGACAACTGTTTATGTTACATTACGTCATATTCAATATTTTTAATGATTAAAAAAAGAAAAATAATCCAACCTGATTCACAATGATTAAAAATGAAAGTTAATGATACAAACAAATGGCTAAATTACGTTTGATATGTTATATTTTCAGAGATAGATATCTAAACCGAATCAAAATGATTACTTTTGTGACAAAATATTGGATATTCCCAAGCTTAAAATTGGATTTCATAATTTGAATTCTGGCTTTTAAAGTAATGTTTGTCTAATCTTCTGTTTTATTGCAGATTGAATTAAGATTAACCGCAGTGCTGAAGTTGAAGTGGAACAGACGACAAGGGAAGGTGCAGGATATTGAGTTTCAGTTGAATCATCTGGGCTAAGTACAATGTGTTTATATTGAAGCCACGATGTATGGGGTAAATGGCGTGATGTTGCTTAACCAGTGATGATGTTTCGCCACGAGTCAATTAAGCCTTCAGACAATTATGCGGTACTACGTCATTCTTGGATAATTCCACATAAAGTCGATTGGTTTCGATAAGTAAGCTGCAAAAGGACTTCAACTAGGATACGATATTAATATTTATGGAAGGCGTCACACTAAACCACACTAATCGATAGGACAAATGTAACATTAACTAGAATTCGAAATTCTAAAAAAATATCTAGAATTTCAAAGCAAATTCAAATTACTCCAACCTTGTATTTATTTTCTTCTCAGTTTCATTTCGGCAATTTTAAGGGAGTAACGGTATCCCTTCCAAGGTTGCCAGTTAACGCCGTTGGCGAATGTTGTATGTGTTCCACGTAGGTAAAGACCATTCAAGTTGGCGGCGTGGCAGTCATGATACCACCATCCGCCTTTAAACGTTTGAGCGCAATTTATACCCGAAGTGTCCTGGTCGCGGTCTTTGGTTGAAAAGTTGGTTGATGTCATGGCATTACCTATACGGAGATAAATACACTTATAGGAAAATGGAGGTTTTCGAAATATTCAAATTATTCCAAATATTCAAATTATTCGAAATATTCAAAATAAATATTGGAAACCACATAGTAATATGGAATTGCTCTTTGTGCAAGACATTGGAAAATGATTATTTTATTGGGCAATAATTTTGCCGACTTAAGTAATGATGGAGATGTATATATTCGAATGTGGTTGCTCGACAAGACGTATTACAGGCGTTCTAGGAATCCAAATCCAAAAGGAATCCAAAGGTTTCTAGGAAACCAAAGGTTTAGAGGCTTATGAATCTAAAACGATGACAAAAATAGAATCGATGACTCTTCAACATTGCAATAGCTAGAAACAGGGCTTTTTGGGGAGCATAATCTGTGAATGTTGCATATACACTGTCACTTGTCTTACACCTGGATACCGGGTTAAGATGGTAGCAATTGAAGATGCTGAAATAGGATAGGATATTCATGTTTACCCCGTGAATGGGAAAACCAAGGGGGTTAACACACGGGCAATCGTCAGATCACCTCGCGCCCATCGTCGGGCTAACTATTGCAGTGTGTTGTATATGAAAAAAGCGAAATTTGTTGAATATTTTGAAAGCTACCTGCAGTTCCATGGTAACCAGCTACACGCAGTGAATAAAACGGAGGCCTCGAAACGACGAAGGTGCTGAAAATACATGTTTGTTTGGATGGAAATGTTGTACATTTACATCGATTCTACCCACCTGTATGTTGCATACGCTTTTTCGCCTTCAAAATCTTCCAAATCCACCCGCATTTCATACTCGTCGCCTTTCGTTAAGTTGTGAATTGTATCCAAACCTATTAAAGTGCAATGGTAATTCTTGAAACTTTTGATTTTTAGGGTTAACCAAATCCAAACCTATTTGTATAGCGTAATGGTGGAAAACTTTTTAATATTTTAGGGTCAACCAAATAAAGATATCAATTTTCTGATGCTCAAAAAAAAGAAGATATCGAAATTTTACCAAGCCAGAATTCGTCATCCAATTTTCCGAACCCTGAAACATAATCGTCCCAACCACGAAAGAAATCTTCAGTCCCGTTCACGCGCTTTTGGAAAACCTGAAACGTTGATATGATATTCATGTTTATCCCCCGTGGATGAGAAAACCAAGGGGGTCAACACACGGGCAATCAACATATCACCTCACGCCCACCGTCGGGTTACCGGAACTATTGCAGTGTTTTGTATATCATATAGACGTTCCTTCAATTTGGTATAGAACCCATTATTCTGCTGGGTTCAGGCAATGTTTGTTAAGTGACTTGTCCAAGGACACAGCCAACTATAGATAGAAGCCAGTTTCGAATCTGCAACCTTTCCACCAGACTAATCAGTCCGAATAAATAATACGAAATCGTGGGTTTTATCGGTGCACTTAAAAGTTATCACTTTTATGCATTTTAAATTAATTTTTATTACAGCTAATGGTTTCAAATATATTTGTGTGAGTTACTATGACACTTTAAAGTTTAATAGATAAAATGTTTTATCTCGCTACTTACAATCCAGCCGCCGCCGTCAGTTACCACGTCGCAGTACACTTGGACTCCAACATTAGCATCTTGATACGGGAATATGGTGTAGACTCCCCCGTTGGACCAGTTCGGCTTTTTGGTGGAGACGTCTCTACACGATCGTGGTTTCATAAATGCTGATGAAGCATTCTGGGTTCGCACGCCAAGTACATGGCCACACTCCATTCGGCACGATTCAAGAGTAACTTGGCATTGTACAAACCATACCAGAGTAAGGACAACGAATATTGACCCAATTAAACCCATTTTTACTAGGCTATTATTCTTCAAATAACATTAATATTATTAATTGATATTTATGCTTGGTAGATGTAAAGAAATGTAGTACCTTGCAAAGTCTGACAATAGATTTGCAAAAAAAAGACTTTTCGCTGGGTTATTTTAGCTTTTACTTACCCCACCAATAACACGGATTCAACGGTTAGAATCTAGTAATATCAAATGCCGATCCGCTAGATGTATGCGAAGGCCGCTAAGTGCTTTTCCAAGGATGTTTCCGACCAGCTATTTCTCGCAATCTCTCTGTCTCCATCTTTGTGACCAAATAATCGAAAAGATTTTCAACCCCCAACTTCAACCCGATTAGTCTGATGAGTTAATACGTCGCCTTTCAACCGAAAGGTTGCAGGTTGAAAACTGGTCGCTAGCTAGTCGGTCGTGTCCTTGGATAGGGCACTTTACGGATATTGCCTAAACTTAGCGGATTAATGGATTCTACCAAATTGAAGGAACGTCCTAATCATAGTCAACACACTGCAATAGCTCCGGTAACTCGACGGTGAGGTGATCTGACGATTGCCTGTGTGGTAACGCTTTATAGAAACAGTTTAGTTATCGAAACTAATCTATTTTACGTGAAATTTTCCAAGAATGACGTAGTACCACATAATTGTCTGAAGGCTTAATTGACTCGTGACGAAACATCATCACTGGTTAAGCAACATCACGCCATTTACCTCATACTTCGTGGCTTCAAGGAAAATTTGCGGTTTTTCTGCAGAATGATGGATGTTCTCGCATATACGCGCAGTGGTTACCTAACATGGTAGGATAGGGTGCGGTCGTTTGTTCAAATGGTTATATAACGCAACCGATACATATACCGACTTTTATACAAAACACGGTTCTAGTGAAGAGCTTATCATGGGTTCGAAACTTGGCTCGGTAAAAAACAAAAAAAACATGGTAGGACAGTATATTCATGTTTATCCCCTTTAATAGGAAAACGCAAGGGGGTTAACACACGTCTTTATTCAACCAGTCTGCAATAAAGATTTAAACAAACATTACTTTAAAAGCCAGAATTCAAATTATGAAATCCACTTTTAAGCTTGAGAATATGTAATATTTTTTCACATAGGTGATTAATGTGTTTTTGGTTAGATATCATTCCCTAAAAATATAATATATCCAACGTAATTTTAGCCATTTTTATCAATATTTATTGCATAGTTCCATTTTTATTCGCCCATAAAAATTAAAATTTGTCTTTGTCCCTGAATTATGATTGGGACAGGCATGCTATGTCGCACTGACATCTCCTACAGAAGTTTTCGTGGTAGATGATAGCGCTGTATCAATATGCAAAACGCGACATTTTCAGAAATATTCCTAGGGGAATTCCCCGTGAAAGATAAAATTAAACAATATAAATTAAGATTCAATTTGGACGGCTTATAAAATGACACTGGGTTGGAGCAATGTAAAGTGGCTTGATCAGGTGCACAGAATTACACCTTATGCCCACAGTCGAGTTGCTGAAGCTATTACAATGTGTGGTTAATTATACATGACTTTTAATTACGACTTATTAGATACCACTCAAAAACAATACACTGCAATAACTCCAAAAACCCGACGGTGGACGCGATGTGATACTGATTGCCGTAGTACTACTGTGTTAAAACAATTTAATTAAAACGTTTTTTTCTTAGATCTGCAATTTTTTAGTTATGGGTCCCATTTGGAAAAATGGGACACATATTGTTTTTTCCGTTTTTTTTTCTTTTCTTTTTTTTTCGTCAAACGCTTGACAGGCATGGCTTGTGGCTCCGACATCTACCAGAAAGGATAATGAAATCGCAATGAAACTTAGTCATTGGTTAGACCACATGGTCTAGTAGATAAACAGAAACCAACATTTTTGGTAATATACCTAGGGGAATTCCCCTGGGGGGTGAAAAACCAAAACGGTATTTTTTCAAAAAATTTAGCGTTTTTGGGCATAGCGCATGACCGGCTCCTCCAATTTTGATCAGATTTGGTAAAATAGTAGCCCGTTAGCCACTGCGTTACCAATTAAAAGAAACAAAATATTTACCTAGAGAAATACCCTAAAAATGAAGATATGTTTCTAAATCAAGATTGTGACAGGCATGGATTGTGGCTCCGACATCTAACAGAAGGGATAATGGAATCCCAATGAAACTTTGTCATTCGTTAGACCACATAGTCTAGATAAGCAGAAACCAAAATTTTGGGTAATATACCTAGGGGAATTCCCCTGGGAGGTGAAAAACCAAAACGGTATTTTTTTCAAAAAAAATAGCTTTTTTGGGGCATAGCGCATGACCGGCTGCTCCAATTTTGATCAGATTTGGGAAAATAGTAGCCCGTTGGCCACTGCGCTACCAATTAGAAAAAACAAAATATTTACCTAGGGAAATACCCTAAAAATGAAGACATGTTTCTAAATCAAGATTGTGACAGACATGGACTGTGGCTCCGGTATCTAACAGAAGGGATAATGGAAACCCAATGAAAAATTCGTCATTTGTTAGACAACATGGTCTAGATATGCAGAAGTCAAAATTGTGGGTGATAAATTTAGGGAAATTCTCCTGAAACCTTAAAAACCAAAACGGGATTTTTTTCTAAAAAAATAGCTTTTTACGGGATAGCGCTTGAACCGATTCTCCAATTTTAATCAGATTTAGTGGAATGGAAGTGCATTAGTCACTGATTTAACACTTGAAACAAAAAAAAAGATTACGTAATGAAATACCCTAAAAAATAAGATTTTCTCCTCAAATCATGATAGCAACATGCATGGCATGGCGCCCCGACATCTACCAGAAAGAGTAATGGAATCGCAATAAAAATTTGACACTTGTAAAATAACATGGTCTAGATATGCAGAAACTATAATTTTGGGTAAGGAATTCAGGGGAATTCCCATGAGACGTTAAACCAAAACGTTTTTTTGTAATAAATTATCTGTTTGGGGCATAGCGCTTGAACGGATGCTCTAATTTTGATCAGATTTGGTGAAATGTTAGAACATTAAACACTCCGAGTTAATTTATTAAAAGAAAGAAAACATTTACTTAGGGTAATTCCCTTAAAAACGAAAATATGTTCTTGAATTATGATTGTGACAGGCATGCCATATCGCTACATATCCAACAAGGAGAGACTGACATATCCAACAAGGAGACAAATCAGAATAAAACTTTAAGAATTGTTACATAACATGACCCACATATGTAAAACAGAAACTTATCTACTAAACCCAGGAGAATTCCCTGAAACCATGAAATCGGGCTATTTTGGAAATTTAGCTTTATTTTACCACCACGCTTGAAAACAAGCTTTAATTTAAAACATTTGTGGTGAAATGTTCGTAAAGTTAAGACGTTTATTCTTTTCTCAACTACACATGGAAAAGAAGTTTGGTCTGATAACTATGGGACCCATGCGTTTATGCTTGCAGAAACAAAGTACCTACTCAGTGTATAAAATCCAAATTGTGGTTAGGGACCCTATAGCATGAACATATGGCATACGACATGCGTTTTACAAATAGTGGTGGTTAAACACGTGGTTGACACTCTCTAGTGTATTACGCTTCAGGTTTCGTGTCGCGGTATATTTGTATTCAATGCTAAATACGTTTTGATGTTAAACTTATTCTAAATGTTATCAATATACTAAACTTATGAACTTGTAGTTTTTTTATCTGAATAAACCTAATTTAAAGTAGTTTAAAATCCACTACGCATTTTAAGCAAAACACTTTATACGAGAACGTTTGGGACATATTAGTATTATTAAAAGTTAACTGCGCTGTTTAAAAGTCTGTTTGTATCAATGCTGTGTGTCTGGCAATTATAAGGTAAATAAATTTTGAGATTAGAAAGCAGTATAACCGGTCCGTGTGCAATATTGAGCGATGCCTTAGGGTTGTGTTTTAATTAATAATTTTAACAATTGTTTATAGAATTATACAACCACCTGAACACTAACCATTTTAAGTCTCTTTAAACTTAACTTACGAATCACTGATAATCCGTTTATCACTGGTAACAAACACTGATGTCCTGTTTATCCTTTTTTTTAAATGCCTACCTGTCATATGGACTAAATTTTATAAACTCACATACTTTTGCAGTTTGTTCAATCGTGACACTGCGGTAGGATATTAACTTTTTAAAACTACGGTTAAGTTGCGTTTTCTGCCTTACACAAGGTAAATGAAAATAGATACTCTTCAATAAAATGACGGCACTGTTTATCACAAAAACATATTTTTCCCTAGAAGGTTTTAGTTGACGAGACTTCCCACAATATCTCCCGCCATTTCAACAGAGTCCTGTAGAGGAAAATTATTTATTAGGTAAGGTTGGTCTAAAATTTAAATGTTTAGTTCCATGAGCCAAAAATAAAATGATAAAGCAAATCCGGAAATAGCAATTTTTATAAGCTAATCACTGAAAATATAAACAAAAGTCAATCAAATAAATTTTACTGATCACGCAAAACTATAACGTCTTGGACACACACATTTAAGTAAAATAAAAACACATACATGGTTCATGGTTAATGAACAGGATTTGTAGATTTATCTCAGCGGTTGGTAAAGTAAAGGGGACGTTATTACATTTTTCTAGCTTAATTCAACATGTTTTGTTGATTTACTTATATTCTATAAAGCTGTAAATCTTACCTGAAAGGAGGTGATCACAAGATTGTTCAAAGTGAAGCCGTAAATGGTCGGGATAGAAAACCCGCCTAGGAGTACCGCTGGATGTAAAATAAATTAATCGACGTCCTGGTAAATGGAACTGCATACTTACAATTGATTGCTGGCAACGCACTATTTTGTATCACTCCATCAAGTATAAGTTTAATCCCCCCAAGCGAAACTTGCCCGACGATACTTCTATTCACCTCAAGTGAATATTGAACTGACGTAATTTCCGCAGTGACGTTGTGCCCGACTGCTCTAACATTCCCAAACAACGTCATATTCTGTAATATAAAAACAAAAAATACATGAATGAAAAACTAAACTAATATAGGATACAATAATTATTCTGGTCTATGTGTGGATAGAACAGTGCTCCGCAACCTTTTTTCTCCCGAGGCACTTTTAAAAACTGGCTAAATTTAAGAGCACATCGCAGTAAAAATGTTAATTATCTAAAAAATACAGTAATATCCAGTATTTTTGCTTGCGAAGCACTGGTATAGTATGGGAAAGGGGGACAAAGGCATTGTTTGGGCTGCCGGGGCCATTGCAGTGTGGTGTGACTCTGATATAGCCCAACAACATCGGCCCACCCATTGCATCGAAAAAAAGATCGTTTATAAGTAGTTAGGGTTAATATCGAATCAAACGTGTCTGATTAAGTCTTGAAACTATTAGTTTATATTTAAGAAATTCCGCCATATTAATTGTAAAAATAGCTTACAGATGGGGGTATTTCATTAAGCAGTAAATTTGTTTGTCTTTTTAAAGAAAAAAAAAAACAAACAAGTACTTTTTCATTCAAGGCCAGTGTTGTGCTTTTTTCATTAATTTCTCTTTCAAATAATCAATGTTTCACGACTCACGGCATATAGAGACAGTGCTTCGATTGGAATTCCGTTTTCCTCAACGATAAATTGAATGTTCATAATCCCCATCAATGTAATTCCAGTGGGCGTTATATTAACTGCCGGCGGGTGAAGCACAGATAGTTGTAAATTTACTTGGCTGCAATGATAAACGATTGAACGGTCCTGTGTCTAAATGGTTAACGTGACCGATTCATATACCAATTCGATATATAAAAAAATTGACTGATTGACGAGTCCATCATTGGATCGAAGCTGAGCCCGGTAAATTAAACAAAAAAGGAAACAAATTATTTTATTTAAGGCATAGTGTTGGAATAGAATTTTTATATAAAATCTTGCGACTTACTTGCCAAAAGCATTATTCAGATAGAAGCCTGGAATTAACAAACCCAGCAAAGATGTAGTCAGGGTAAATGAGACAAAGCCTTGGATCTGCAAATATAAACAAATTGTTGTACACCTTTGTAAACTATTCTTACCGTTAACATTTTAACATTACTAATTTCTGATGATATTTACATGTTAATAGAATAACGATTTTTTTCATAAGTTTATTGATCAAAACTGGACAATGTGCATCTGTGAATTTGTAAGTATTTAAATTTAATAGCAACGAATTTTACATTATATTTAGTTGTGTGAATTCCACAAGACAACATCTATGATTCGGGTGGTAAAAGTATTTTTGTGGACCAGACCAAGCATCAACCCAGCTTCACTCGATTCCAATCTATGTTTTTTGTGCCTCTATCGGGTAACTCTCGTAACTATGACTATAAACAGATTTATGGACATAAAGCTGTCGCGAGTCATGCACCCATCGCTTAGTCGTCATGGCGATGTTTAAATTACCACAAATACTATTCGAGTAAAAAAACTTATATTTATGACCCGGCTCGCCTATAATGAAAGAAAAAGGCTTACCTGTTGTGGGGTTAGAGTTAAAAGTCCGGATGCATGCAGCGAGGATAATAAAGTTTCAATCGTGTATTTTCCAACCATAACTTTCAACATTTGGTCGGAACTTGTAAAATCATGAAGTGCAGTTCGCATGTACGGGTAGCTGGATTAAAAGATTGTTGCCACTTTAATCTAAATTAGTCGGGATCGGGGTAATGCGAAATTTCAAACAAATGTGATTAAATTGAAAGTATTCCGTTGGGTGTATGTGGTTATATTACAAGATAGATTATTGTTTTTAGTTCTTATTGTTGTTTTTTTATTACGTTATATTTACATATTTAAACTTGGCCACAATGCCACAAAAGCAACACAACTACTATCAAGTTAATGTTTTAGGCGGGGTTCTGCATTGTCTAAATATAAAGTTCTTTGCTAAAATATCATCTTATACAAAACTTTGGCCGTACCTAAACTAGAATTTACCTTATGGACGAATCATTTCCAGGGTAACACTTTCCGCTGACTGCAACTTGCAAAGAATTTCTCCCAACTATAGGCTGCCCATATAGTGAGGCATCCATTTTGATCGTGCTAATTATTGGCAGTCCACCTAAAACATACACACATTTACTGTGCCGTAAAAATCAAGGCAAGTCTTGCGCCAGATTTAAACCTTACCATGGACCAATTCCGTTAAGTTACGTTCCCTCACAAGATTTTATTAAATTGTCTTTATAAGCGGAAGTATCTGACGAGTGAAACTGTCTTAGTCGTGGTGTTTAAATAAGTGTTTTGTTGAGTAACCATAAAGTTGACTCTCGTATGTTGGTACGGTAGCATGTGGTAGGCTTCGTGGCATCGTTTCTTGTTATTTTGTGCAGTTTTCTAATAGTCGAGCGAGCATAGCTTCATAAAATTAAATGTTGTTTGTGCATTTTCTATTTGTTTTTTTAGAACAAAATTTACAACGTAAAGATGGATACCAGCTCGAATGTTTCAAGAAGACCTTTGGTTCAGACATCTCCGCTTTAGATTTAAGTAGTAAAAAAATCCAAGGCTTCATGTGTCAAGGTTTGAGTGACAAACCCTTTTGTGAGGCCAGTTAGCATTGGAGAGATATGGAAAAAGAATCGGTGGAATGTATCAAGAACTGCCGTTGTCTCGTTCCACTAGATTCAAGATTCAAACGGACCAATCAATTCCAATAAACAACGCACTGCGGTAACTCCGGAAACCCGACCGTGGACACTTATAGCCAATTAACTGGCATAACGCCTCATGCGTGTTCTCGCCTCCGGGGGAAATTTGACTGTGTTATTCAATTAAAAAAAAAATCAAAAAATTCATTTGTACCATTCTAAGCCACCAATTAGTCTTTAAATATATTCGTCTCTGAATAATTAAAGTCAACCTACCAAGTCGTGTAGTGAAAAAGGTGTTAACGCTTTGACCCAAATAAGTTCTCAGTGTTGAGCACATCTGTAATATACGTCATCTTAGAACAAATATATACAATATATGTACAAGTAGATCTATCTGCTGAAGAAATGAAGGACATAATTACACGGTCAACGCGATACGTCTTTATAAGCCATATAACCCGGTTTAAATAACATATACTTACAACTGTGTTTAGTGAGTTGCTATTTAAATTCTGTTCCACGGTATATTTTAAGCTCTTGAGGTGGCCTGGAGATAATCCATCGACGTCCAGCACTCCCGGCTTGGTTGCAACCCAACAATTGGTTGCAGTGGCCTGTCAAATATGTTATAAGCCATCACAATATTATAACAGAAGACTGTTAAATTTAATTAGCGGTTGATTATCTTTAAGCAACCAAATCTAATAAACGACAGGTGTTTTGGCTACGAGTTGAAGCTACCATTGAGGAAATAAAAAAAACAACAATAAGCAATCTATTTCCACGGGACTTATTTAAAAGTTGAAATGACAATTTTAAAAGTTATAATGAACCCACCGCAAGAAAATCATTAACGTTGGTCAGCTCAATGTGTGTGACGACATTCGAGTCGCTGAATGTGATTGTAAACGGTCCATCTTCCACGATGCTAAAAACATTTAAATTTCTGTTACATTGTATGTGTATTAATGACAAAAACGCAACAGTAATTCGCTTTAATTACGTGATTTTCTGAATTTAATTTTAAACCCATATAGGCATCGTTGCTAAAAGCGTTTTTGTACATAATTCGGCATATGCATTATTCGCAGACCGATAACAGTTATAGACTATAACCGGACAAACACAAGATAATAAAGTAAAAGGGTAACCAAAGTAAAAATAAATTAATTAAATACAAATCTTAGCTAAAACAACTTTTCCTTCAGTTTGGTCCTTATGGTATTATGTCAACGATTGATTTTATTCCTCCAAAATAGTACGAAATGTAAAGGAATTATTGAATTTATTGTGATTTTTTTATTGTGAAGAAAATTATTGATGGTGTTACCTGTCTGCCAAACGAACTTGGTACGTTCCGGAAAGCACTATCGTAAGGGTGGTTGTATGAAACGCTAAAGTCCGGGGATAAAGAGCGGTGATTTTGGCTGCACCGTTAAAATCTACAGAAGCCAATTCTGTGCTGCAAATACAGAATATAAAGATCCTTGTTTCTGCGTAGATTTCTAGCTAGCCGAAGATAATAAGTTTTCATATATTATATAATATAAAATATTATTTTAAATTAACAACAGTTGATATGGCTCAAGTATGCTACTTGAGAAAGGTAATTAGATTTCTTAAACTAATATTGCATAATCCGGTTGTAGCCCATTTATATTTATTTATATAAGGGAAATATACTTTGTATGTAAATATATATCCATTGATTTCCTGTGTAATTTAAAAAGATCTCGGAATTTCGCTCATTTTATACAAAAGAATTCTCTTACTTGATCAAATTGTACGTGTAAGTTTCATTTCCTAGTTCTTGCATTTCAGTCATGTCGTTAAAATTTAACGCGGCATTTTGTTGAACAAAAGAAACGACTGCGTCTTTAACTGCAAAAAAGAGCATCAAAATATTTTAATAAACAGTTTTGCCAAACATCATTTAAACCGTAAAAAACTCGGTTTGGAACTACCGAATAATTAAAAATTGTGTCATGCAATGTACAGAGGTATTTGTTTACCGAAAGTTGGCCCATAAGTGTACTTTTTACCGGGTCTAGCTTCGAAACCCAAACCACTGGTTCCTTTATCCGATTTATCGTATGTCTGGATAGAATGGGATATACATGTTTATCTCCGTAGGCATTAACACACGTGCATTCGTCAGATCACCTTGCGCCCACCGTCGGGTTACCGGAGCTACTGTAGTGTGTAGTGCATAATTCCGACCTTTCCTAAATTTAATAGAACCCCCTTCTACTGGGTTCAGGAAATAGTTTTTTAAATGCCTTGCCCAAGGACACAACCGACTGGTTAGCGAACATTTTCTAATCTAAAACCATTAGGCTGAAAGGCGATGCACTTACTAACGGTTAGTCTGGTGGTAAAGTGCGACGCCTTTCAAACAAAAGGTTTAAGGTTCGAAACTAATCGGTAGCTAGTCGGTTATGTCCTTTCTGGTTCGAAACTGATCGGTAACTAGTCGGTTGTGTTTTCCTGTCTTTATTACTTAACTAGTGACTATGTTCGCGTATAGCCGAATAAGTTTTGCTTTCGCCTATATCCACACATGCCTGAAATAAAAAACCTACCCAATTTGATCATCATTGAGTTTCCCTTCAGCTTTACTCCAGGTGCGCAAAAGACAGAAGACACCATTAAAACGAGAACACAAAGACTTACTTTTTGTATCATTTTAGCTTTCCTCACTAAAATCTAATAAATGACACTTATAAAATACGCACTTTTACATATTGTTCAAACTCTTTAAAATCATAAGGAATAGGATATGACAGTTGTGTTTTAGTCGCATTAATGTAAACCCAAGGAGCGTTGTTACACAGGTACCTGTCAAATTACCTCGTGCCCACCGTCGGATACCAGAGCTGTTGTATAGTGTCGAACCCGTGTGAGACGTTATTTCAGTATTCGTACACACAATACATACATAGGTGTGGTCGATGTCCACTTAGTGGCTTGCCCAGCGACACAGACGAAATGCTAGTTAGCAATTTCGAACCTAGCTATCGGCTGAAAGGAGATACTTTAACCCACAAAGCTATGTGGACCTGCGTTATCGCAGGGTTTTTTGGTAGAGATGAATATACCTAGACGCACTTAGAAATAATTCTTGCACGATGGCCCTTAGGATAAATCTGCATTACCAACTGAAATATAGGTTCCTGGCCAAGATTAACATATGTTCGCTCATTAGTGCTGCACGTTAACTGTATGTTTTACTCTGCAATGGTCTTATATGTAGCACAAGCCTAAGGCGGTGTTACATGTCGACACCGATCGCCAGGTACAGGTTGCAAACATTTCTTGTTTTCACCAGAGGCCAAATTATTCCAGTCGTTCGATGAATCATTACGCAGTGAATTTATTTGGAAGTGACATATGAGTCATCGAAATACGGAAAGTTTTGATGCATGCAGGCAATGAACTCGTTATTTTGTTTTTTTTTATGACCTTTTTTCAGCGAATGTTGTCGAATTATTTATCAATTGAAGCTCCTGCAGCAAACAAATATATACCAATATATTTTGGAGTATACCAATATATTTTTAATTAAATCGAAAGATAGCTACGGTGCAACAAGCAGTTGATTTGGGCCAAGGATACAGTAAAACCCCACAGCTACGAAAATGAGTTAATCGACACGAACATTTTCTAATAATCTCGGTTTAATAAAATGATTAAATTTAATCTTATTGATTCTGTAGGTCCTTCTTTATTGTAAACATGATTAAGTAACATAAAATTTATATTTCATATTAACGCAACAAAATCATGCTGGAAAGATGTAACGAACCAACATGCACCTGTATATCCATAAATTTTGCAACAAAAACTAAAACTTAAAAACCTCTGATCGTCATTTTGCCGATAAAGTGACTTTTATTTTCAACTCGATATATGAAAGATTAAATACGTGGATACAAAAATAAATAGAACACCGAAATATAGCACCAATGATAAAAAACACAACAAATACATACAATAAAAACATGCCTTCACGGCAAAATCTATAAAATGTACAGCATATTTGAAATATTTCCCGTTGAGTTAACAAAATGTTATGAAGCTGTAAACATGTATATTATGACAGCCAAACTCAATAAACTATCACAAAAATAAATAATACCCTTTTCGGGATAATGTATAAATGCTACGTGTACTGCAGAAAAATACTGTTTATACTGTTTACTGCAAAAATCTTTTACCACTTGTGGTTTACCATATTGACATGTTTCAATTGTTGTGTGAAATAATAATATATCATCCCATCTTCACAATTCCAATTTAGTCTTAACGTCGTCATGTTCGAGATTGTTTTGACCAAGAGTTTCCATTTCCTCTGATGAAGAGGTCCAGGATGAAGAATTACCTAAAGAAGATGAATCTTCGCTTAGTATCTCCTCAGATGAGTCCTCTTCTTCCAAAGCAGATTTTGAAACGCGTTGTTTCTTCCTATTTATCACTTCGAACTTTTCAACACACCTATTCTCCTGCCTTGAATCATTTTCATTGAGGCCAACTTTGTCCAATATATCATCAAATGAATCTTTGTGAAAACGAGGTCCAACGTTACCAATATCTTGGTCCAAATCTGATGATTCTTCATCTGATCTTTGCTCAGTCTTCCTTCTATTTTGTTGGGAGGACATTTCATCGAGAATTTCGGATTGAGATAGATCTTCTGAAGTTGATGAGTCATGTTCAAGACGCTCAATCAGCGATCTTCTTTCGTTTAATAACGCTTCTCTCTCCTCATCCTGTGCAGGTACTCCATGCATTGGGAACTTGGGCTGTCGCTGGAGCTTGTTTATCTCTGAAGTTTGGTCCTCAGAAGAGTCACCATGAGGAGAACTGCTGGAAGATTCATCGGTGGGAACTTCGAAGATTCTTGATCGTTCAGAATCAGAGCTAAGTACGGGAAAAATTGGAATGAATTGAATTCAAAAAATAAAAAAAAACAGCTGGGTTATTAAATTGTGATAAATCCGGTGGACTTTAATACCAAATTATTAATGGGATAAAGCTCAGAAAAAGTACATAAAAATAAGCTGGCTTTAGAATAAGGGTTCACATTGTGGGCCGAAATGTATAATGAACAACTTAAATTTCACTTTCGTCCCAGTAGGATACGGTTTGATTAAAAATTTTTGGTTATTTCCATTGTATGCAACACACTGTAATACAAATTACACATCTGTAGACGTTTCCGTTTTATAACTGTTTTCCCACCACTACAATGAAAAGAATTATCCCATATCAGATTATAGTATTAAAATTAATGGGGAAGCACTTATAATAACGTAGTCAAAATAATTATGGTATGCAATAAATATTAGTTAGAAGTATTACACAAGACAGTAAAGAATACTCTCTAATTTATTTCTATGGGTGGAAAATCACAGGGCATTATAACATAGGTAATCGTCAGAATATCTTGTGGCAAAAGTCTAGTTACTGAAGTTATTGATTCGGCTTATATGGTATTGGTATAGTTTTAGTATAACATGTTAATTAATTTTTAAGCGACCGTTTGCAAAATAAGGGATTTGTTATGGCTCCTAAAAAAATTATAATAAAATGTTCCTTTTACAATTTAGCAAGTTTTAAATCAAACCTTGATAACGTATTATTCTCCAAATCCATTTTTTCAAACGTATCGGAAATCACTTTATTTGCTTTCATCAAAATCTTTTGGACAGCTTCTTCCGATTCCACAAGTTTTTGTTCCAGCTGGTTTAGTTCGTATTCAGCTGGAATTGCAAAACTCAAGAATATCAGCTACACACTCTTGTCTAACCATAATGTGTAAAGGTCATGACTCGATCATTAACCATAATGTACAGGGAATACACCTTTTTTGCACATTTTGCACACATTGCAATCTCCACCTTTTTTTTACATTTGCGTTAACCTGTCAGATTACCTTACCTAATCCGCCCATCGTTGGTTTACTGAGATATTACTGTGTGATGCGCATGATTCACATTTCCTTTTTGATAGAACCTAGTATTTCACTGAATTCGGGCATTGTCCACTACGTGCCCTGCCCGAGGACGAAACCAACTAGTTAGCCACCAGTTTTGAACCTGCAACCTTTTAGCTAAATGGCGGGACACTAACCCACCAAACTATAAGTCGAACAAGTAAAGAGGTTACTGGTTTCGGACTGTTTGCCAAGTAGGATTGAATCAGCTGCAAGCTAGTACGCTGTCGTGGGGCACAGGCCAACAAAGAGATTGATGCAAGCGAATTAATAAATTGAACAAAAACTCAAAAACAAAGTTTCTATCATGTCTATAACACAACACGATAGTAACTAGACTAAAATAGAATCATAACTGAACTACAAAAGTAAGTGCTTTTTGAAAAGAAAAGGAAATATTTTGCTTAAACTATGGCTTTTCTACAGGGTGGGTATGTTAAAGACGCTGCAACAATTTTTTTTTCTAATTTATTTAGATTAGAATTAGATCTAAAGGTTTTTGCTATATTTTGTGTCACAGTGAGACAGCTGCATCCCTCTGTATATAATGTCATGAAAAAATATAATATTTTGTACTAACGGCAACCGTGACTTACTTATTTTAGTCTTTTTATTTCCATGCTTTCCAAAAATGACAGATCTGTGACCTTGGGTTCCATGTGCGATTTCTGGAGATCTTTGCTGTCAATTCAGTTATAAAATAATGATTCTGATACAGGAAATCAAAATACACTAGTAGCGATATAAATAGTGGAGATTGAGATTAGCCCAAAGCAATTTTAAGAGTTGAGTGGAACTATTACAATACCAGTTACAATAGCATACTTTATGTTATCGTATTAATATTTCTGTGTCACAAACAAAGCTGCATACCTTTCTTGTAGTTATCTTGTACATAATATAAGCGACATATAGAAACACAATGATGGTGTAGATTGGCGCTAACGTGGTGGCCCAGCCATGCTTAGTGCTTCGTGTTTCTAGGAAGGATTAAAATTTTAATACAACAAACTGGATCAATATTATTTTCATTTGGCCGCATTATTCAAGTGTCCAGACATTCTTATACCACTAGTCTATTATGTAGTGGTATTATTAATTCTCTGTATTATAGTCTTTGTACCACCCACAGGAATATACAAGAAAATCTAATGTACAACAATTAACATTATTTTATTTCTTGCCAATTTAAAGAACATGAAAACTAGCCAATAATGATGATTTGGTGTACATATTTGTTATATTTGTACTCACACGTATTTATCTTAGATCTAAGTAAAGGGGGGGGACTTAATTTTAGTAATGAGAGGAAAGGTACTAATCATACATATGGCCTAAATGACAGAAATACTGCTGCAGATTTGCTGCTTCACGCATTTATCATGGACCACATATGAGGCTTGCATTGGACTGAACTAAACAAAGCTAACTGTATGCTACATGTACAAGTACGATGCATGGTAAATTTTTTTCCGTGACATAAAATTTAACAATTCTACCTTTTGATTTTGCTGCAAAGTTAGGAGGGGGTGGGCCACCTGGAAATCTGTTTCCTTTGTCAACATCTTGATTGATGCGTGGAGCTAGGAATCAAAAGTTTGAGACTACGATGTAAGATAAATATTTACAGGTGTGTTGCATTTTAGAGGTGCACAACAAAGATAGCTGAAAGTTTATGTGTTTAAAAATCAACACTGAGTTTGCTTGAGTTATAGAGTTTCTGGGCATCCAACAAAAGTGAGTTTCTCATAAAACATCTAAAGGCAGATAGTTCAATCCTTAAAAAAAATAATGCATATAACAAAAAATGGGAAATATAGATAAATATTTTTTGCATTTAATTTAGTTGTGCAGGGAAATATTTAGAAAACCTTTCTAAAAGTCTCATAATTATTTCATTGCAATCTCCACTGAGAGTAATATACCTAAGAAGTTGGTCAAACTAATCAATAAGATGAAGTAAACTAACTATACCACATGGGCAAACATAACCAGTTAACCATATTTAAAAACTATTCCCAAGTTGATTACCATAATACATACATATCATTATGAATCTACAAAAAACTTATGTTATCGGCTTTACAGTATAAGTGGGATAAATAATACTTTGTAATAGAGAAAAACAGTAATTATGTGAGAACTTGAACACATTTAGTCACATTGCTCTTACATGTTTTTGATCCAAAGAAGAAATGGGGAATCACCACAGCAATAAACAAAGCTGCCAAACCACCATACATAAACAGCCGATGAGTTGACATTCTGAAAAATTAAAAGTTTTTAAAAAGAGAATGTATATAAATGTCAATCTACTTTCTGTCTAAAGGGTAAAAGTCATATTTGTTGTGTTTTATTAGAAAATTGAATCCTGGCTATAGGTAAAACGAAAGAAAGTTAAATTACACAAGTATCCCATTTTTAGGACAAAACTTAAATTTTAACACAATACTCTTTATTTTATTCCAATTTTATAGAGATTGAACCGAAATTTAATAAATGAATGACAGTTCAACCTTAGATAAATTGAAATAAATTTCATGAGTATTAATACTAAAGGAATAAAAAAATTACCAAAGAATATCCGCTCATATAGGCTTGTTGTACTTCAAGCACTACAAAAGTTAATTTACAACAACAATAATAAAAAGTTTGTTATGATTTTTACCGGATACCCAATAGATCAATGCCTACAAGACACTTTTTTTACCGGATACCCAATAGATCAGTGCCTACAAGACACTTTTTTTACCGGATACCCAATAGATCAATGCCTACAAGACACTTTTTTTACCGGATACCCAATAGATCAATGCCTACAAGACACTCTTAGTTTAGTATTTGGATGTCTTCAGACTTTATTTAAAATCAGTAATAGCAAAAAAGTGTTAAAACAAATTTCCCCAAGGTATTAGACACCGGTATTTGAAGTTTTTATTCAATGTTAAAAACGAAATAAATGTTATTTATATTGACTAGTTTTGATAATATATACATTTGGTTTTTCTGACTGCAGTAAGAACTAAAAGTCATGATTTGTATTAGTTTTACACTGTTTTATTTACTGTACCCCATGTTAAAATATCATACAGTAATTTGGAATTAACGAATCTAAATTATATCATTTAAATCATTGCTTGGTCAACACATTTTTTAAATTTTCCAGTAATCCACACTTTTATGCAAAATATTATTCTAAGTGATTCAAATGTCAAATTAAGCTTATAATGCAAATATACTCCTAGATTTTTAACAGTCAAAGTCTTATATATTACAACACATTTACTTGCAGACTAACATCAATATCATTGCATGAGGAACTGTTTAAACTAAGCATATGTGTTGTTTTGCTATAATTAAGTGATATCATAATTTATCACTGGTCCGACAGATTAGTCTTGTGGTCTAGTGTGTCACCTTTCAGCCGAAGGGAGGTATGAAAACAGGTAAGAAAAATATGAAACTAGCTAGTCAATTGTGTCCTTGAGCAAGGCACTCAACTTGGGCAAGGATAAGTGGGTTCTACTAAAATAGTGTGCACACGCCAAATATTTAAGTGTGCAGTGTGCAAACGTCCAAGAGTGCACACTTCAAGTGTGCACAAAGTCTCCTTTTTATTACTATTTTGTAAAAATCTTAAACAAACATATTATTCCATCCTAAATCTATCGTGTCCATCAGCTAACATATCTATCTACGTAACAAAAAAAGTACTGACAGTAAATTACCCGATGTACAGAGGTAGGTTTACAGGTTTGTTGGAAATTATACGATGTTTATACTGCCAGCTCACGAGCATGTGTAAAATTACCAAGTGTGCAAAGACGCAGGGAAAAAAAACTCGAGTGTGCAGCTGCCGTACTTTCCATACTGGCACAACACACTGCGATCTACCGATTACCCAGGTGTTAACCCCCTTGGTTTTCCCAGTCACAGGGATACACATGAATATCCTATCTTGTCATTTAGTTGTAGGCTACTTGTCAAAATTTACATATTCACTTTTCTTGCTGCAAAAGACAGAGCTTGAAGAAAACAGGTTGAAAATATATAAACTCGACTATAACCAACATATAAAGAGCTAATTAATAAAAAACTTAAAAGTTCCTTATTTAAACTTATTCAGTCTGAGACAATAGACAAACAGTATTAAACCTCTTAAAATATTTAGAATTGTATTAAAGATAAAATTCTATAACTAACATACCTCTTATTTTTCTTGAAATTTATTTCTTGTGAATAAACGTAAGTCGATGTTTTGTTAAATCTTGCAGCTTTTCAGAACGCATATCTACTATCCACTTTCATCCTAGATATAAACAATAAATCGGGGATCTCCCGAAATATACAAAACTAGCATTTTAAATAAAACAAAAGATAAATATATCCGAGTTGAAATTAATTATTTTACTGACTACAATTTACTTGACAATAAAAAAATTAATAATTGTAAATTGTTGTCCCAAAATATTGCCGTCCCCGACAAGTAAAAGGGTTTCAGCACGGATGAGCAAACACGTGCTTCTCCGATCGTGACATCACATCCTGCCCTCTTTTCCACCAACATGGCTGATGCGGCGCAGGTAATTTCGAATTGTTTGATTTTTTGATAAAACCAACCAAAAAGCGTTAAAAATATACGTTTTTAGTGACTAGTAGCGAAAAATGTAGAGCTGTAGTGCTTATGAATTGTTCTAAATATGGGAATTTCACGTTTTAAACGGAAAAAACGCTAATTTTCCTTATATCCATTTAGTTTAAATGGTTTAAACAATCTTATAATAGAAAAGAACACGTTTTTTATGTTTTTAACAGACAGAAAGGGCTTATCAAAAGCAACCGACCGTCTTTTTGAACAAGAAACGTGTGTTGACCAGTTCAAAAAAGAAGCTTCGTCATGTAAGAAGTGTAGGTCTTGGATTCAAAACCCCACGTGAGGTAAGGTGTTATTTTGTCTTGTAAATTGAATATTCATAGTGCAGTTATACTAAACTATGGGAAAATTGACCTAATTTCTAATTCACTCTTTGGTGTAACATTGAAAATGGGATTTTTGAAATTTCTACTATTAATCCAGTTTGGAAAGCATGGCAGTTTTTAACAAGATCTTGTGCATGTAACATTCAAAATTCCATGTGCTTTCATAAAGTTTTAGATATATTTCTGTTCGTAGATTTTGTTTATGATTAAGCTGGCCTGTTTTCGGTACCTCTAAATACTATAAGATCGCATGGTGCGTTTGAATTGCTTGGATCGCTTACTATACTTCGTAATTGCCATGATACCAATGTCAGGGTTGGGGTTAAAGTTGGTTGTGGGGTTGAAATTAGTGTTTGGGACAGGGTTAGAATTACTTTTCAAGGCAATCTAAGTAATCCAAGCGGTCCTGTAGTATTTAGATGCACCCCCTATTTTTAGTATAAAGGTTGCAAGCATATATCGTGCGATCCAGACTGGTTAGTCACTAATCTCTCTAACGTTATTAAGGTTTACAGAAAATAGTTTACTTAAATTTCTTTAGTACTATATCTCAGTCTTAGTATGACGCTTGTTATTGGTATGGTACCGGCACGCACATATCGATGCCTAGGTCGAAATTGTATGCAGGTCTGTTCCAAAAATTAAAACAGATTGACACATTCGCCATAAAATTTGTCATCGTTGCATCATGTACCGGGATAAATAAAAAGTATCCACTCTATTTCGTTTAGACTGTCAATTTTTTAGGATTAAAATGATATGGACAATCACTTTCTGGACAACCAAATAATAAATTCTCTCAAAATCGTTGTTTTTAAAATTTATTATATTAACAAATTCACCTTGTTTTTTATTTAAAAACAATTATATTATACAGGCAATTGAGGGTTCTTACATTGACAAGAAA
>CH002980.1:2000205-2012958 GCA_000149265.1 Ciona savignyi | reverse complement strand
CTAAAAAACTAGTTTTTCATTTTTACGTGCAAGAATTCTAAAATATTAAATAAATGAATATTCTGCATAACAGACGTGAACTTAATATAGAAGCAGCATGTTAGTCTGGTAGTAACAATTGGCTCTATGGTAATACTTGTGTGTTAAACTGTGTGGACTTTTATTTAACAAATAAATTTATTGGTAGTGTTTAGTTGGCACTCACTTCTTCAGGTGTATGGAAATAAATGGGATTAAAGGAGGATGGTAAAATAAAAAAAAGTATTCTTTTTTAAAAAAGGTCCACACAGTTTAATGCACACAAGTGCTACCATACAGCCAATTGTTACTACCCAGATCAACACTGCTACTTTTATATTTAGTTCAGGTCTGCTATACAGAAAAATACTTTATTTAATAATGCAGAATTCTTGCACCTAAAGATAATGAACAATTAATTTTCAGTATTAAGTTCTATTTTAAACAATTGCACATTGGTCATTATCTAAGGTGAATTATTAAGTGAGTGTGTAAAGTTACAAATAAATACTAATTAACAACCCATCACCTGTACCATGGAATGTATCTCTCTCAGTACTTTTATCCTCTCTCAGTCAAAAGATGAAAAAAATGCGGAATTTAAAAAAATACCAGGTGCTTATAATTACAGGAGTCATTGTAGTGTGTTAAACACAACAGAAATATTATTTTGTTTTATCAAATTTTTTTAACATATTGAGTTGACAACACTTGCCCAAGGATACAAGCAAAAGAAATGTCATAAAAATGTAACGACATCAAATCATGTAGTTAATTATAATATTTATCTCATAACCATTGTTAAGTTGTATATCCATTTAATAAGTAACCACTCACCTGTCTTCCTTTTGGAATATCAACTTAGCCTCTTTGCAAACTGCAGACAAACATTTAGCGAGCGCTGTCATATCTACATCCCCCCATGAGAACTGGGCTTTGGCCTCTGTGGAATATTTGGATGTTGTGCAGTGCTATTTTTTAATATATATTTACACATGATAATAATGGTTTGTTGTTTTTCATAAATTTCATGTGAATAAAAACAATCACTTTGACTGATTACTTTGAAAAATGGTAAGAAAGGTAAAGGCAATTAAACTACACATCAGTTTAATGACATATTGTTAATATGAATGGATAACAAAATATTTGTGTTACTATTGCTTAACCTTGTGAAAATTGTCGTAAATGTAAAATTGTTCAGGAAATTACCAGGAGCAAATTTTGCCAATTTAAATAAGGAAGTTTAATACTACAATTTTAGGATAACTAGTGACATTTGCACTTCGCACTGCGGCTGTTTACTTTAATAATATTAAACGGCATGGGATTGTAATTGTTCTTGTGAAAAAGTGTGTTTACAGCGTAGGTGATGCTATAGTTTAGTATTTTAAGCAAATTGAATCATTGTTTTAACTCACAGTCGAGACAATGTCTTTCGAGCGTCTCTCAGTGTCGAGAGTAGTCAACTTACTTTGGTTATCGTTGGCTTTCAACGGACGCTCAAAGTACCGAAGTCCGTTCAACATTTCGTTGGCATGGGAACGTTTGTTAAACGCTTGAACGCTCGCCGTCCTCGAAAATTTGATTTTTTCCGGGTTGAGAAAGAAAGGGGAGTTCTTGTGGTCGATGCATGCAGAAGTGTTCTGTGATAGTTTGATACATATTCACATACTTTTACCCACTTTTATATTGTACAAACAAGTGTGGCAAGTTAGATTATGTGATAGAACATCAGGATATCAGTCTGAACATTCAGGTTCAAAACCAGTTTTTTGTTCTTAAGCAAGGCACTTCCCGAATATTGTTTGACACCGGTGGAATAATGGGTGAAACAAAAATGTGTCAAGATATACAACTAGACTATGAGGCTAATCTGACATTTGTAAGTCGTAATGTGCTTACCTGTTCCAACCACAGGGATAAACCTGAGTGTCTTATCCTAAAGTTGATATACATTTTAATTACCTAATGATACTCGAACCCCATTAGTAATATGATGGGAAAACAAAAATTAGGCTTTGTCGTGTTTAGGAGCAAAGAGGAATAGAAATACTCTGATTTTTTGCTTATTTAAGCAACTAAAAACCGTCTTAAAATAAATATGATTCACATGAGTCACCCTCTGGTCAGTTGCATTATATAGCCATGTTGGATGTTTAAACCCAAGGGATATAAAATAACAAAACCCCCTCACCCCTGATCCAGCATCAGCAACCCCCAATTCCCACAATGCTTTAGCTTCCACTGTGGTCCCACTCCGACGGACCTTCACTGAATGCAGAGCGAGAGTGTAAGGTTCATCTGCTGAGGTGGACGACTTTTCTATCGAGCTCGTTGCGCTCGATGTCTTGTCTGCTTGGACAAATAATACAGCAAATATTGAACGGAAATGAGAAATAAATTTGTGGACAAAAAATTGTTAGGATGGCATTTTCATGTTTTTCTTAAGGTTCCCAACAAAGGGAGTTTTACTACAGACAAATTGTTCTATTTTCACACAGGCAATCAACTGCAACTGTCACATTTTGACACTAACATAAAATGAATCCCACCATTACTTTTTTCGAGTCAGATTTAACCTTGTGCGCATAGTTACCCATTTTACAGTCTTGCGCTCATAAATTTTAACACGGCAGTAACCCGTATCCATAGTTACCAAAGCCATTGTGTTTGTGTTCTATTTGTTATAGACCTTGCTAGATTTTGTTTATTAATCTCATGGGTTTTGAAATGGTATGTTTTGATTCAAGTTTGTGAATTGCCTTGCTCAAAGACAAAAATGCTTTTACACATATTTACTGGAAAATTGTTGCAATTTACAACGTATTAACTACTGATTTAGTTAAGTAAATTACGATTTTTGCTTACATCAGACTGGTATACCACAATTATTAACTTAAGTGATTGTTTATTACTATTTGTTATTTTGTACCTATCATCAACCTAATGTTACAACATATTTAATTTGTCTGCCAATTTTATTACTAACATCATTTTTCGATTTATTATAAATTTTCTCATTTTTAGTGATTATTTTTTATTGATCATTTATGGAAACAACAAATCACCGTCACTATGGCAGTTATTTCGTAACAGACCACTTGGCTGTTGATACAAGATCGATTGATACCCAGCGAATCACTGTAGCATATTTATTATATTTAAACAACACAATAAAAACATGAAAACTATATTTAGTGAACTAGCCAAATATGTTTGTTTTTGCTGAATTATTTCATTTTTCACATGTTAATTTTGTATTTCGGGTCGGTATTAAAAAAATAAATTATTTCGACAGATCTAGCAAAGTCACCTTTCATATTTGCCACATCAATCAGCATATCTCCTTCTAATGTTCTTCGTCTCTTTGTTTGACATTTGACCTCAGGGGAATCCCCAGTTGAAGAGTTAAGCGCAGATATGACGGATCGACTGGGAAATATGATCTCTTATTAAATTTACAATGATTTACCTTCACCCAAGTGTTTAAAGCTCTGTACCGACTACTACATTCTCCTGGTATGCCAGCTACATTGCACTGTATAAAAATACTACTCGATTAACACCAGTATTAGATAAATTTATACACAAGTCTCCTGGTACCACGGAAATGTTGAGAACCACTACGTTACCCAATCCTATTGGCAACTTGGAAATGTTTCTGCTTTGTCTGTTCCCCCCTTAAAATTACCACCTTAAAACCCTGTTAGCAGTGGAAATACACTTTTGTTGAAATGATATCAAATATTTTGGAAAATCAAAACCCTTTAAGAAGTTATGGATAAACTGTGATTTAGTGGTACAATCGTGTATCATTCAAGTGATTGTCTAGTACTCTAGTCCAGCGGTTCCCAAACTTTTTTGTTGGCGGCGCCTTTTGTAAACTTATTAAACCTTGCGGCTCCCTCATAAAGCCAAAATTTTCAAACTGCATGTATTGTATATCCAGACTATAGCATGCATTTGGATAACCATTTAAACTCTTTAAAACTATTCACTAAACTACCAAAGTGACGAACAAAGTGACGAATTAACGCAAAGCAGTTATTTGACAAACCATTATTCGAAAACAATGCCATGTTAGTGAGCAAATAGTGGCAGATAACACCGAACAATGAATTTTACAAGTAAAACGAATGATGTATGCCAGTGTATGGGGTTGCACACCAGGCTCAAACATCTCCAATTAACGTTTTACTGGTGTAACACACATGTACTGTTTTTTTTTGTAAAAAAAAACAACAAATGCAGCAACTTCCGCATGCTTTTGCGGCGCCCCTGGCAAAGTCTCCCCAGGGCGCCGCGGCGCCCACTTTGGGAACCGCTGCTCTAGTCTATGGCAAAACTGTAAAAAAATGGTTTGCTATCCCAACACCCAAATCCCTCCTATGGCCTTACTCGGGAGATTCTCTTCCTCTTTTTAAAGTTTTCACCCATGGTTTCTCCAACATCCGGTACAAACTCGAGGTTCCACGGAACTTTAGTTCGCCCACCGTCTCCAGGAAGGAGTTAAGTGTGAGCTCTGGTTGAACTGCTTCTCCAAATAACCTGACAGACGAGTATCAGGTTAGTATGCATCCACATGGTCCAGGCAGGAGTCGGCAACCTGCGACTCTATTATCCCTATGGCTATGATATGGCTTTTTATTAATTTTATTGCAACTGTAGCGAGCGCTTAATAAGTTTAAAACCCATGCAAAAAGTAAAACAAACAGAAGAACACTCGCCTCTTTATGTCACAAAATGTTATTTTCTATTTGTTTCGAAAATATAAATAGTTTTGCGGCTTCCAGCGATTTTTATTTTGTGGAATATTGAGTCAAATGGCTCCTTAAGTACAAAAGTTTGCCGACCCCTGGTCTGGGGAATAAGACAGGAGGTCATGACCACACAGGTGTTAGTTCGATGTTTACTTTGGACACTTTCTGCACAGCTAATTTTTGGGCAAAACACTCGACAGGCGTTGCTACAGTTTGTATTCATTAAGTGGGATCAAATGGGACAATTGTACTGGTACCAAAATATCACACAGTAATATACAACAGCTTTATAATCCAAATGCACATATGCAGCAAATATTTGAGTTATAAATACTATTGTTTTTTTGATAACGTCAACAAATTTTAATTGGCAAGTGGTAACCCATGAAACATAACAACATATGCTTAAACAAAGGAGTTTAATAAGACTGAAACTAAAGAAATATCTCCCTGGTCAATTGTGTTACAAAGCCCTGTCCGTTTCTCTACCCCTATTGCAAGATTGGGCAAATTACTGCCATAACTGGCACACCCGAGTGTTTCATCCGGCCCACTTATGTCTGCTAAAATCATGACTATAGTTTGTATAGTAATAAATTTCCGTTAAAAATATTGACAATTAACAAACAATTCATCACCTAAAATTAATACCATAATTTTCCATGTATTATCCACATCCAAATAACAGATGGTATATCTGATACAAAGTGCATATAACCTTTGTTTCTGCAAGCAAAAACTAATGGGTATCCAAATTACCTATTCCAATAAAAACGTCTAGCACACAAAAAGAACAATAAAATAAAGATTGTTGCAGTAACTTGATAATTCACATACTTTGCTGCTTTCTTAGCTTCCACAACCAATTCTTCACCCTGCAAATTCTTTCCTTTGTTTCTATGTATGTCTGACAGCATTCTCCTGAAGAACATAATTATAATTTAGTTTAAGTCTAAAAGTCAGAGATAATAAACTTGTTCCCATTGTTTTTCATAGAACTTATACTTTGTAGAAAATACACATGCATTTCTCAATACATATTCTCACTGTAAAGCAATTAAAACGCCTCTTGGACAATAGTAGTGTCACATTAGTCCTCACAACAAAACTGTGTGGTTGAAACTATACATTGCTCTAGATAAGCAATTTCGTGTCTTTAGCCAACGGCATCCTGAATTTGAAAATGAGGTTTTACTTAAATCTTGTAAAGGTGTGTATGTGTGGCACTCTTGTTTAGTTGTATGTGCGGCACTCTTGTTATGGTGTATGTGTGGCATCTGTGTTTATGTGTATGTGCGACACTGTTGTTAAGAACATGACAGGATATTCATGTATATCCCCCTAAACATTAAAATGGCCTAGGCGTCATTTACCAGGGCAATCATTTTAACATTATACATTGTACCCACTGTAAATTTATTAGACCTCTTTTGTGAAGATTATATTACAAGTAGACCACCTTTAAATAACTTCCATTGTACATTTATAATAGAGATTAATATCGATTTGTGATTTTTTTATGACAGTAAGTAAAAATTGCATTACCTATCGTGGTTTTAGCAGTCCTGCAGACGAGGAAATCCATCACTAATAATAATAAGACTAATAACAATAAGAAGAGATTAATGTGTTTGTTATAAGTAATTTATAATGAAAAATGCAGTTAATGCTTTTTCATTAACATTTCAATTATTATTAAAACCTGCTGCTGTATGAATAACAATGATAACCTATGGTTAAAACAATGCAAATCGCTGTATTGGTTCATATGCACAAGCCACACAAGTGCGTAAATATCCCACAACTTGGTTGGAAATATTGGCGTTCTCTTTCTAATATCTATTGTTCGCAAATTACTGCGGATTATCTTACATAGCCTACCGGCGTAAGAGGACTGGTGCAGTAGCACGACATTAATTAATGAACCAGCTTTAATTAAATAAGAAAAAATAGCGGAATCAGCAACTTCTGAAGATAATTTTTGTAGTATTTTTTGTACTACAAATTTATTTTGTTTCCATCTATCTAAACCTCAAGACGTTTTTCAATGGGTAAAAACCTGGCGGGAACGAACAGTGTATTTTGTATGACCCTATATTTTTGTTCAAAGATGGCATGCCACTCAATGAAATGACTTAAACAACCAATTTCAATAATTGTGTCACTTTATAGTGGGTTAGGTTGCTGTATGTTGGGTTGTACTTGTTGAACAAAATAACATAGAAATGAATTTTAATTAATTATTTTATATATGTTAATTAGTATCAAGGTTTTTCAACATTCCAACTACTTCACAACCAAAGTAGAGAGGGCAGTTACGAATTTTACAGTTATTTATTCATGGATGTGCTATTTTTCTACTTATGCCATGAATTGAATACATGATTTTGCAGGCCTAGTATGAATATATTGCAGAATATTTAACAGTTCAAAAAATACAGGCTTACTTACATAAAGTCATCGAATGCTAGGTGACCCCCACACGAACGATCATAGAAACGATATATACATCGACATCTAGGGGGGAGAAAACTAATTAGAATTTTTGTCAATTTGAAATTAAAAACGAAAAAACAGCTACACAAATGTCGCTCTAACATTTTCTTCCATGAAACGCGAAAATCATTTAAAAAGTCATCTCAGAAAGTACACAAGCTCTAACCCTACAAAAGCAATATTACTACGAAAATAAAAAGGGCCATGCACAGATGCACAGCATGGCTAAACCAAATAAAGGATAAACAATCTAGAATAGTATTTAAATACAATATTGTATAATATTACTTAATAGGCTACGGCACCAACCACTAGATATGAGCATGAAACAGACTCACCTATGCTCAGCAAGCTTTCCCCCGTGCTGTATCTGCGGCTGCATGAAATAAATGCAAAGCAGGAACTCCTGGAAACTGAGGAACTTCTGGTCTTCTTGACACATGCACATCGATCTGTGGGGGTAATGCTTGAAAAGGAGGGGATTTATACAGTAACACCAACAGCAATTTAATGTACCGGTATATGATTAAATGAACTATTGAGATTATTTTTTCAACATTAAAATACTGCACCATTTTGGGGATACAAAGACCATACTAAATGATTAACCATTGGTTATATAGAAAACAATGAAAGATATGTTAAATATGTAAGTTTTACAGAACAAATTTTAGGGGAAAAACAAAAAAAATAAGCAGCAAAAACAAACAGGTAAAATTATGCATGTTTTTATATTCTCTACTGCGCAAATTGTTAAATACATACCGACATATCGTATTCTGCATACTAAGTCTATAAATTATTTATAAAAAACAGCAAATCATTATCAAAAACGAAGTCACATACTTTTATAATTATATTTTACCAACAAATGTATGCCTTTTTAGTGTCTTGTATTTTATGACCTATATAAAATGGGAATTTTCATGTTTGTCATCATGTGGAAAAAGGAGCTTCATAACAAGGGTAATTGTCAAATTACCCTGTGAATACTGTCGAGTAATCAGACCAATTACATTATGCTATATATGATGTTAAGAGATTTATAAAATGTGTTTAACCTATTAATCAGCTGTGTTCATGCCAGATTAAAGTGTTTTGTACATTGATAACATCTTGTTTTGCTACACACTGATTTTGATCAAAGCATCTTGATTGACAGCTCAACACAGTACACTACATGTTAACCGCCCAGGTTTATTAAATATATATATATATATATATATATATATACCTTACTGACACTAAACCTAGAAAGTTTTCCCACCTGAAATAACTTATTTGTACTTCTCGGTCATTTTTGCTGCCAAACATCGGATAAATTTCTTGGCAAAATGCCTCTTGATTAAGAAAAATGGAAGGAAATGAGCTTTGGTAGAATTTTTGACGCAAAAAATGAATTTCTTCTTCTGTAAATGATGCAATCAACCCCAGCGATTCTTGCAATTTTTCTGGAACTTTTTGACTTAAATTATCTAAATGTGTGAGAAGAATGGATCTTGTTTGATCAATCTTGCCAGGCGTCTTATGGTTTAGATTATTTTTTTCACCATTTTCAAATGAAACCACCAAATCAGTTGTTGTGTTAGTGTTGATTATCTGTTGTTTTAGCGTTGACAAGTTTACGGATAAATCTTGAAGTAGATTTCTCGAACATACATTATACTGTCCACTACTTAAAAGAGATATGTAGTGCAAAGGTTCCGGACCAAGCAAAACTACTGAATCTTCTGAATTCATAATTTCTAATACCATTTCATATGAATACCATTTATTTTCAGCTTCCAAATCCATTGAAGCATCTAAGGTCGACTCCACTGGCACTGTATCAGAGTCAATTCCAATGTCAGTAGTTTGATCAAAGCATTCTGTGGTCTCGATAGAAACTAAATATGTAAGTAGAATTTCTTCGCAACAGCATTCACAACTGTCACAGGAACATATTTTGGGTTTAGCCGAATCATCAAATTTTGAATTATCAACTAATGTATTGTTGGATGATGGAAATCTTGTAATATCAAAAATTCCCGACAGATTTGTAGAAGTCAATTCAAAGTTTGCCAATTGTCGAGAAATAGCATCTTGCACATTTGTCTGCAAAAAATATTCGTTAAAAATCGCACATGTGACATCGCAATAATATATATTTTGACAGACCTAAATCATTTAGAAACAATAAATGGGAAATTATGTTTTTGCTTAAATTAAACAAATAGGTTTACCACAATGAGCATAGTTTGATTGTTCAAACAGACAAATATTGTCTGGAATATGTCCATATTTTGTAACATTTTGTATGGATATTCGAAAATAGAAATGTAGTAATTTGTTTCTTTTGTGTTGGTTTGAGAAAAATTCTTATGGTCATTTTTATCCACTGGTTAAATCAATTTGTTTGTTAAAGAAATACATCTCATTTGCCTCACTTAAACATTACTACCGCAAAATGCATGGATCTTTACTATTGTGAGACTGTGTAAAGCAAAATTTCTTTAAGGCATAGGCATACTTTAATTGCAAGTTTATAGATCCTTGGTTTGTATAAAGGTGAATGATGGTCTATATACAAACTATAAGCCACATTTCTGTGTGCACACAGATTTGTGAGCCTGCTTGCTAATATTAATTTTAGCCCCTAGTAGATAAAAATGATTCTATGCCTTTGTGATACATTCGTTTAAGGTAGCACCGCTGTTTTAATTTCAGGGAAAATACCATAATGATTTTAATTTAAAAATCATAACAAAAATAAGCTACTGATACCCTTATCAATTTTTGCCCGCAAGGTAATTGTAATACGTACAATAATACTGCACCGTACCAATAATACAAAAACATTTTTCCCTTTTATCTCAAATGTACCTACAGACCAAGCTACATGTTATGCACCATACTGGAATGAGTAATGTTGAAAGCGTAGTGTGGCTAGGCTTTTAAACAAATGATAAATGTTGCACAATTATAACAAATATTTCACCACAATTGTAGAAAATAAAAATTCATAAAAAACAGGGTATAAGATGAAAGCATTTTCACTTGATACAAAATACTGATTAGAAGATTGAAATCATAAACAAAAAAGACAAAAACCAAACTACTACACAGCCTAATAAACATACTACCTTGGAAGAAACCTTAAAGAATGGCAGCCACAAAGTACTTTTAAAAGTTTTGTCAGCATCTATTTGTAGATAGCATTTTGAATCGCTTGGTCTCCATATAACTAATGCAACATACATTATATAAAACTAAGCTTAACCAACAAAAAAACTAAATAAAAATATGGTTTATTTTGGTGGTCGGAGTAGGGCAACACTAAAAGGAGGGAAAGCGGTAAGGAGGGAAACTACCCACTAAAATTAGGAAAACTAATTTAAACCCTGTCCTTAACGCTAAAGATTAGCTTGGTGGGTCAGTGCATCGTCTTTAGCTCCGGTAATCCCACGATAGGCGCGAGGTTATCTAAAGATTACCATATGTTAACGCCCCTAGCGCTTTCCCATTTACGAGGATAAACATGAATATTCTATCCCTTATCTAAACAATTTAATGAAAATATACCCATATTATACAATGCAATGCTATAGCTTTTTTTCTCTTCATTCATTTAACGTGAACATCCTGTCCTATCCCCAGTATTTACAATGGGGAATTCCCAATAGTATTAAGTCTTAACAATAATATTATTTTTTCCCTTTTAATAGGATAAGTTTAGGACTCTTAGGTATTAGGCACCTTTTTAATTAGCACTCTGTATATGAATTGGTCGCGGTAACCATTCGGCCACCGAACGTTAATTAACATTTTAATCGCTTCGTCCGACGGGTTAGTCTGGTGGTTTAGTGCGTCGCCTTTCAGCCAAAATGTTTCAGGAAGGAAATTAGTTGCTAGCTATAGTCGCTTATGTCATTGGGCAAGGCACTTAACGGACATTGCCTGAACCCAGCGTATTAATGGGTTCTACTAAATTGAAGGAACGTGTGAATTAATACACAACACAATGCAATAGCTCCGGTAACCCGACGGTGGACGCGAGGTAATCTGACGATTGTCCGTGTGTTAACCCCCTTGGTATTCCCATTCACGGGGATAAGCATAAATATCCTATCCGTATTTAAATGGCTTAAGTTTGTTATTATGCTATAACAATAACAAAATGTTTAAGTAAACCATTTTGCTAAGGATATCAGTACGCGTACGTTGTAGAACATAAATACGGTAAAATTGCCCCCAAAGTACGTTGCGTATGGTCTGGTACGTCTCCAGGGTCATTGTTGCGAAGCATGAGGTACGGTGTCACGTATTTTGAAAAAAACAAATAAAATTTACGTATTACGTATCATCGCATGTACGTCGTAAATAAAAAATAGATGTAAGGGTCTATTGCAGAGGTTCTTAACCAGTGGGTAATTACCCACTAGTGGGGAATTTGAGGATTTCAGGTGGGTAATTTGAAGTTTCGGAAAACGAAGGACATGGGCAGTGAAAAACTTTAAGCGGGAATGTGAGAGCCAGTACGATTTTAGGGAATCCATAAGCATGAAGTTTCGAAAACTTAACCTTTTGAGCGTGGCCCCCTTCCCTAATACCAATGGATACTGCTTAAGTATCGAAAGCGGGAATTGGTATTTTTCTCAATAAATTGTTCTTTTCGTTACATACCGTTGTGCTGTTGGATATATCACAACAGGTCATCAGACTGCGTTTTGATTTTTCATTCAGTCTTAAAAGTATGAAAGGTAGTGGGGAATATAGATTTATTAAGTATAGTGAAGTGGGTAATGAAGGAAAAAAGGTTAAGAAGCGCTGGTCTATTGTGACACAATAATTTACTTGTGAGTGCATTCTACAGTACCTTTTTTCGAAACTTTGTATTTTAATTTAATAAAAAAATAATTCAGCTAAGAGATAGTAGCATACACATATAAGATGCCCATTATGTAAGACGATAATAAATATCTAACAGTTTATCAGTAACAACTGTTATTCTACGTTAATTTGCTAATTTCGATATGACTTGAAATGACTTCCGCCAGAGGTCGCTAGAGATATAAATAAAAATCGCCGCTCAGCAGTCTCAGAAAATCATTTCGCGATTGGAGAGCATGGAGGTCGGACGTTCTTACGCCTCTGCGCTCAAAAGCAAATCAAGTGGAACAATCGGGCAACGCCCTAATTGCCTTAGTTTTAGGTCTGCTAAGACCTTGTCAAGAGACAGTATCTGGCAATTGTTTGATAAACTGCTTATTAAAGAAAATCAATTAGAAGCAATAGCAGAAAGAAAAGGCAATTTAGTGGATGTCACATGTAAATCCAGAGAAGACTGTCTGAAGATATATGAAAAACTAAAAAGTGCAGAAAATATTTATTCTGTCCATATGTAGGCCTATAGGCCTATGTCGGATAGAACAACAGTTGTAATTGGATGGATTCCCTTTCCCCTGAAAAACGAGGTACTGGCCGAAACGCTGTGTGA
>CH002980.1:1958089-1999959 GCA_000149265.1 Ciona savignyi | reverse complement strand
GTCGACAAGCGTGGTTTGTCAACCGGGATTCGGCTGGCACTGCTTGAAAAATCAGACTTGGAAAAAAGACCGATACCAAGCTACATAAATGTAGCAGGATATGAACTGTTTGTAAAGTACCATGGACAAACTGAGACTTGCAAGCATTGTGGAGAACCAGGCCACAAACTCGCCACGTGCCCGAGGAGATTCCCGCCTGACCAATACCCGGGCTCTTTCAGAGAACACAAGAGAACGACAACCCGCCCAAAAAGCAAAACCTGCGGAAACTATAATGACTCAAGAAACAAATGAACAAGAAAATGGAGACAAATGTGTAGATTCCCTCGAGGAACCTAGTTTACAGGAATCAGTTCAAATCACGAAACCTCAAAAAACAAATAACATTAAATACAACGATTCGACAGGAACGAAAAGGCCAAGGACCAGCCCAACAACCGAACAACCGCGATCCAAAACGGTGAGTCTAAGCAAAAATCAATTTCAGGTCACCTGTCCGTATTGTAAAACTGATGGCCTGATTCTGGATGATGCAACGTCATACTATTGTATTAAGTGTAGAAAATCGTCAAATGTGGCGAAACCGTGCTGCAGCGAAATCGGTGATTGGTGGCTTGAACCCAAGGCACAAACTAGTACAATATGTCTCTACTGCGAGGAAAATATGGTCAAACTACCATGCTGTGGTCAATTTAGGCCAGAAATAAAACTAAAAAGAAACATAGTAGAGTGTTGCCACTGTTTATTGCGATCGGTGTTCTGTTCTTTTGGCCATCTAAACCTGGCACCACCGAGAAATCAAAGAAAACCTTGCAAAAACAAAACCTGTACTAAATGGATTATGAACTGCACCTGTAACCTTATCTGTGCAAAGACAACCGAAGACGGCGGTCAAATTGTATGCAGCTGTGGGATAGAATTGGAAGAGGACATCGAACTCGCATCATAAAAAGATTGAGATAAGACCCTTTGTTGCTTTTATATATTCATTAATACTTATAATGTCGGTTAATTTTGCCTCCTTTAATGTTGCCGGGCTAGGAAATAGCATAAAACGGAAAACCGTTTTCAATTTTATTCGCAAAAAGGGTTTTAGCATTGTACTTTTGCAAGAAACGCACAGTACACTTGAATCTGAAAAATTATGGGAAATGGAATGGGGCTCAAAAATAATATGGGCCCATGGTACCAGCAGGAGCAAAGGAGTGGCGATACTCTTTGACAAAAAAAACTCGTACTCGGTGACTGATTACATTGCAGACACAAGCGGCAGATACTTAATAACAGAAATGATCTTAGATTCTCTGAAACTGACCCTGGTCAACCTGTATGCCCCAAATAATGACGACCCCGACTTCTTTGAAGGCCTGTTTCAAACCGTTGAGGGTCTATCAAGTAACTCTGACCTTGTAATTGGAGGTGATTTTAACTTAATTTTAAACCCAAATCTGGACCGGCATCAACGTTCCGTCGATAAAAATACAAAATCAAAGGAAAAAATATCCGCGTATATGGACACTCTTGGCCTAGAAGATATTTTTCGGATAAAAAATCCTAACACAAGGAAATTCACACGCTTTCAACTGAACCCCTACTCAGCAAGCCGTATTGATTTTTTTCTGACGTCGAGACGCCTTGCCCCCAAAGTTAATAAATGCGACATAGTACCCAGCGTCAAATCGGATCACGATGTTGTTACCATAACCCTTCGTCAGTTCTCTAACAATCCCGGAAAAGGTACGTGGAAACTAAATGTCTCCTTACTAGACGATGCCAGCTGTATTTCTAAAATTAAGGCAGCAATTAAAGACTTTGCCCAAACTAATCCTCCAGGTCATGTAAACGCCCATGTACGATGGGACACTTTAAAATGTGTTCTTCGAGGAGAGTTTATAAAAATATGCTCATACAAACGAAAAATAGCACAAAAGAGACAAACTTCACTGGAAAAAGAAATTTCCAAAACCGAACTTGATATTTCCCAACTAAAGAACCCATCTCAACAGCTCCGCGAGCGAATAAAAAGCTTACGCAAGGAGCTCGATGATCTCGTTAAAAACCGATCTAGGGGAGCGACAATAAGAAGTAGAGCAAGGTGGGCAGAAAACGGAGAAAAGTGCACAAAATACTTCCTAAACCTTGAGAAACGCAACGCAAACAAAAAGGCAATATTTCGACTCAAAACAGAAAATAGCACCATTCTAACGCACCAGAAAGATATTATTGGAGAACTGGGGATGTTTTATGAAAGTCTATACGATGATACAAGTTCAACAATTGAGCGACAGAACATCACAAATTATTTGGATAAGCTAACGTTACCAACGCTTGACACCGACGAATCCAACAGCATAGACCAGCCAATTACAGAACAAGAGTGCTACAACGCGTTAAAAACGATGCCCTATAACAAATCACCAGGCAGTGACGGCTTTCCCGCCGAGTTCTATAAAACCTTTTGGCCCGACGTGAAAACCTTTATAATTGACGCCTTTACACTCGTGGGGTCCTTGGGCCGAAAATAGAAGAACCGCACTATCTATGGCTAAACCCCAAGGTCAAAACTAAAGCCCGCACTTTTTTCATCGAAGAATTTGTACAATCCGGCATCTTTAGTTATTCCCAGTTAATTAACAACTCTAATGCCTACCGAAGCTATGGGGATCTAGTCAACGTTTTTTCTATGAGAGAAAATATGGTAGACTACAAACAATACAACAAACTGATACGTTCCATTCCGGAGACTTGGGATCAAGCAGAACTTTTAAACTCAAATACAATACAGTGGCCAAACATCAGTGCGGACTTACGAACCCAGTTATTAGAGTTCAAAACTACAAATACATTTTACTACAGAATAATATCGGCCACACACGATGGCGCTATTAAGCAACAGCAGAAATGGAGTAGCTTTCTTGGGCTCTCGATTAACTGGGAAAAAGTATACAAAATGCACGCTGGAAACAAAATTACGATCATTTCAAATAAAACTTCACAATCACGGTATTGTAACAAATAGTCTTTTAGTTAAATTGGGAATAAAAGACTCAAGCTTGTGTACCTTTTGCAAAAGCGAACCCGAAACCCTTCCCCATGTATTTTACTTTTGTTCCGCTGTGATGTCGTTTTGGACTGAAGTTGAAAACTGGATATGTGTTAAATTGCGAAAGCCCCTGAGTTTATCCCCGCAAAATTGCTTTTTTGGTGTAGACAACCATGATCTTATAAATTGTATGCTTTTGTGTGCCCGATTTTATATTTATAAATGCAGAATAACAGAAGATAAACCATTACTAAACTTATTTATACGAGACATTGAATACGTACGTATATCCGAATTTATAATAGCCAAAAAAAAACAATAAGACAAACCTCCATTTTAAAAAGTGGAGCTCTATTTAATCTCTTTGTTGCTATTCTTTATTTCATTGTTTTGCTTTCCAATATACTTTTTTGTGGTAATAATATAGCGCCAATAAAAAAAAAAAGTCTCAGAAAATCAGTACAGTCGTGTGGCCGAATGGTTAACGCGACCGATACATATACCGACTACAATACAAAAACGGTCCAAGTAACGATCTCATCATGGGTTCGAAACTTGGCTCGGTTAAAAAAAATAAAATCTTTCAAAGCCTTTAAATTAAAACATTCCAGTCTTTCTACATTTTACCCTAAAATCAACGTGGGTAACTTTATTGGCTTCTTATTAATTTTAAGTTCAATCCTTTTAGTGTTAGTCTCACCTTAGTAGCACAAGTATCACGTTTTTTTGTTTTAAGTTGCCCGAATATAAATTTTGTCTATCAGTTCTTAAATCTGTTTTATTAAGGTTAAGCAAAAGCTTACGATTCGTATTGGAAAATATTCACGCTGTGATTACATATAAGACCCACAGCATACCGGTTTTCAAAACCGATTCTTTTTAATATTTTAGGAATTTCTCAGTTTGTACGGTACGCAAAGTAAGGCGCATTACGCACTGCAATTACGTCTATCCGTACCGCAACCCAGTGGAACCTAAAAACAACCACCCAAACTTCGGAGGTATTTGGCTTTAGAAAAGTGTTGACCCAAATATCGTCCCAAAAATACCTAAAAAAACAACAAAAAAAATAATACATAAGTTTAACTTGTGATTTTTATAAAGAACAAATTTACATATAGCTATTTAAGTTCAGTTTGATTATTAGAACTGTTTTTTACTTTGTAACAAACAAATTATATGCATTTAAATATGCTTTACAAGTTTACATCATGTGTTGCAAAACTAAAATTATAAGATTAAAACTAAATTTACATAAAGAATAATTCGACACTTTATTTAAGTTACATCGTGCTTTCGATTTGAAATAATTAAAATGATTAAATAAAGTCTGGCATTGTTATACCCAATAGTTCGGTAATGATCACAAAAGCCATGCATAAGCATGACCAATCCAAAAATATTCGAGAAAAAAGATCGTATTCGCTAATAAATAGACATATGGTATCGATAAAGATGGTATGGTCAAACTATTCTCCATTGAAACAATGTAAACAATTTTTCTTGTTTTGGTTAATGTTTACCAATCTTGCTTGCGGTTAGCTTTGCCCCGCCATATTTGGATTATTAAATGTACGACACGATAACATAGAGCTGAATAGTTGTGACAATTACGGTTGTTGGGCTAAATGGTTAACGCGACCGATACACATATACTGAATTGTATTTAAAAACGGTATTTGTTATGAACTCATCTTATATAGATTTGACACAAACCTTGGTAAAAAAATTGCAGACCTGGATCAGACTATTGCAAAGTGTACTAAGGGCATATAAGTATCGATATAATCCAAAATACCGTTGTTATACTTTTAAGATTAAACTTATGCGAAAAGAATAATATTTCATTAATACGGGCGTAGCAGATATACGTTCTCATGACTTCAAGAAACATACTGTTTTGTTGTACAATGTAAGAAAAGACCTATCAGGTGATTTGGTTCTCACATGCCAGCACAGCAGGATTACCTTGACGAACACAAAGTGAGACCAACGGTCACGAATGCTACTCGTGACTCCTCGTGACTTTTGTTTACTTTTAACTTTCCGGCGTGTATAATGTTACCACCAGATTACACGTGGCCGGAACCGTTGTGTCTGTCTGAATCGGACGAATTCTTGTTGTTTAGATCGGTCGTTAAGTAGAAAAACATTTTTCTCATTGTGTCTATTTATATAGTTGTGTTTTTCCTTTAAAAAACGATATGCATTTTATACAATCGTGTAATTTTAATTGTGTTAATTTATGTAAAGATCGGCCTGTATGATCGGGAATTGTTAAATATGTATAAAGGGGGCGCGCTTGTTAAGAATGACTTGTCGTTAGTATAATGTGATATACACGTGTTATGAAAAATACAAAAACACTGGTAATCGTCTGATCACTTCCCACCCGCCGGGTTACTTTTTTATTGCAGAACGTTGTGAATTATTGCAGGACGAATTATATCATTGGTATTGTTTAATTTATTACAACCTTTTATCAACTGGTTTCCAGCAATGTTTGCTAAATCCCTTGAATATCGACACAAGCGACAAGCTAGAGACCATTTGTGCTTCTACAACTATTTAACTAAACGGCGACGCTCTAAACCACAAAGCTTCTCAGCTGGACAAAGTATACCAGCCACGTACCCTTTGATTTTCAATGTTTCCTTGGAACTTACATCACTATATCAATTTAGGTAAGGTGCATACAAATAGACATATATGCAAACGGTTGCGTGACCGAATGGTTTTGGTGACCCATAAAAATACCAATTTGTGGAAAATCGGTCTTAGTGACGAGAACCATTATTGGTTTGAAAATGTTCAGTAAAAAACAAACCTAAATATTTAGCGTACACAACTCTAATTAGTAGTAAATACCAATGTCTGATCTAATATCGGCAAATTCGCATTAAAACTCATTCGCCTAATACATCAATGCAAAGCAGACAGCGACATGATATCTTTGTTTATTTTAATTGTCTGGTTATATAAATAGAGTCGTTTTATTCATTTCTAAGAATATGACATGCGTTTGCAAACGAGTTCCCCTTATCTTATGCCATAGACTCATGAAACACACTCATAAATTAGGCCACGTCATTCTTGCAAGTTGTTACTCATTATTGCGATTTGAAGAGTATTGTTACGTCACCGTGAGATGATCAAATTACGTCACACTTATTGAAAGCACGCGACCCTTAGAAATTGGATTCTTAAGTTTTTTTAAATTATCTGCAACGCTTACGGAACTACGCTATAAAACCCAATGCCTGGACATGATCTATACAAAATAGAGGTATAGCGGTCCTAATCAAAACAAATAAGAAAACTAATCAAGATAGGATTTTTTGAAGTTTTTGAGCAGAAGAACAGTTTTTCCCCAGTTAGCATTACTGATTTGCGATTTGAAATTAGGCCGCAGATATTCGTATCAGGGGTTGAATTTAGTTGTTATATTTAAAAATTATTTAAAGAATTAAATTTATAGGGGAGGAAAGCATTTGTTGTTTCCGCCATTTTTGGGAGGGAGATCAAAGATTCGACAAAGGGTTCAATTTTTAGTAGTGTGGTGGCTGCGTTCAATAAGATTTAGCCTAATATTACCGAATTATATACGTTCAGTTATAACCGTACTACGGAAAACGTACTGACACCCATATTTAAATCCTGACGCTCAACCGTTACTGTATAACCCTCTGAAGTATAACCTGAGCGACAACTTAAACTCTGTCAACATTATCACAGCATGCTGCACAAACCTGGAGTATATGGTCTAATTTCTTTCGTGCCAAGTTTTGAACACATGATGGGCCGTCACCTAATCAGCTTTGTTTTATAAAATCGTTATAGGGGAAAAGTGGGTAAAATGGGCCACCTGGGTAAAATGGGCCCCCTCCAATTCTCGATATATTTTAAAGAATAAAATTTGCTACAAGAACCATTGTCAGTATATCAAATTATGGAATCTCCAAACCGAAGTTTGAGCGTGAAATCACCAAACTCAATGTTTTCTGTAGTTATTTCGGTTTGAGAAGGTCTAAATCTAAATTTGCAATTTTTGTTTTCTGCTAATATATAATAGAAAAGATCAAATACTAAAATAACTTTTACTGTAGTTAAATAGAACTATATAGCCTAGACCTACTTTTACTGGTAGTAATAAAACTTCTTTTTTAAAGAATTTTTTATAGAGATTTTAAGTCGTATGTTGGCACCTGTCTAATATGGGCCCCCCTGTAGTCATTTGGTAACTAACGGGGCTAGACTTAGCATTAACAGTACTAAAGGGCTGGACTTAGCACTAACAGTCATATTATGTGTTTCACAATAAACTAAACGGGGTTTCTAAATGCTATTAATAACATAAATTGATAGTTATGCTTCCACTAAAGTAGCAAGGTGTTATTGCATTAGTATAGTAGTAACTGGGTATTAAATAAAAAGTAATTGCAGTAATCCAAAGTGTTAAATTAAAAAAAACAAACTACATCATAAAAAGAAAAGTAATAACATTGTTTATATGGGAAGCGAATATTGATACTGTTATCTAACGAAATGTTAATATCGAAAACGGGCCGGGGCCCATTTTAGACTACACCCTTGTCTAAAATGGGCCACTAACGAAATATTTTTCTTTGTTAATAAAATATATTTAACAAAAATTATTAGAAAGTTAACATGTTATGTGTGAAGACTTTGGTATTAGGTGACACCACATGAAAAACTTTAGTCCAGCGGGCTTTATATCAGTAAAAAATCCGATTTGCAACTAAAGGGCCCATTTTACCCAGTCTTCCCCTATGTAGCGTCGTGTTAACCATTCGGCCACACAAATCTTTATTTACTTACAAGTTATTCTTCCTAAAACTGTTTCTTGCATCTAGTCATTAGATAGCGATTCAAAAATTGGAGATTAAAATAAGGGCAGGATGCATATTTTAACCCGTGTGGAGACAATATCCCTTCTTTATAGGAAAGACCCTTTAGAATACCTCATGCGTAAAGTCGGGTTGGACTCAAACGTGCTAGGAGCATTTCACAGAAACACAACAAGAGGATGTTTGGAAATTACCTACTTAGGCGTGAGATACTGACGACCGATATAAGAAATACCTTGCCGTTATAAGAATATTCTTTTTTTTCACAACGTTCCAAATATAAGTAAATAACGGCCTAAATGAGTATTTGTATTTGTTAATTGACCGAGTTGCGTTTGTTTGTCTTTTTGTGACCTACGTGTAGCCTGTAGTTAGAATAAACCCTTTAATGCGCATGCCTTTCAGGTAATTTAATCCCGGCTCACTAAGTATTCAACAAGCCCGACAATGCCTTTTTTAAATCAACACCTCATATAATTAAGGAGGCTAGTAAACCCAGAGAAGAAAATCGAAAACAACACAGTGGGAAATTCATGACTATAAGCAGCATAAATCTCATATTTAAATGAATAATTACATAAAGACGAAAAAAGTCGATATTGAAATTTTCCGTATAAATGCGTATGTACAATTGTACATATATGACATCAATATACATACACAACTTGCGTCAATGCCACCTCCATATATACCACGGCACACTTAATGATTTATTTGTAACTATGACAAAAGCGCCTATTTCTTAATAGCTTAATTTAAAAATCACACGTCTCGCTTGGCCGGTGACGTGTTCAGCACGGGGGAATTACCTGTTTCGTTTCACCAGTTTGGATGCAGACCGATACATATATATCTATTCATACTGGCGTCGAAGCGTTATGCTTGCAGTTGTAAGATAACCTGAAGTAAAGCATATATTCAGAAAAAATAAAGGGTTACAAGAAATAAAAGGAAAATTTGCAAGTAACTTTCAGGATAAATAAACATACCGCGATATTAGTTTATGAAGTATTACCGTAATTTGAGGGGCGGGGACTTCCGCAATCCTTCTAGATTACAAAACCGTAAAATATGCATAACTCGAGCTCTTTGTTTATGAAGTAAGTCCTGCTTTATATCATTGGTCGTATCAAAAGAAATTTCTCTATAATTAATAGAAACCCCGAGGTGTTTATATGGTAACAACATATTATTTTGGCCACTGGTTAAATACAGGGGACAAAATACGACTGTTAATTGGCTTTAATGTAACTTTACTTTTCAAGCCAAAGTAGGTTTATTAGAAAAAAAGATGAAAATGAAATCCTCCTGATCTATAAATCTACCGTTTCCACCATAGTGTAAGGACTTACGTACAAAGAAGTATTGCTCATAAGGATATTCGCATGTTTTAAAGTGCGTATGATTAAGGGTCGTTCATTAACTCAAACGACACAGCAGTATGCAATAAATGGGGTAGTAACGAAATATTCAAATTAAGATGGGTATTTTGTTCTTAAAATTTTATTTCCATTTTTAACACCGCGACACAGTGTTTGTTAAACTGCGAAAGTCAGGGCAACCAGTCTTTTTGTTTCAGCGCGAAGACAGTAATGTATAACAACTCTCATTTATAGTCAGTTTTATACCTCATCAAGACAGATTTAAATATTCTTATTGTAAGGATGATAAAAGAAAAACAAAATATTCTTTTTATCCGTAGCCGTTTAGCCTGTTTGGTGAAATCATTTTGAAGATTTGTCCGGGGTTGTTGAAACTCAACCATGGTGAGTTTTTAACTAAGGCCATATTCATATGTCGTGCGGAAGATTGGTTTTTACATACCGTTTATTACTGGACCCAGTAAGTGTACACATTCATGACCTGTAAACCGGGCACAATCGTTAGAAACTCGTCGCCATTAAAGGAATACTGGGGCTACGAGTGTATTGCTTATAAAACTACCCAAGAACACAGTTGAAAAATGCCAGGAGATGCTTTCTATGCAACCAGCTTTTGCCTAAAACCGATGTCACCTATAAAATATAAATAACCTCTGCTGTGCCATCTTTAATTAGTAACCGTGTTTAAATATGGCAAAATATCTTGATATTAAAATTGCTATTTGAACAGGGATCGTCGAGTTCAACTTTCAACAAAGTTGACGTCAAACAAACTGGGGGAACTCCTCTACAGATAGCTACGTCATCGCCGTACCCTAGAAATTTGAAGAAAATTCGAAAAAGAGAATTTTCTCATTTGAAGGGTAAATAAATGCTAAACGGGTATTGCAATCAATCTCTTTTAAGAATTTTTGGAAAATCCCCAAAACTTCGTAATGAGACACGGGATGTTCAAGTTGATCCGCATGAATGGAAAAACGTGAGATATTATCGTAGGTGTAATCAATCTTCAGATTACCTCTCTTCCACCGTCGAGTTGCCGGGGATATTGTAGTGTGTAGTATACAGTGTGTGGATGCTCATGACGTTTTTTACAATTTAGTAGAACGCATCAATCCTTTGGGTTCTGGTGATATCCGCTAAGTGCATTGTCAACGGACCCGCTCTTTGAGCTATCCTTACGATCATTTAAGTGGAAGTCGAAGCATTGATCCGTCTATGTGTGATGGGATACGTAACAAGCAATCACCCGAATCCGGCAGCATTCAAAGCTGTCAGGTTTTAAGTGTACTTGCTTGTTATAGCGGAATTCCCTCATCAAGTTTCGGGTTTTGAGCAACAAAACAGATTACATCTACTGCTATTTGGAAGAAGTATCGTGGACACAGGTATTAAAAACAAAGGCCCACTCAGAAGAGTATTCTTGCGTGTCAAAAGGAAAACATAATTAGTTACTCGTTTTAGAAGATTTTTTTGTGTATTTGGCAATCCAGATATATTTAAAAGGAACCAAACGTTTTGTATATTACTACAATTCAAGTTAATTTAAATCAGGTCACACTTTTCTGGACTTCGCCGGCTGCTCGCTTTATTCCAACCGACAAATCACCGAATACACGGAGTCGTTGAAGAGAAATGTATATGGAAATCCGCACAGTGGAAACCCAAGCAGCGATCTAATGGCTGCAGAAGTCGAAAAGGTGATACCATTTGTGAATAATTGTAACTATTTATAATTATTTTTAATCAGCCATGACACATCACGCAGACCTTTACGCTCAATGCCGCGTCTTTTCTTGGTCTGCGGACTTCGGTATATTCAACATGATTCATATAAGATGCGTCAATTAACATCATACGCATTTAATACGAGCGCATGGTTACAGACAATACGCAAAAGCCTGGTGCCGTAAATAGAGTTGCACCTGCACAATGAACGATTAAGAACGCTGTTGTCATACAAATTCAATACCAGAGCTGCAAACACTCTGTGTGTAGCACTTGGTTAAACTACATTTAGTCTTTACCTTCAGTGAATTCAAACTCGATTTTAAATTAGAAATTTAGAAAAATCTTTTTTTTGAATTTCACACCAATGGAATTCCCCGAAGCCCCTAAATTCCATTACGCTACATTCATGCGAGTGATCAACAAGCTATTTTGGGATAAGCATCTTCCTAGTCGCTTTGTTTAAAATTCCTTCAAGTTTACCATCCAATCTTATAAAAGTTATAAAAGCTTGGTAAATATTCCTAAGTCTAGCCGCTAATTTGCATATATCTTCGCAGTAGTATATCACCTTAGCGGTCGTTTTCCATAAAGGGCCAAATGAAGTTTGTTTGACCTTTCTTTAACTTGGCGAGAAAGTCGGTATTTACATTACTCTCGGTTATTCCGGATGCTGGATTTCCACAAAACAACCAACTATAGTAGACATGATACACTTACGCTCAAGCTTTATTTTATATCAAATGCTGACTAATTATTGCAGGTCAGAAACACCGTTCTTGCATTTTTCAACACAACTTCATCGGAATATTCAGTTATTTTCACATCTGGTGCAACTGCTGGATTGAAGTTGGTGGCGCAATCGTTTGACTGGACTCCAGGTAATAATTTGTAAGAGGCTATAATAGGAATATTTATTAAACGCTTATGTATACCGATCGGTTAGTTCAAATTTGTCAAATGCGTCGGCGTTGTGCATAGCATGTATATAGGTAATTCAACCATACAACACACTGTAATTCAACCATACACTTCACGAGATAATCTGACGCTTGATTTAGAAATAAAGTGGCATATCTAGGCACATGAAACAAAATCATACATGTTTTTAACTTATATTTCACCAACTTAATGGTTATATGATCTCCAGGCAAATCAGTGTATGCGTATCTAGAGGACAACCATACATCTGTGGTGGGCATCAGGGAGGCGGCCATTGATAAAGGAGCTCATTCTGTTTGTCTCAGGTTCCCAAAGTATGTCGTTGTCCAGTTGGAATTACAATAGATGATGTTAATGTATTTGTTTGGTCGCCACCTATACCAACATGGAAAACACGAGAATCGCGTGAAACACATGTTAAGCACAGTAATTGGAAACATGGCGTATTTGGATCTATATTTATCGAGTGTAAAGCCTGGTCCGAATAATTATCGGATCAGGGCCTAAGATATCGTTTTACAAAATATTGAGCTATCCATCAACCCAGATTTGACAACGTACATCATTAAATGTTTTCGAAATATTTTCTGGAAAACCGTTCTTCTGTTAATTGAAATTGTCTTTCAATTTATATTGGTTAATGTCTAGCCATTTTATTAAGGTTGTAGTAATTTGTATACGGGCATATACTTCTATATTTTCCGTACTTTTGATTTTCTTTTATGGTAAATCGTTTGGAAGTTCATACACATTCTTATCCTTTCTTTGTCGAGATATCGGCTACTAGAAAAAAACAACATATTTATTTTTGGATGTTTCTATTTGACGGGAATTATAAACGTAGTAAACTCAATATACTACTTCCGCATTCAAGATTTATTCAAGATTTATACCGCATTCAAAAGAGCCCATTAACTAGTATTACATCATAATTAATACATAGGTCAACAAGAGACATGTCAGACCTAAAGTCCTTTATACCAAGTGTGTTGGAGCCGGGAAACCACCAAGCAGTGAACAATAACCACCATCCGCAGTTGAAGTCAGGGGGAAGGTAGAGACAAAGTTATATTGTTGTTTGTGTTATTTACCTTTCTGCTAGACATGAAAACTTTTATTCCAAACGGTCATATGTTAATGCTTTTAAATTCTACCAGCAAAGGTGACTTATTACAAAAACTAATGTATGTTAATATTCCCAATAAAATTATGTGAAACGTAAACAGATTTTAAACTAATGTCTTTGTTTGGTATTTTTCAGAAAAGAACTGTCCCATTTATTCGCGTACCCTGCACAAAGCAATTTCTCCGGTCGAAAATATCCATTAAATTGGATCAAAAATGTAAAGAAGGGGGCTATTGGAAGTCTTTTAAGTAAGTTTGCCTTTACGATTTTATTTTGCAATTTTAATTGAAGTAAATGTGTACAAATATACCAACACTTTCCAGGTAATTCAACCGCAGATACAACTTTTACTGACGTCAACTCCACTTGGTTCACACTGGTTGATGCAGCTGCTTTTGTTACCTCATCACCTCTTGATTTAGGGAAATACCCAGCAGATTTTGTGGTTTTATCTTTTTACAAGATCTTTGGCTTTCCTACAGGTACGTTATAAACAACAATAAAACCGAGTTACGCGTTTAGTTCTTTAGATATTTTTATTGTTTTAGCCGAATAGTAGTATACGGTAAAAAAATTAAAAGAAACTGTCTTCATAGGCCACACATTTTTTAAGCAATGCGAGTCGCATAAACCCGGATTTGTTTCTATTGGGTAATTACCGACACAAAGAAAGTTACCAAGAATTATTGTGACACTATGATCAGAACCCATTTAGACGCTCATGGATATACCAGTGATAAGCTTTCTGCTCACAAATGTTTATCTTTTAATGTCAGTATTATGTGAATATATAACTAAATTCATCCATCTTCTAGGAATCGGAGCACTGTTGGTACGAAACTCAGCAGCTCCGAAACTGGATAAAATATACTTCGGAGGTGGCACAACGCGAGTTTATTTACCCTCGGAAAACTACAGCGTCTTAAAAACGAAACTTCATGAAAAGTAGTGTAACATTACAGTTTTAATTTGCAACGGTGTAAATACCTTACAAAAGGCATCGTTTGTATTAACCTAAATGTTTATATTTAACAAAACACATAATGTTGCAAGCTTTCTATAAGCTTACGTATCGATAAGGGCACTTGTGATGCTTTTAATTTTTTCTATAAAATTTGCATAAATACGTAGCTTCAATGTGGGATTTAGTTCCTTTTTAACACATATTGTATTACATATGATAAAATAGCGGTAAAAATTGGTCTAATTTAGATTTCTTGTTCTATTCTTATTGTATGACAAAAATTGGGTATTGTTCTTTAGATAATATTCATGTGCAGTCAAGTGTCGCTGTGTCGTATAAAACGCCGCATGGAACTCGTGATCATTAATTATTTTTAATTGTATGAAACCTTAATTGATTGTATGAAATTAAAAAATATTATATGTTAACCTATAGATTTGAAGAAGGAACAATCGCTTTTCTTGATATTCTTGCACTTAAACATGGCTTCGCGACTATTTCACGCATCACTGGGCACATGGAAAACATAACAAACCACCTCTTCAATCTTATTCACTGGTAAGTCCTGTTAAAACTTCTCTGTAATTACGTCTACAATGTTTTGTAAATATATTACCAAAAATTCCATTTTGCCAACAAACTGAAAAACAATTTTGCTGTTTACTCTTCTTTATAATACAACCTTGCTCAAGTTGATTTTGCTTTTCTTTTTTTCTTCAAATTGGTATCTAAGAAACAACAATTGAATCTGACTAATCAAGCCAAAAACACGTGACATGTATTTTTGAAGAAAAGCAACATTTTTATTCAATGTTATCGGGTCTACCACCAGGGAAACGCAACCTGCGCCTTGTTTTATCCCTCTGATACAGCTCTTATTATTTTTGTTGCTACTGTTACGATCGCTAACTAAGTTTAATAACCATACAAAAGTAAAACAAACGGAAGAACACTCGCGTCTTTATCTCACACAGCACTGTTTTCCTTATATTGCGAAAATAGTTTTGCGGTTGTCAGTAATTTTTATATTGTGAAATATTGGTTATATTGGCTTCTTAAGTGCAAACGGTTGCAAACCCCTCAACTAATAGGACTAAAATACTAATCTCAGCTTATGTCACAAATACATGTAAATAAAGAAAGGCTTGTTTTATGTTATGCAAAAATTAGTAAAATTCTATTGTTAATCAATAGGTTGTACAACAAACTGAACACCCTCACCCACAAGAACGGAGAGAAATGCATTGTAATATACACCACAACTAGATATTCGAACCCCACTTTACAAGGGGCCACAATTGCTTTTAACGTGCGGCGAATGGATGGCAGGTATCAACCTAGTGTAATTTCATAGTCTATAACTCTATAAAGTGATAAATGAGAGTTAAAATTGCGATAATTACAAACTATGCGTTTGTAATTGCATAAATGCTATTTTGTTATCCTCAAAGACGCACTTTAAAGTTTGCAAATTACGTCTGTTATACGATAATCGCGACACGAATTTATTAGTATCGTAAATGACGAGTGCCGGTAGTATCGCGATCATCAATATATCGTTGCAGCCCTAGTTATGTAGCTCATATTACATAAAATTACGTTGTGAAACATCAAATTTTTAAAAAGGCTAACAATTTTGTGCATTTTATAAGGGATGTAAATTATGAATATTACTACCAGTATTACAACGTTTTGGTTAAGTTCACAACTGAATAAGAGTTTGGAAGTACCTAATTTTAAGCATTTACTAAGTTTTTTTACTATAGGTACATCGGGTATAATGAGGTTTTATCAACGGCTGCAAAACAAAACATCCATTTACGCGGAGGGTGCTTTTGTAATGTTGGGTCTTGCAACTATCTTCTTGGGATTGGTGATAAAAGAATAAAACAATTGCATAAGGTTTGTGTTTTATCAAAATTTATGTATGTTCTAAGGTTTTATCTGCATGCATTACTTCATTCAACAAGTTTTTGATATTTAGTTTCACATTTTATGATATTTTAAACAACTAGTAACGACGGCTACGGCACAAAATATTCCAAAGAACTAATACCCATGACCCGATGACCGTACCACTTTTTTGATAGCGCTAATCACTAAAAACGAGCTAGATTCCACACAGTCATATACTAAGACATCGTTATAATTTCTATTAAAGAGAAAATGTAGATAAATGTAGATAGATAAGATTTTGTAATATATATTCCAGAGTGGTTATGTGTGTGGGGAGGTGGACATCGTGAATGGGTTTCCAGTCGGAGCTGTCCGTGTATCGCTGGGTTACATGTCAACCATGGACGACGTCATTACCTTTTTTCAATTTATAAAGCGATCTTATGTGCAGTGATATTGTATAAAAACCTACTTTAGGCTGTATAAATAAGCATCGATTGATTGTGTAATACCCATCTGCTTTACCTAGTCCAATTCCAACAGACCCCGAATCAAAACCGTCCGATTTTGTGTATAAAATCATCTTTTTCGGCCTAGCCAGTTAAACTGACCAATTGTTAGTTCTACCAGTTCTACAAGCAGTCAAAACATCTCTTATATAGACCCCGGAAAGTGTTAAGCTGCACTATAACATTACGCTCTAATAGTTTTGTCAACTATGAATATTGTGAATCTATCTATCCTTTATTTAGTTCAGAAAACAAGATTTTCTTCAGTGAATGATTTATATCACCAAACCATTGTCTTATACGGGACAAACATCACAATATTGTCATATAAGTTTGACACTGTATTTAAAGTGATTTTGATGCATTTTCTTCATTATTGCCAAATATGTACGAACAATATGGGAACACTCTTGTGTCATCTATTCGGGCATATGAAATATTGTAATCTTTGCGTAAAAAGTAATAGTGTTTAGAATCTTTTCATAAAAGTAGTATTTTGTTATTTTCAGTAAGTATCGCACAGAATTTGCCACCATATTAACTCACAAAAAAAACTGTGTTGCTTTTTCTCACCAACCCATTTGATATTGTTTAGTTATTACGTAGTCGTTGCAATTGTTCTTTTTTGTTATATAATGTTATGACACCAGAACATATCCTGACTTTGTAATTAATTCGTTTTAACTGGATGGGGTTTCGATCATTAGAATACTTGCGTTTTTACGTATTTTTACGTATTTATTATTTTTTATGTGTTTGTTTTTCAAAAAGTAAATATTAAATTTGTTTTTTCAAATGTGACAAAATTTAATATTCACTTTTGATTTTAATCTATTTATATTGCACTTTTGTATATTCGTATTGCTTATTCCAAATAAAGTTCTTTTTTAATAATCTCTTTGTTTAGTTTTATCGACTAATAGCGTTTGTGGAACTCGCCATATTTCTTTTAGTATCTTTGTGCCCATTGGCAATGAGAGGGTCATTCAGCTACCTGACTACCTGGCGAGCCGTGCACCAAGAAAGCTTTCAACCCAAAGAACACCTACTTTAATAGTAGCCACTGAAACACTGATTCTGTCCAATACTCATTTTTTCGTTAATAAACTAAATGCTCATGTTATTAGCTCAGCATATTGTTGGGTTTATTAGTTGGTTATAGTTTGGTCTTACACTTCATTAACGAGCATGTTTAAGAAGTACGACGTAACCTAAATTAATCACGTAAGTACTACCGATTAGTTTGGTGGGTTAGAGCGAGGTCTTTCCAACGAAAGGTTGCTGGTTCAAAACAGGTCGTTAGCTAGTCGGTTGTGTCATTGGAAAAGGCACTTAACGGACGTTGCCTTAACCCAGCTGATTAATTGGTTGTACCAAATTAAAGAAATATCTTGTACCAATATCATGCACAACACACTGCAATAGCTACGGTAACCCAGATGTGGTCGCCAGGTGATCCGAACTCCATAAACGTAAACTTTCGATCCTCCTATCCTATATTATACTATAACACTATGGTAAACTAAGCGTCAATTACTTTTTGATTCATAGTTAATTGGGACAAACGAAGAATTGATTCAAGCATTTGCCCAAAATACTCAAGAAAATTAAAATCGACCATTCGTTAAAATCCTAAGCAACCTTGGGCAAGGCACTTTTTAGGACATTGTTTAAAACCCATTGTTCCCTTTCATATCTCTATCTGAGGGATAAACACGAATATCCTCACAATATCACTGAAGTTACATGTAATTTAAACTGTTATATATATATATATAACATATACTGTGTATTATTTATATACGACACATTATTGCTTACTTTGCAGCAGTGAAACTTTGGATAAAGTATGGATTTATCACAATGTTACACTGTTTTCCGAAAGGCGAAAGATATAAGTCGATAAAATAAAAATAATACAAAAGTATATATAATATGCATTAAAGAACATGAATTTAAACTTTATTTTTGTTTGCATGCGAAAATATTAAATAGTATGTAAATTAAAAAAATATATAAAAAAATATTAAAAACAAAGATATAGCAAGAACTATTAGAAACTAAAAAAGAATACCAACGAAGGAAAGAATGGTCCGACACATTACTCTGATGGTTTAGCGCGTCACCCTTCAGCCCAAGGGTTTGCGGGTTCGAAACCGGTCGTTAGCTAGTCGGTTGTGTCCTTGGGTAAGGCACTTATCGAACATGACCTTGTGCTCATCATGTGTAACCCCCCCCCCCCCGGGTTTCCCACCCATAAATATCCTACCCCTCCTGCTAAACAAGGATGCGGCGCTTTAAATACTTTTACTGCAATGGTAGTAAATCGTATTTTACAATGTTGCTAAAATAAAATATATGCCATTGAGGTAGGAAAGGGCAGTAGGTGTTATTCTTACTGCACATAATATCGCTTTATAAATTGAAAAAAGGAAATGACGTCGTCCATTGTTGACATGTAACCCAGTGATACACGGACAGCTCCAACTGGAAACCCATTCACGATGTCCGCCTCCCCACACACATAACCACTCTGAAATATATATCACAGGTTAAAAGTTAATGATATCTATATTTTCGCTTTAATTGAAATTATTTACGATGTCTTAGGACTTAGTGGATGACGGTGTGGAATCTAGGTCGACTGTTGACCATATGTTTAAGGTTCATCATGTCAAGACGTTGAAGGTCCTACCAAGATGGCCGATAGAACAACTTTCTTACTTCAAATGCTTATCTATAATCTTAACGTTGATCCAATTACCCAAATAGAGAAATGGTGGTGTTTGTATAATGTAATTGGTAATAGTGATGTTACATACACAACAACCAGTAACCACCGACCTTTTGTATTTGATTCAATTTATCATCATCAATCCCTAGTAAGTAGTTGCAGGAGCCAGCGTTGCAGAAACAACCTCCGCGTAAATGGATGTTTTCTTTTGAAGCCGTTGATAAAACCTCTTTATAACCGATGTACCTGTTAAATAAAACCTTGTAACTGCATCAAATTTGTTGAAAAAAATCTTTATAGGCTACGGTATTCTGTTAAAACAGTTTTCCTATTTAAGCAGTTTTCACTGCATTATAAGACATGCTTTCATAAAACTTCTGTTAAGTAACTTTTGGAAACAACATTCACTATAAAACAATAATTATATAAGAATAATTATAATGACGGCCGTGGCTAATAATATGAATTTCTACACAACGTCAGTTATATCTACAAACATCATAATTTTAATAGTAGGCCTACAGGATGGTGATGGTAGACCCAACAAAAACATATAACCAGTTAAATTTCGAAAAAACAATGCCTCCGTGTATGCTACCCCACCATATGCACGGCATAATTTGTTTTTATTTTATAAAATATACAGAATAAAGATACAGATCTTTTTTTGAGAAATCAACTTTCAAATGAGTGGTTTAACTAAGCGCTGAGGTACGTTTGTTTTTATCTTGCATGCATAAATTGTTATAATTAGCTTGTCCAGGTTAGTCTAGTGGTCGCCTTTTAGCGTCGCCTTTTAGCCGAAGGCTGAACCCAGCGGCTTAATGGGTTCTACTAAATTGAAGGAACGAGTGAATCATACATAACCCACTGCAATAGCTTCGGTGACCCGACGGTGGGCGCGAGATGATCTGACGATTGCCCGTGTGTTAACCCCTGTTGGTTTTCCCATTCACCGGGTTAAACCTGAATATCCTATCCTATCCTAGCTACCAAACGTGTTGGTTTGTTACCTGCCAGGTTTAATTATTAAACCTAACTGGCTGATATTGTAATTAGAAATATAAAATTGCGGTCAGCACCAGGGTGTCTGTCTACATTCTGTGCAGCCCAACTCAATAATTACGGTATTTCAGATAAAACTAGGATGCTGATACCTGCCATCCATACTCCGCACGTTAAAAGCAATTGTGGCCCCTTGTAAAGTGGGGTTGGAATATCTAGTTGTGGTGTATATTACAATGCATTTCTCTCCGTTCTTGTGAGTGAGGGTGTTCAGTTTGTTGTACAACCTATTAATTAAAATAGAATATTACGAATACGAAAAATATTTACATAGTCTCTGTGTCGTTCGCTTTTATTGACGTGGTGATGCATTACACACGGAACACCATTTTAAACTTAAAAAATTTGTTGTCTGGTAATATTAAATGTCACATAGTAAGTAATGACAGCATTCTGAAAATATGTGGGCAATTTTGCAACATCATGACGACTGCTGTTACGTTTTATCGAATGATTTTTTACATTTCCATACTATCGTTATAAAAATATTTCGTCTTTTGGCCTATGGAAACGAAACATGTCTTACCCAAGGTAGATCTAGAGCTTGTCAACTACGTGTTAACCGTTACTATTTGTAAAACACATTATGACAGTATGCTATATGTTTCAGCAAGCAAAAACGTTTAGGTCCCTGGATATCATATTATTCAATATTGGTTTAATTAAATCATGCCAAGAGCAGGCCGTAAATAAAAGTTATTTTTAACACAACTTATGACATATTTCCAATTTTAATCTAAACCAAAAAAATATAACTTTATACCAGTGAATTAGATTGAAGAGGTGGTTTGTTATGTTTTCCATGTGCCCAGTGATGCGTGAAATATCGCGAAGCCATGCCTAAGTGCAAGAATATCAAGAAAAGCAATTGTTCCTTCTTCGAACCTGTAAGGTAAATTTTTTGATTTGTCAGTTAGATAATTAATTCGCCGTGATGCGAAAAGCCAGATCTAATTATTCGATTTTTTTATTCGAATACGACATGCTATGAGCAGACCGTAGGAAAAGGTTGGCTTCTTGGAGTAGTTTAAACGGTACACATGGCAATTATAACAGCGTGCTCAACCAACACACCAAGTTAGTTATCTGGTATCTTTTGAACAAAACAAATTAAGATGTTGTGCTATAAAAAGAGAAAATAGTCTTTAAAGACACAACCTTCCGACTAGCTAAGAACGCGTGAACGAGTAACAAAATAATATGTTACGTCTTATTCGTGCACATGGCCGGTCACAACACATAAGTTTTTACTTTTCATGCAGTTTCGTTTTTAAAAGGCTGTAGTTTTTCGAGGGTAAATAAACTTGCGTTGTGCCTCCTCCGAAGTATATTTTATCCAGTTTCGGAGCTGCTTTGTTTCGTACCAACAGTGCTCCGATTCCTTTGTATTTAGGATCGTGTTAAACGTGACTGTAGAGTGGATATTATGATTGTTAAGTTATTGAAACTAATGACAATAAAAAAGACCCACCCTCTATTTACATTCAATCCTTGTCTGAGCTATACGATAAGATACGAATGTGATTCACGCGACCAACTGCGTGATAGGGAAGCAGTGTGTTGAATGTTTTTATATTAACCCGTTGGTTCAATGTGTATAAGCAATGTCCATTAAAATGCCTTGCTCAAATAAACATGCCTAAGTATGATTTCAAAACCATAACCTTCGTCAGAAGGTTATGATGATACACTGTGATGTCAACCGACCGCAGCTACCACTCTCCTTTACAGGGACGAAGTTGCCTTGAGGCAGTAGAATTAAATGGGTTATATTTCGAATTACAAAACCACTGTAGGCTACTGGCTCTGGTAAACGACTGCATACGGCTCAATGAAACGTCATTTGTGTTTGAGATAAGCTCAAATATCCTTACCAGAAGACATACATCGATGCGCAAATACATTATACAAGAATATTGATCGGAACGCGTTTGTTTTCGCGTGGATCGTCTCGTAAACAATATTTGTTGGACACATTTGTTTTAATTATAGTTAGAAAATACCTGTAGGAAAGCCGAAGATCTTGTAGAAGGATACGGTAACAAAATCTGCTGGGTATTCCCCCAAATCTAGATTGGATGTTGCAACAAAAGCAGCTGCATCAAGCAGTGTGAACCAAGTGGATTTGACGTCGGTTCTCATCTCATTTGCATAATAATTTCCTTTATAAATGAATAATCTTATATTTATAAATGTTACTTATTTTGACTAAGTGGTAATATATTGTTTTCACTCATTCTTTTTATCTGCGTATTACTCGTCACACATGCACGGTCGCCAGCTGTTCGAAAAGAAGTGATTATCTACTTAGGTTTAAATTTTCAGTATTTCTAACTGACATAGTGCTTATTTGCGTCGACCCTTTATTTTACAACAAAACCAGGGAAAATCCCGTCAGGCCAAAATATGCAAAAAAAAGATACATTTTCAGCATTTTGGTACCTCTCAGGACCCGAAACTAGTGATTCCAAATATTAAAGGGAGTGTAGACAAATGAAATAAATTCGGCAAACACAATTGTACCCAAAATAACCTATTTATCTCACATATTTTAAACAACTATAATCGACATACAATTACGAACCAAAAATATTGCGGCGACCTATACCCATTTACAATAGTGACCAATCAATCTTACAGCCAACTTACTTAAAAGACTTCCTATAGCCCCCTTCTTTACATTTTGGATCCAATTTAATGGATATTTCCGACCGGCGAAATTGCTTTGAGCAGGGTATGCGAACAAATGGGATGGTTCTTGGCTGAAAAATTATTGAGAATAATTTAAATAAAAAGAATCATTTTCTAAAGTTGACACACTTTTAACAGACTTGTCTTACGTTTTTTTAACAGACTTGTCTTATAGGTTGATTATACCAATGTATTGTAACAATTTATACGTGTAACAGTATACACGCTTTTATAGCTTATGTAATGGAACTGTGAATATGATTTATCAAATGATATCAACGGATATACCCATCAATGGGGATTTCCTGTGTTAAGATATAAAAACATGGGTACAAACTGTTTACCTGTTTCCGAATTCCACACCCGCCTGATTATCCCCACCCATTTTCATCTGGTTTGATGGTCGTAGTAAGATTGGTTTAAAATGTCTAAGGTCTGACATCTGTTTTGATGATCTATATATATTTTAAATCTTAACTTAGTAATTTAACAAAAAGTTTTTTTTCATTTTGCTTGATCTCAAGACTTTACCATATCGGATCAATACCATATCGCAATGTTCAGATAAATTTGAGAATATAGGTTGTTTACATGGCCCATTATAATTAGTTACACTTTGTCTATTGTTTGAGGTTTTTTGCATTTGCATCAACCATACAACACAGAGTGCTAGATACGTCAATTATATGAAGCCTAATGATCGTTTTGATATGGTCGGCGTTGAGTCTCTTCCCAGTAAATAGTTTTATAGGCGGTTCTTTGGTCTGTTTAAATTAGGTCTATTTCCAATGAGTATTTGTTTTAAAAACGGTCCAAGTATGTCAAAATCAAAAGTATACCGGTATGTTTGGATTATATTAGATTTTTTCATGACTCCAAACCTGTTTAAAATTTACTTTAGGTGGCATCCGTTTTGAAGTTAGCTATAGATACAAATAATTGTTAAATATATTATTTTAACACCATCATACTTTGGAAACCTGAGACAAACAGAATGAGCTCCTTTATCAATGGCCGCCTCCCTGATGCCCACTACAGATGTATGGTTATCCTCTAGATACGCATACATTGATTTGCCTGGAGATCATATAACCATTAATTGTTAGAATGAGAGCATACCTGTATGATTACAAAAACATCAAAATGTATGATTTTTTCCGGTGTTTACAGTACAATTTCCGTCAGATTTACAATTAGATCCGACATGGTAACCACATGGAAGTTATTCTGTATGGTTGTGTCCGTGTGAGCAAAACACCAAACACATTTACCTGGAGTTAAAGAACTGTAAACCCCACTGCTGTTATATCAACTGTATAAATATACACCCGTTTCTGAATATTTGATAGTCGTCGTGAAATGTTCGTCTTCCAGGCCTACCTAACTAGTTTGATTACCTGGAGTCCAGTCAAACGATTGCGCCACCAACTTCAATCCAGCGGTTGCACCAGATGTGAAAATAATTGAATATTCCGATGACGTTGTGTTGAAAAATGCAAGAACGGTGTTTCTGACCTGCAAAAGTTAGTCAGCATTTTACATAAATAAAACAAGAGTACTTTGCTATGATTAATCGAAACGGTCTAGACCAGTGGTTCCCAACCTGGGGGTCGCGACCCCCAAAGGGGTCGCGAAGCTGTTGCTAATGTAAGAACAAAGGTGAATGTCAGTGGGACTTGGTACTGGTACGCTATTAGTATGTGCTATTCCTGTGAATAATTTTTTATTGAGACATTTCATTCGGATTGCTTGTAGCACAATATTATTGCATCAGTATGCGTCCACTGTGATGTCATATCGTCCACTGTGATGTCATAAACTATGACCACATGATTGTTAACGTGCAACAGCTGCATATCGAAACTCTATTAGAGAAGTAGCCTAGTATTATTATACAACAGAAATCAGTCAAAACTTGGGGAGCATGATACACGTTTAGCTGCAGACCTACAAAGTGTTCAACCATCGCACCGATTTTTTTAATAAATGCATGTAAAACAGTTTTGTGCTTACTTTTTATTTTTGCATTTGGGATAAAATATAAGTGTGGGTCACAGAATCTGCGAAAAAAATTTAAGGGGGTCACCTAGACAAAAAGGTTGGGAACCACTGGTCTAGACTCTAGAGGATGTTCCCCAGGATCAGAGTTTATTATCTTCCTTTTGAGACCCCCAATCCATCTAAGTTGGCAGGTGAAATCACATCTCTTCCACCCTTGTGCAACACACTTAATAGTTTGAATAAGTGTGTTTGGAACTAATAGTGGCAACTGACATTAGTGGAAATTCAATTAAGGGGTTTTATCCACTCTGGACCACGCTTTTGGGCCACACCTTCTCCTAAAGCCGTTTCCCCATCTGTACTAGTCGCGCTTTACATTAAGGTGGGTCTGACCACCACTTGAAAATTAATAAGTTAAACAAAAACGCACGATTAAACACGAAAGATCACGATTATTCAAGAAAGATCACGATTAATCTTAAAAAATCATAATTAATAAAAATCTTCTGTCACGAATGGTATGACCTTTTCGACTTCTGCAGCCATTAGATCGCTGCTTGGGTTTCCACTGTGCGGATTCCCATATACATTTCTCTTCAACGACTCTGTATATTCGGTGATTTGTCGACTGGAATAAATGGAGCAGCCGGCGAAGTCAAGGAAAGTGTGACCTGATTTATAATTAACAATATAAGGTTGGAATTGTTTGTTATATATCACTAGGTGTCGCAGTGACTAAAATATTTTCGTATGTTGTATACTTGGTAAGTATCTGAACGCGATCGTGTGACTGAACCGTCAACGCAACTGCTTCATATGCATCTCCATATATATATATAAACAAACTTAGTGGCAAGCCTATTATGTTGGATTGAAACTAAGACCAATTAAAAAAAATTCTTGCTAAGTATAGTGTAGCCGAATGGTTAACGCGACCAATACAAATACCGAATCGCAAAACGGTTTTAGTGATCAGACCATCGTGTGTTTAAAGATTTAACCCATTGAAAATCCATTGGGTTTCATTCAACCAATTAGAATGTTCTTAACATGACATCGAATACCAAAAGGGCTTGACACAATCTTTTTTGCGTGGATTCTATACATGAACCCGTCACGCGAAATATTCGACCACCAATCGTCCATAAAACGTGTTTTATAGTTAACTATAAAACGTTTATGATATACAAATGTCATTAAACTTTTGTTGACCTATGGTTAGAGCTTGGTCATCTGCTGTCCTCACGCAACGGCTGTGTCAATGTAATTGCAACGAACACATTTTAACCGTTTTTCCTTTAACCTTAAGTCTCAATCAAATATATTTTGTTACAAAAATATGGGTTGGTTAATGGTCGAGTAGTTAAATTATGGAAACACTGACATTTGATCGTATTTTAGTCGAATCCAGATCTTACTATGCACGTTAATTAAACTGGTAAATGCTAAGAAATTGAACACCGTAATTTAATAGAACATTATTTTTGCAATAGAGAAAAACTAGTTATATTCATGATGTTGATTAACCTTGAGAAATTACTCTTATTCACTCACCCTTTAGACGTGCAAATTCCCTTTTTCGAATTTTCTTCAAATTTCTGGGGTAATCCGATGACGACTTAAATGCCTTTAGGTTGATATAAGAAGTATGGGTGAAAACTCAGAAGAAATTTTTGCTACTCTGAGTTCGGTATACACAAGCGTTGACGGAGCAACTTAGTTGTTCTTTATATTGATCATACGCCCATAAGCCAGCTTAAGTGAATTAAACCAATGGTCGAAACGATTACGTACGGATAATAAGTAATATATACATATATATATTATATATATGTGTAAAATTGAAGTGTCGTGATAGAAAATTGTCGTATGTTTATAAATAAATAGATAAATTTGAAGATATAAATTATACTAGACTATAACTATAGCGTATAACAGTATTATGGCACAAATAAACGGTTTGGGACTTCCGCAAACGTTAACGACTAAATTCAAGTGTTTTTGTGTTAAAAATTAACACTAATATACTTACCATGTTTAAGACTGTATAACCCAGGAAAATCTTCAGAATAAAAAAAAAAACAACAAAGTGTTTAAACGTCCATAAGGTTCAATTTCAACTTATAGTTAAACTATGCTCAATCTTTACTGTGTTCTGCTTTCTAAATACATTGACAGAAGATATTATTTAATTATCTAGATTCAGGCCTCAGAGTAAAAATCGCAACAATTGCTTGTCTTGCAAATACGGCCAACACCCGAAAATGATGAATGAACCTAAGGATAGTCTAAGCATAAAAGCTGTAAGTCAGAATTATAGTTTTCATTTTAACAAAAAAGTTTCCGATAATACTTATTGCATTTTCAGTTATATGACTAAGTGCAATTGTACACCCACTCGTTTGAGTAAAATGCTGTATGAAGAGGTATCTTGTGTTATAAAACAAGGGAGAAAATAAAGAGATCACCTGTGTGTGTTTTTATATATTCCAGAGCCGTAAAACCGAGCCTAAGCAAATATTAACGGACAACACATATTAAACCCATGACATGCAACCTTCTAAGCATTCTCGCATAGGAAAAGTTCCCTACAAAACAACTAGGAGATGCACAATCAACATGTTTGTTTCTCTTTTCTCTTTCTAAACGTTACAAAACTGTATTAATAAACAAATATATTATTGCAAAGCCTAGAACATGCTGCTCTACCAAACAAGATTGCGGAATCACGCATGTTGTTTACATATCATGATTACGACTTAGGGTGGAATGCAGAGAGGTCGGTTAAGCTTAACAATGGTTTTACTGATTAAGATTTGAGAATCAATCCTTAACCTACGTTTTTTTTACTGAGCTAAGTTTTGAACCCATGATGGGCTCGTCACTAGGACCGTTTTTTTTGTATAAGACTCGGTATATGTATCGCTCGCAATAACCATTTGGCCACACAACCGTACATAATCTACGTTTTTAATATAAAAACAATAACTTGGTTTATGCATAAAAAGAATCCTTTGAAAGTTGGTTTCAAGATATATAATGTAAATTGGGACAATCCTGAAATGCAACGGGTAATGGTCAAATGCATAAAATAGACTTCTTACCACTTTTGTTCGTCCGCGCAGCTTGATGGGTTAGTGCGTCGCCTTTCAACCCAAGGGTTGCTGGTTAGAAACCGGTCGCTAGCTAGTTGGTAGTGTCATTGAGCAACGCTCTTAACGGACATTGTACAAACCCAGCAAATTAGTGGGTTTTATCAAATTTAAGAAATGTATGAAAATAGCTCCGGTAACCCGACGGTGGACGCGAGGTAATCTTGACGTTTTGCCGTGTGTTAACCCCCTTGGTTTTCTCATTCACGAGAATAAACCTCAACATCTCATATCCTAACAAAACTGACCACGATTCTATTGTTTAAACATATAAAAACGAAACGATTTCAGTACTACCTCGACCTTGAGTTATATTTATAATAATTAATTCCATGGCAGCTTATTTCAATCATACACATCCCACCATACACACATGCATGTTATTATCAACATAGGATGCCAAATATTAATTGATTGCGTATCATAATATATGTTCTGCAATGTTTAAGTATAAGCTCCTCCTTGTGTGAAACTAGATGCTGGAGAGAACGGGCGCCCACTTCCTGGTTTCTGTCCCATCCAATACGCCTTGTTAACCCTGAAAATCGATAATTTAAAAATCCTCCACCCTTAAATAAAAACAAGATATTAATGTTTTATCCCCATTCGAGTAAAAAAAATTTGTTTGTTTTTTTACCGGGCGAAGGTTGGACCCATAACGGGTTTGTCCCCAAGACCGATTTTAAAGAGAATTGGTATATGTATCGGTGGCGTTTACGATTCGGTCACATTACTGCCACGCAAGAGGTTTATCTCAGAACTGTCGCATGGTTAACACAACACACTACAATAGCTTCGGTATAACCCAAAGGGGGCGAGAGGTAATTGGACGATTGAGCCGTGTGTTAGACCCCTTGGTTTTCCCATTCCCCAGGATAAACCAATCCTAGGGCGGTATATTTACTTTTTATGGATGGTCGTCACTTGACTGTGTTCGAGAAACCCCAAAGCAGGGCACATATCGTCAACTGCAGGGTTCTTCTTTCTTTCCGAAGAAAGCTATAAATAACTTGTTATAATTAGAGTCAAGTTCTGGTCTCCGAATGTAGGCGTGGGTTCGAATCCCACTTCTGACACAATGTTGTATTCTGAATTTTGTCGAGTACCAACTGACTTACACAGTCAAACAAACACGAGGTATACACAATTAGCTGGCGCGGGGAATGTAGGAATGTCGAGGGCGTGTGGAAGCAATCATTATAAATCATCGGAGGCAACGCAATAAACTAAGGAATGGTTTACACAATACAACAATTATCACATTTTAGTTTTAAAATTAGGTTCGAACTAGGCTCGTTTTGGGGTTTATAATTCTGTATATGTATCGGTTGCGTTAACCATTCCATTACACGACCGTACCACGTCTTACTCTATAATTGGCATATAACCAATTAATAAACCTATATGCTCGGCCTGATCTGACGAGTGGCAGTGTCTTAGTAATGGTATTTATTTAAGTGTTTTGCTGATTAGCAATGGTTAGCAAAATTTCCCAATGTCTGTACGGTTGGAAGCAACATGAGCTAGGCTGCGCGCCGGTGTTCTCGTTTAGTCGTGTAGTCTTGTTGAACAGAGTTTCGTGAAAGAAAGCAGTCAATTGTTTTTTTCATTGCTGTTTTATAAAAGTCTCCAATTTATAGAGAGATGTCTGCTTATAATTGTTAAGTAAAATTTAAAGGGCTTTGAGTTAAGGTTTCAGATTTAAGATTCAATTTTTTATTGTGAAAAAAAATTCCTGTGGGAGTGACAGCCCTTTATGTGAGGTCAGTTTGCAGTGAAAAGACAGGAGAGTAATTGGGTAAACGCTTCCTATACGATCAAATTTTACCTCTTGAGCGATGGCTCTAATATGATGAGGTTCCATTCCACAACATCCTCCAATGTAGCGAACTCCGAGATCATAGGCGGCTCTCGCGAACGCGTGTGCTTCGAATCTCGTCGCTTGCCGGGGTTCTAAAGCTGTTATAACATGCGGTCATATTTAACTTTAAACGTACATGTGTAGCACAAGGTACTATACCCAAAGGCGTCTCTGGCAAATCTGCGTATCCAATCAAGGAGTTTTCAACTTCTGGACATCTCCAGCCCAGGGGTTGGCACATCAGATATGTTTTCAATCCTTCCTTGTCCAAAGCATTTTGCATTCGTTTTAATGTCTTTAAACATGTGTTAAAATCGTACATACAATTTATTCCTGTTGGACGTACAACGCAAGGTTCAGCTAATGAGTCATTAACTTCAGATTTCTACGAACCGATAAGATCTGCTCCAGTTCTAGCCATCCGCACCGCACACTCTTCAACTGAGACCCCGTTTGAATCACCGAGAGGCCCAATCCTCATTGTACAAGCGATCGGCATTTTCGACCTTTTCATCACATCAACACATATTTCAAGTTCTTCTACGTGTCCGAAAAACTAGAAAAAACATTATTTCCAAAAATAATAAATTTACGAAAAATAGTTCCATGTGCAGGTTATACCTCTGCCAAAACGAAATCCACTTTATGTTTTATAAACACATTAAGCTGAGAATCAAATTCTGCTCGAGCCTTCTCCATATTTCTTTCGCGCCCATAGGATAGAACTGGGGATAGACCACCACATACCAACATATCATCTCCTTCATTGGCGATTTCATGAGCTATTCTACAGGCAGCTTCGTTTATGGCCTCTGTCTGCATAAAAGAACTGCGTAATTATTATATAGACTGGACATGGATTAACTACGGCCCCCTGGAAGCATGTTGCAAGACTAAACAGCGATGTCACAGCTAAGTTATAATGTCACAGCAGTATTTGTAGGTCGCTTGACGCAACAGTGCTTTTTTGGTTTCAACTAGTATGGTAACTTATTTCTTATTTTTTTTATCAACAGTGACAAACTATACATGGCAAATTATGATATCGCAGTTATATTTGTACCCCGCTTAACGCAACGTTGCTTTCTCAGTAATTCAACCAGTGTTGCACCGTATTTCTTAATTTAATCTTAATGTGCTTTTTTTATAAAAAGTAATAAACTGTATGTAAGTTGCGGCTCGATCACTTGACCCGACATTCTAAGAATACCTAAATTTTGGCTTGGAATTCAAACAGTGTGCCCACCGCCCCACCCTTGATATACACCTTTCGAGTGTGAAGAATTTGATATTTTCAAATTATAGTTCGGTCGTTCAGCTTAGTGGGTTGGTGGTTGTGTCTTTGGGCAACGCGCTTAGCGGACATTTCCTAAACCCAATGAATTGTTGGGTTTCACTTACATTAAATTTTTTTTTGTTTTGTTGTTTTTTTTACCGAGCCAAGTTTCGAACCCATGATGGGCTCGGCACCAGAACCGGTTTTGTATAATAGTCGGTATATGTATCGGTCGCGTTAACCATTTGGCCACACGACCGTACAGACCGTCACTTACATTAAAGAGTGTCTCAATGCACAACACACTGCAATGGCTCCGGCAACGCGCAAGTGGTCACGAGGTGATCTGAAGGTCACATGTGTAATAACTTACGTGGACTTAACCTGAATATAAATAGGTTACTGATATAAACTACAATGTACAAAATGACAAGAGCTGAACAAAAATACCGAGTACGAAATCGATTCCCCAGACTGTGATACGTTCTTTAACTTTCCGTCGTTGCAATAGAAACACGGAGTTTGCAACACATCTGCACCGGCTCGCATATATTCTCGCAACAGCTGCTTGACAGCATCCGGGTAAAGCAACACTGCTTCAGGCGTCCATGGTCCAGCACGGCAATATCCCCTCTTTTCCAACGTCGTACACATACTTCCATCCCCTACCACCGGGCCTTCCTTTAATCGTTCTAACAGCCCTTTCTTACTTTGAGCATTTTTATCCATCTTTGCTATTTAGTCGTGATACCTAGCGTAATATAGAAGCGTTTTACTAATCGACTTTCGGTTATTAGCTTTAAATTTTAGGTTGCCATAGGTAGGCCATTTCGTTAACGCAAACATGCACTTTATATGTTTTTACGCAATACCTAGCAGTATTTTGATTTTTGATAGCTATAATCTATTTTGAGATTTTGATAGCTATAATCTCTGGTGAAATATCACTTTCTAATTAAACGCGTGTATATAGAAACCTTTTAACATTTTATAATTCAACAGAGGCAATGCCCTACTCTACGCTGTCAAACATGTGCTGACATATCGAGCTGCTCAGCGTAACTTGACCAGTGAGCGTCTCTATCTAACATAAAACACCCTATGTGTCTGTCGTGTAATTCCGATAGCAACATCCACGATAGTAATTGGAAATATGTCGAAACAATTTCTTGGTTTGCGTACAAGGCTTGATCAGCTCAATAAATAAATACAAATTTTTGTCTTAAACAGAAATACATACATGATAAACCTTAACGTTTAGAACCTAGTTCCCAGGAGAGTAGCACAGAAAGAATAAATTTCAATGACCTGCTAAATTGGCGGCGACGCCGTGACGGTTCAATGAGCACACAAATGAATGCGATTTATAGATACGTTAGGTTAAAGATTGGGCTGTGGACTTAACTGTAAATTACCCTTATAAACATAGTTAACTTATCAATAGCCAAAGTTGGGAAGCCTCGACATAATTGAAACGATATCCTTGTACCAACCACAGCAAGCTAAAACACCTCACGTGTCGTGTAAAACGACACACATACCCTGCTTAAAACAATGCAGCCATGTAGTCGCCAACCCAGACGTGGTCTAATAAGAAAAACTGACGGTGGCCACTCTTATCTCATTCCTTGAACAAATATTTATATTTCGGTCTGGGTGGAAAAGACTAAAAGGTGTAGAGAGCCGTTGCAGGTGGCTGCCTGTTTTGTTAGATTGTTCCTTGTAGGCCTCAGGTAAGCCGGTTACAACACCTGATGCGATCTGCGATTCCCTACGCGCTGTCTCGATTCTCGGAGGTGATAATTAATTGAGGTTTTCTGCGTAAACGTCTCCTTGACTTCTGTGGTTCGTCGATTAACATCTCAGTAGTTTTATAACATCAATTGTATTGAGCAATTGAGGCGATTAACTTAGAACCAATTACGAGTTGAATCGTTAGATGTTTCAACGATATAAATTCCATATAAAACGTTCAGTATCGACACATACAAGATGTTTCTTAATGCGTTAGGACTCACTCTCTCGAGCAAAAGTAAAATAAACATATACAGGCAAAGTACGACAGCTGCGGTAATAGGCATAATTGTAAACCTACTAATAATATTTTAATGATGACGGAGTGTTAGCGCAAATGCCAGTCTTATGTTACACATGAGCCACAAAGGTATAAAAGAGAAAGAAAACTAAAAATTAAATTAAAGATTTGAGCGTTAGAGTTCAGGGCTATGGTTATATTTGAGTTTGAGAATAATGTTAGGCTTGTGGTTAGAATTCGTCTCCATAGTTTGTGGAGCAGTTCCCGCTATTTTCCTTAGTCTTGTTCAGGTCCTTACTTTGCCATTAGGTAGTTTACAAACCCGACATTAAGATAGAGGCTGTATTGCTGCACGCCTGCATTGTAATGTCTATGTGATTGAGACGTGTTAGGTTTCGGCTGTTGCAAATATTGCAGTTTCTCCAACTTAAAATGTTAACTGTCGCACTGTAATGATGCAACTGTTTTACAAACAATAATGCAAGCTTCTTGTGGGAACAGATTCGGTGATTACCGAAGGTAGTAAAATGCGAGGTGGGTATTCAAACAATTTTTGGAATTTTAAACTGTAACTTATTTTAAGGCTCGTTGTTTACGAGTCATAATATCGCAACTGTTCCTAATGCACACCACAAAACAATACCGATCTGACTTTGGACACAAAGCTTTTTACCTGCTAACAGTGTTACATTATAAAGCGATAACATACTACAGCAGGCCAAACAGTACCCTAGTATACAAACGGATCGTTTAACATTGACCATTTTTATTATTATGCCGACCACCGAAAAAAGTTGGGAGCTTATACAGTAGTACAACAGCAATGACGTAATAATGATGTAATTATGACATAAGCATCCGCGAGTCGTCGACATAGCATGCAGTGGGAAATCGCTATGTACATGCGGCCCAGGCCATCCGCCTGACGTTTCTACAGTTTTAACGCAGTAAAACCGGTCTGTGGTGATCGTGGAAGAGAACTAGCTTTAATCAGAAGTAAACGCCTAGAAGGCTTAAATTACCAAGAGGTGTTCAACTGATGACTTAGTCGTGTATCTGAAATCGTCCACCAAAACCGGTTTTACTGGAATAACATAATTAAACAAATAAAATGAACGTGAAATATTGTGCCAATAACCGCGACCTTCCAGCATTAAAAAACACCCAGGGGCGGATTCGAACTCGCACCGTCAGATTCCTAAATTTTGGCAAAGCTAATGGAACACTGTGATAATAAATACTAGGTTATATTTGCAGTGATGCACAATTGCGCGGGGAATCGAAGACTCGGGCAGCAATTAGGAGTGTTGGGTCGCACTGGAAATGAAAAGGAAAGTTTAGAAGTTGGAAATGTGCTGAAGAACGGATTGTTTTCTTGTTTTAGAAATAGAGAAAAAATAGATGTTTTTATAAACAGTTAAAGCTTTTTAGCAATAGCGTTGTTGTTGATGATATTTACAAGCAGTTTGGCAAAGTAAAGAAAGCAAGTATGAATGAGATTAAACTCGAAAAAAGATTTCGTGAAATGGTATGATCCTGTTTATCCGCCCGTATGCGCGTCCGTCGATATGCGTCGCGATGACGTAATATTTAGCGATTTAGACGTCACAATTCGGTGCGAATCTCCGCGGTGAAAGTGTTGACCGGAAACTAAAGTGATCGGGAACATAATTGGTCGCACTGCGCGAAATTAAAATCGGGAATTCCCCTTTTGTTTCAAAGACACAAAAATAAAACGTTATTGTGACAGTGCAGTTTATATTGGTGACGTCACGAATAATGACGTCATGCTTGCTCAACGTTGGACGCCTTGTTGTCAACAGCAATCGCGACATCTTCTGGTTTCACAGCTTCATTTACCCTGAAACAAGCGGATGACGTCAGTGGTGACGTAATACAATGACGTCATAATAAAAATGGTGATACTTACTCTGCTGCGCCATCCAACGGTGTGTTTGCGGGGGTGGGCTGTTCGTTCTGCATAAGCGACGCTTTGACGTCATTTCCGCTATCCCCGTTACCGGCGACTTCCGGTTTCGATGCGGCCACTTGAAGAGGCGTCTCCTCGTCGGGTTGTGATCTAACAATGACGATTATGACGTGCATGAAGCAATCACACATGATAAACGCACAGAAGCCACTTTTAAGGTGCAACTTGTGATTTATACGCCTACCGTGTGAAAGTACTTTCTTTGTATTGTGTACACGTTTATACGGTGTAACTCGAGTTGTTTTTATTTCATGATTACCCAATACTCTGTAATTTGTAAGACCCACCAAAATTTGCGAAATGGAGATAATTTCATTCACAAGTTAAAAATTCAGACATACATGGGTAAATTAAAGATTTCAAAAGGAACGAACTTATAATCAGCTGTAGCTATTTGTTACAATTTTTAGAATTTATTTTAAGTTTTATTTTTGTACCCCCCCCCCACCTATTCCATTTCGTAAAGACGCGAAACTACTGCAGTAATGCACGAGGGCAATCATACATCTAAATTTTACCCTGAGCACTTTTACGACAATTAATTTACAACAACGAGGGGGTTTCCCAACACGACATTTATCACAAATTAATTACGGGTTTCCGTTTGCTAAAGGTGCGACATCTAGTGGTAGTTTCTCGTTTCCCACTTCCGCTATGTCGTCCGCTTTATTGTCTTTCTTACTGTGATGTCATGAAATGTTAAATGACGAAGCAATGCGCATGCCAAGCCATTATGATGTCACACCACGCACTGTTACCTGTATGTGCCTTCTGTGCCATGTCTATGGTGAAAACATTATCAAAATAAAAATAAAATTATTTTTTTACTGCGGCTTCGCTGTTGGGTTTATTATTTAATCAAACCTGGGCATTTAGGACTTTCTGACACTACTGTACCATTATTGCATCACAAACTTATTATGGCATCCCAACATCAGTCCTACTGATTAAGATTGGCTGGTTAGTGCGGCGCCTTTCAGCGGAATGGTAAAGTTGTATATTGGTGGCTAACTAGTCGGTTGTGACATTGAGCTTAAGCAAGGCAATTAACGGACATTGCCTGTACCCAGTGAATTATATAGTTCTACCAAATTTGAATAAAAAAAAACAATTTAAACATAATCAATACATGGCAATAGCTCTGGTTACCCAACAGTGGGCACGAAGTGATTTGACGATAGCCAATGTGATAACACTCCTTGCGTTTTCCCATTCACAGGGATAAACATGAACAACCCAACAAACCTCTGTTCCGTAGAGCCTTCTTCCACATCAGCGTCTTTCACATTCATTTCATCCTTACTTGACCTTCCACAGGTCGATGACCATATTAGGTAGGCAACACCACAGTGTCGAGCTATACAGCATGCGATGTCTGTGTGCAAGTTGTGGCTTATAATATTGCTATGATATTGCCAGGTTTAATTTGGGGTAATAAGGTTCTCATGTTAAATTTTGGGAAATAATTTTTTTTTATTAAATTAGAAAACTCCCCTAAGTGAAACTTACCGATTATAATAAGCAGAAGTAAAATTGCTGCAACAATTATGGCGATGAGCAAGAGGTTTGTCGATCCAGTGGCTAGCTTCTTACCCCCCTCACTAGTGGTGGTGGATGGTACAGTGGGTGCTGAGAATGTATGGGGGAATTGATTACACAAGGTATAAGTGATTGTATATGTGAATTATATATAGAATGTAGACCTTAGAGAAGGGTGTACAAATAATAGGGGGGGTCTATGTTTATCATCATAAACATATAAATATATAATAAATAGAGAGGTTAGGATTTGGATTCTACAAATATGAGGATATTAAGCCCATCTATATGTTTTTAAATAAAGCTTTGAACATTTGAACAAAATTGTCTTGTTGTGTATATGATTATTCGTCGCTCTTAATACCAGAAAAACAATGTAAAGTCAACAAGTGTCACTGTGACACAAAATGCAAAAAGTGTCAGCACTTCAATAAAAAGTGCACTAGAAAACTAAAAATGTGTAAATAACAACTGAACAAACTGAAACAAGAAGCAGTGCAAAATAAAGTGAATTGGCACAAAAGGTGTGGGTGTTTCAATGTCACCTTGCTGTATGAATTGCTTAACATAGCGACTCTTGGCAGGTTTTCTTGGGTTTTTTACTGGGAATGCGTTTATGTTGATAAATAGCTGCCAAATGGTGTAACATGGTCTGATAGGGGAGGGTTATGTAAGATGGATGCACCAAAAGACCAACAAAAGGTTGACCGTCTGTGGTTACACAATGCAATATGCAGGTAACTTAAATGGTCTTAACACAATGGCTTAAAAAATTGGAAAAATAAAAAACTACTAAACTTAGAACATCTATTCCTTGATAATCGTATTCTGCAATAAACCTTGTATCGAAGAATAGGAATAAAAAATATCATGTTTTACATTTCAACTTTACCTTAAAAAAGCAAACTAAACAAAAAGAGAGGAACTTAGAACGACCGGCAGAAAACAGGAAATGCAAAATAAGACAATGAAAGAGTGTCTTGTTTAGTAGAACATATTACCTCAAGCCTACAGTAAATATAGCCGTGCCTTTTCGACAAAAAATAACAATATTTAAACTTCTTGATTCATTTAATTAAAACAAAAGAAAACAAAAGTTTTTCGAAAATTAACAATCAGCGTAAATTTCCCAGGAATACTTACAGACTAATATGTTTGGTTCCGCAACTAGCTCTATAACATTGAGGGTTAATATTAAGAATGTGATCATTCAGTTGTGTAAACCAATTAAAATCAGTTTTAATAATTAGAGTACTGGTATATTTGACAAATTGGATGTACGATTTCAGAATTCAAACCAAGTTTAGTTGCTTGTTTTTATTGGAATATTAGAAAATTAATTTGTTTTGTTATTTAGTTATAGCACAACTAAACACCAAACCAAGTCACCCAATTTTTTTGTTTCCAAAAACTGACTTGGTTTATTGTTTTGTTATAATCTATAAGTAACCAAGCCCTTGGTTGCAACATACAATAGGTGACGAGATTTTAGTGTTCAGTGGTCTGTTTTTTTTTCATTTAGTCGGTATTCAGTTTATGTTAAGTTAATTGTTTTAAATTTAGTTAATAAATTTCCACACATACCTTTAAATAATATTTCTTTGCAAATATTACTAATCTGGTAGAACACTTATCACCATTTGAACATAATAAGATAAAACAAACCATTAGAATCATCAACGTAATAAAATTGGACTGAGATTAGACATATAATTTTTAAATTAACAAACAAACCTTGGAAATTTAATATATACTCAACTATAAAGCAGTCCTGATAAAATAGATACTCGTATTCTAAGTAATGATGATTTTATGTAAAAACTTTACAGGTCTGCCGTCAGTATTATTCTTGCACTGGTACAATGTTCTTAATTTAATCATATACTATTTCTATGTTCTATCGTACTTGTCTGGGTTGAATTTTTCTTGAGTGCCTTTCCTGAAATGACCACTTGGTGTCTACCTTGAGCAAGATTAGGTGTCGATAGAGGGCTAGTGGTCATCTGCGCTGTAGAATGCTATTTCTATTTATAAATGCTGATACCTTTGACATTACATGAATCTGATATACTGTCTAATGATGACTATATTAGAAATAAGACTCGTGGTCATATAAGCTGACTTAAGCTTACTCATGGTAAAATAGCTGTCTCATACTAAAATAAGAAAATACCTGATGATGTATTGAAAAGTAAAAATAAAATGACTAAATTCCTTAAAAAAACTGACTCATAGTAAAAAAAAAATCATAGTAGTCATAATGCGAACTTATAATAAATAAAATAAGCTGACTCAAATTAAAAAGAATTAGTAAAAAAAACTGACTGGGTATAAACAAACAGCTGAATGGAAATAAAAAAATATGCTGACAAGCAAATATCATAAAAAATGTGCTAAAAAACTGACTCGTAGTAAAATTAGCTGACTCACTAAATTCTGACTCAACACAAAATAAACTCACCACTTTGGTCTGGGCTTTTTTGATTGGATCTAATAAATGGAAAGTTACATTAACTGTACTAACTTATCTAAATTAATACTTTACCTATACACAACGGGACTAAAATTTTATAAACTTAACAGAAAAAAATTGGATATGATCTGATATCCAGTGATGATTCAATGATAAACAAATATATAAGTTGTTTCGAAATCTGATCAATAAGATTAACTGATAACCCAAGCAGTTATTCATAAATATATTGATTTAAATTGGGACATGTTTGCAAATGAATTATTAATCAGTCGATAATCAATGGTGGACGGGAAATTGCATTAAGCCGAGTGAAATATTGGAAGATCTCGTTTGTCCTTTACTCTGATGTATGGAATGTTTGTTTGGGCCTGTGTGAATAACCTTATTTTCAAACTTACACTGACAGTTAGAGAGGTGGTGTCTAACCAAATGTTCATCTTGTAATAAAACTTGCCGACAAAACAGCATTTGACAGGTGTTATTTTGCATCATAAGAACAACAACCTTATATTAGGGTACTACGTTTCTCTTAAAGAGCTAATGTTCATAAGTAAATTTATTTCAAAGTGCAATCCATTTGTGAGTTTTTCTTCTCGATAGGTGATGGGATGGAAACCAGGCACTTGCTAGTTCTGTGTTATTGACAAGGGTACTTGGGGTAAACAACAATTTAATCAATGTTTCTCACATACACCAATTTTTAACTTTTTTAACATACATGCCACATTGTAATTCCCGTAACCTAATGTGCATATGCATGGTTCAATAAAAATCAGACATATTAATTAATGCCCTCCGTTTTCCACCATCATTTTGAATATCCATAAAAATACGACCGACACTTTTAGTCTGATGGAGAAGAATTTACCTGCTCGAGTAGTGAATACAAATAAAGTGGTTTTCGATCCAACTTCATTTGTCACAGTGATCGATACTTCATATTCTGTTGACTCATTTAAACCTGGGTAGTATCGCGGTTAGTGGCTTATATATGTTTATGGGGTTGTGATTGGTATGGTATTTTTAAGATAGTGTGGTGTGTTGTCCAACCGATTAGCTTTGTGGGTTAGTTTGTCGCTTTTCAGCCGGAGGATTGTAGGTTCGAAACTGATCGTTAGCTAGTTGGTTGTGTCCTTGGGCAATGCAGACATTGCCAGAATGCTATGAATTACTGGGTTCTACCAAATTAACTAAACGCCTCAATCTTATACAACATCAATAGCTCCAGTAACCAGACGATGGGCGCATGATGATATAACGATCACCCGGTGTTAAAAGCCTGTGCGATTTCCCATTCACAGGGATAAACATGAATATTCTATCCTGCTTGCCTTTGCTAACCTACTTGTTTTTTATTACCGGCAAACACATTTATTAATTCATATTAAAATTGGTTAATAAACCAACCGGTGATCGTGTATTGCTTGTCAACGAATTCTTTGTCATTTGGTGAAAGCTGAACTGTGATTGGTTGAGGTGCTGAAGCGTTTACATTTGAACCAATCAAATCAATTACCTGTAAAAAACGAACCAATAAAAAGGCTAACAAATAAAATTGTTTATTAAAAAAAAGCATGTAAATATCAAGTATGCTGATTTAATAATATGATTCAACTGATTTTATTCGCATCTACTAAGTTTACACGGGGCAAAAAAGGAGCGAAATATTATCATTGACCAAAATGCACATGTTGATCTTACACAGTTATCATTGGATAATTTGTGAGGAAATCTGTGTGTTAAAGGATTTATAAAGCTTGATATTGTGGTATTTAGGCCTCCACAACCAAATTGCCAAAAATATTTATTAGTGTTTGTATTTTCACGTTTTTTAATTCTGTGAAAGTCATACAGGCAATCGTCATATTACCCCATTATATGAATTATTGCATTGTGTTGTGGATGATTCAGACATTTCTTTAAATTTGCTATAACCCATTATTCCACTCGATTCATGCAATGTCTGCTTGCCTAATGCATAAGGACGGCTTCAGTGGCAGATTTCGATCCCACAACCCTCCGGCTGCTTTAACACAGGTATACACAACCTTTCCACAATTTATTGTGGGATATACAAAAAAAATTGTCCACGACTATTCAAGAGTGAAAAGATTTGATGACTACAGAAACGAATTGTCCTGTAACAGCTTTTTAGGTATTAGACAATAGTGGACTGAAAGCTTCAAATTGGATTTTCCACCCACTACTATCCATACAACAAGTATATTAATTAAAAATTTAAAACAAAGAATCATATAGATAGCTCACTGGTTTGTATGTTATTTCCATGCTGTTGATGTTCCCTCCACCAGTGCCGAGAGCCGACCACTTGAGGGAGTAAGAGTCAGAGTTGGATCCGAGAGGAATGCTCTCCACGTTTACTACGTCCGGTTGCACTGTTATAGAAATCATATATTAGTCAGGGCATTGGTTTTGTTTAAACCAAGGTTACGAAGACTATTATTTAAAACTTTTTTGAAATAAGACAATTTTTAAACCTGGTTCCTTTAATTAAGTAGAACCATTAGTCCGCTGGGTTCAGGCAATGTCCATTAAGTGCCTTGCCCAAGGACACAACCCACTAGCTAGCGA
>CH002980.1:1922737-1945609 GCA_000149265.1 Ciona savignyi | reverse complement strand
TGTCTTGCCATCGGAACTGACCCCTTCGGTTATGATTGTCTCGTTTGTGAGCATGCCCATATTTCCTTTGTACCATCTGTGGTTAATATTTTGGGTTATTTAACAGCAAATCTATAATGTTTATTAGCACAGCTTTAATTTTCACACGACAGATATTGTAAAACAACAATAAAAATCTTGTCGTGTCCAGTAAATGAATATATTCAATCCAGTAGAAGCAAATTTGGTCATTTAAAATTGTTTTATGTTCAGAACTTCAGCAATTCTATGTTAAGTGTACCAAAATAGGTTTTGTCACCCATTGAACATTCTGGTGAAAAAACTACTGCTTAAAAAAGTAAACATTTCTAATTTTATTTAATTCTGCACAACACAAAATACCTTTAAAATTAAAATTACTTAAAGCATGAGTTGGAAGTCATTTGAAAGTGGTTTAGAATAATACGGCATTTATGTTAAATTTTTTAGTTTAAAAGTACGGCAGATAGCCATGTAGCCTATAAAGCTTATTGTTCTACTGCACAAGACTAAAAGAATCGACTCACTTATACACAGGTTCAGGCTTCCCAGTGGCGTTGCAAGTCAACACGACCTGTCCTCGCGCGATGCCGACCACCAGTTTGAGCACCTGGATCCCAGCAGGACCAACTGCGGGAGGATTAGTGTGAAATATTTATATTGTGTGAAAGGCTGTATTTGGTAAGCCCTGAAAGGGGTACATTTACAGGGGTTAATGTACTAGTTCTTGGAAACTGGAAAGCAAATTAAAAGTAATATAAATTGGGATGACTTTCAGGTTTTTGGTTCAAGGGAGTTATCACGTGATTATTGATTCTATTACTTAATTATTTTTTTTGAATTTCAATTCTACGCAATTTAAATAGATTAATATATATATATATATATATATCATAGAGAGAGCTGGACACTGATACCTGGGTGGTAAAAATACCCTTTTTTTAATTAGCTATTTTTGCAAAGAGTCAAGTTTTCTAACATTTGTTAACTGGTTAAAGATTCACTTTATATATGCAATTTCCAGCTATTAATTCAAACAGAATATTCACATACACTGAACATCAACAAAGATGGAAAGATCCTTGGTTTGTCCTTTATTCAACTCCCTTGCCAAGCAAGAGTATTGTCCTTCATCCCATTTCGTGATGTTTCGAATGATCAAATTGTTGGTGAATGGGTCCTTGTACACTCGACCTTTGTAGGAAGGTTAAAATGTTATTTTCATGATGAGGGGGTAAAAAATGTGGGGTAAAAAACGAATGGTCTATAACATTGAATATAGTACATGCATAATATATAATGATGTCCCCTAATCCTATAGTTAAAAATGTTAAATACAGACATCCTGTGTACATACATTTTTAAAGCCAGACTTTAAGTTATTAATTTTTTTAACAAGGGTCTTTTTTGTGGTAAAGACGAAAAAAGATACAATATTCCATCCAATCTAGAACTTACTGTTATCCTGAGTTCCAATTAGATTTTTCGTCCCTTTCTTCCAGACCACAGTTGGTGCGGGATTGCCAGACACTTGGCAGACGACGTCCACTGTTTTACCCAGCTCAAAAGTCTGTCTCATTTTCGGTGCAACAAATCGAATTGGTTCTGAACGTAAACGAGGTTGTACATTAAACAGACACAAACTTTTATAGAAAAAAAAATTTTTATAGAAAAACAACAAAAAAGAGTTGACCTTGCATTTAGTTCCAAGTATCTAACAGCTTATACAGCTAAAACTGAACATAAAGTATAATTGATGTGCTGAACATGTAATTTTCTTTTTTCAGTCTGTACTGTATTGCATATACTTCCAAGGTTTCTGTTGGATATTTTTATCTATACACCCCAGTTTTTGTCCAAGTTTGCACATCCCTACAATATATAGACATATTATTTATTCAGCCCGGAACTCACCGAACACACTGACAATTCGAGTTTCAGACACAGTTTGGTTGATCATAGTGTCATAACCTTCACAGGTGTACATTCCATTCATATCCGACGTTACATTTAGGAGGGTGAGGAATAATGCTCCCAAACTACTGTCCAGTTTTACACCCTATAATAAAAAGTAAAGTAGGCCTAATCATCGACCAAGTATGCAAACGTTAAATTTAAAATCTAAAAAAAATGCAAAATCCTAACCAAAGTTAGGTTTTAATGTATGAATTCTAGGGCTGCGAAAAATTAACGGTTAACCACGGTTAACCGTTTTTATGGTTAACCGTCACGTCAAATTTTAACCGTTTAACCGTTTTTTAACGTTACTTTACCGCCCACATTTAATTGGGTAATTGCGTTTTAATAATCTTCAAATATACAAAACTCCATTCACACGTTGATTGTTTCATTATTACGTAATGTAAGCAACCATTCACACGTCGATTGTTTGATTGTCAACGTAATATACGCACCATTCACACGTCGATTGTTTGATTGTCAACGTAATATAAGCAACCATTCACACGCTGATTGTTTGATTTTTAACTCAATATTACGCATTACAATTAAAGTTATACTATGTGTCTTAAGGTGACGTTTAAAAACTATGAAGTAACGCATAAATATGACCCGATAATGCCGGTAATCACGCGCGTTATTTCTTTGCTGCCCTTTACGGCTGCCTGAACTTTTTTTGCCAAAAACGGTGCCGATTTGATGGTAGTTTAAAGAAAATCGGTTAACGGTTAACCGATTATTTTTACATCAGTTAACCGTTTTTTAAATTAACCGTTAATTCGCAGCCCTAAATTGAATTCCAATCTCAGGGAATTCCCTTTGGGGTTAAAAACCTTAATATGGTTTTCTAATCCAATAGCCGACTTCACAATGTTAAAAGTTTTTTTAAACCAACAGGTTATTCTATAAAGGTGAAAAATTGTTTCTTTTGTAAATAATATGTACTAAGCATCATGAAAAAAATTAATTCAGAATGGACTCTGCTTACTCTTTACTGTCCAAAAATGAACTTGTTTCTTGAGCAGAAATTAACATCAAAGTTTGATTTTTTCACTGTCGTTCTTAACAGTTTTAATCTAATGTAAGCAATAATAAAACAACTTTATAATGCATAACTGTATATCGTGTATAAGCAAGCAGACATTCAGTATATTAAAAAATAAGTAAAAAGACAAACGATTTAAAAAAATAATAAAAAAATCAACTGTTACTTACCACAGTAACATTGGTAATTGCCTCTTTGTCAATCCCCAGCCATCGCACTGATTTAAAATAACTTGGATATAAACATGACATAAGTAAGTCACTGTTGGCAACCGTCTCTCTAGCATTGTCGGGTTTGATTGAGAATGGGCTTTGGCCTGTAGAATGATGGTTGTGTAGACATGTTGTACATAATTATTTATATCCAAACATAGTTCTCGATACATAATTCTAACCTCAACAAAACCATAACATACCAAAAAAACTAAAGAACCTCAATGACACTAACAAAACGAACATAATTAATTAAAGTAGCAGACTGTAATATCACAAAATTAAAATACTTAAAGCGCATAAAAAATGTACCATTAAGGTACAAATTATAGCTTCTGTATCTTTATAGTATACCGTGCCAATAAAAAGGGTTAAGTTTTAGAATGGCACAGATATATCTTTATAACCACCACAGAGTATGAACCACATGTTAACCACCTCTATGTTAAAAGCAAAATTTACTGCACATTTTGTTTCTGCCAGCAGGGTCCCCAGGATACCTAACCACACTTGCTTTATGTTATACATGTTGGCCTTTGTAATTTTATTTCTACAAGCTTAAACTAATGTGTTATAAAACAGATATTATTATTAATGTTTAATTAAGTAGTAACGCTTATTTTTTCAAGTGTGTTCCATTAAAGCGTGTTTCCAGCCCAACATTCTTTTGAGGTTACAGGGAATCTCCTGGGGTTGCTCTTCAAATTTTCAGATTAATACACATCTAGACCATGTTAGATTGTTAGGTAACGTTACTAACGTACCTAAATGTTACACCCGATTGGACAACCCTTTCCGGTTTAAACACGCATTACAAACAATGTCAGTCCGTGATTTCAGTTGTTCAGGATTATGGGGATTCCCTTGGGGCAACGTACTAATATTGTACAGGCAGATCCATAGCTTGTGTGTTGTGTTTAATTCTTCCGTGTGGTGAACAATTTCAGTCAAAAAACGGACAAGAATAAATGTGCCTTTTAATATGGTACGCATGATTACAAGTCAGTGTTGGCAACGGTAACTGGATGTTAACGTTTGTCGGGAAGTAATAATATATTCTGCAGCCTAAAAAGTGTTTACAAACCAAACAAACTCTAATTTTGCTGCACCCGTAAGCAGTGATGTGATAGTAAAATCGATGTGAACGCAATTTTCGAAACAAAACAACATTCATTTCGCCGCAATTAAATTCCAGTCACGAGTTGCAGACGACGACACGGCACGTGACAACAAGACAGCAGCCAATAAAAATAAAGGTGGTGACGTAATCGGCGATCACGGGAAGTCGACTCTATAAGTACCGTACTAAATAATGAATGCTTTTAGTATTTTATACATTAAGCCTGAAGCTTAAACCTGGCGTATGAAATATAACAATTAGACCATAATCTAGTATTTAGGGATTATGGATAAGGATTATACTTCGTCTTCAACATCACAGAAGGCCGCCGCGTGTGAGAAAGAAATACGGAATGCTAATTGTACGAAATGTCCGATAGATCGTAACGATCACAAGCTAAAACAAAAAATGACATTTTATCATTTTTAATGAATCAGTAAATCGAGTTATCAGAAACCACAGCTGATCAGTACGGTACGTTTTAGTGCTTATCACAAATACGCATATTGCAGTACCTTGGTTTGCAGGTTTGCCTATGTTTTAAAATGCTAATACTGTGTTGCCTGAATAGGCTTAGGGGATATTCTTGTTAGCAACATGCGGGTTACGCCGAGAGTCCTGTTGAATTATCACACAAATCGATAGCAAGCACTTTAAACGACAAAGTCGAAAAAGTTCAAGTCATTTTCTTTATTTACCGGTGAATAAATGCACAACTTCCTGCGCGATTCTGCATTCCGCAAGTTGAGGAATATAACCCATTTAACCTCGGTGGATACGCTGTATATGTTAAGACAGATATGAGATAAGAAACAAATTTCCAAATAAACTCGCATGAACCCCAGACGAAATAAAACCACAACGAACTAATATCTCGGTCACGTGACCGTAAGTCTGGTTTATATCAATCGGCAATGTGACGTCACATTCCCTTAGTGAAAGTTACGGAAAAGTTGACGGATTTGAGGATCGAGATTTGCCGGACGATTTTAGCTGTTCGTGTAAAGCACGAAAATACATTAACTACAGGAGGTTCACATAATAAAGCCTAAACAACATGTGTATTTTTTCTAGGACCACATCTACAGAAGGTTCACAAAGTTTACGTGTTACGCTTATGCTTACAGATCTTTTTTGCCGTACAAAATAAACACAGCGACGTTTTTTTTAATTTTTTTTAAGGAAGGAACTGTACGGGTTAAGCGTAACGTATTTCAATAAAATGTTATTATAATTATTGATAAATTATCCTTTTGCGCTTAAGCCCATGCTTTTTTGAAACGTTTAAAACTTAAACAAAAGAACGTAAATGTGATAACACAATAAATAGCGTATATTCGCACGTTACAATCTATCAGATTGCTATTGAAATAAATATAATGTAAACAGACAGTAGCCACTTATACACGTACTATGGTAAAACGCAGAAATTAAAACTATATTGAGTAAATGTGATTACAAGCTGATCGTTACTTAAAAATATTACCAGAACTAAACGATTATTTAATCCCTACTTAAAAGAATAATATATTGTTGTCTGTATTGAAATTGGGTCGTATTATGAATATTAGAAATGTAAAGTGCGTCGTTTGATTATAATCTGTATAATCGTATTAAACCAAGTATTGGTTTGCGTTGACGTGTACGATACAAGTAAATACATTCCTGGACGCATTTATAAATAATAAATCTTCTGTTTTCGTTTGGCGCTCACACCTACAAACATATTTTAATTTTAATCTATAGACCGTACTGAATGTATAACACAATTAAAAAACGTCCCAGAAATACAGAAAATTAATTTTGACCCAAGATTAATCTACTACACCAAGAGCGCATATTTTTTAATTTATTCCTAGCACGCGTAACGTTCGATATAAACGCTATTTAAGCATTTAGGGTAAGGAACGCAAAACATTGGGTCGATAGGAGAAAGCGGGCATATGGTTTGATTGCGTTTTATTAATTGGAACAATTGAAATAGTTTCGATTAATTAACAGCCGGCCCATTTACCAAGTGTAGTAGAAACATGGTGTCCTAGTTTATGCCCTAATTTGGTCAGTGTGTTTAGAGAGAAATAGAAGATAAAACTGTGGTTAGTTTCAGCTAAAAAAATATTTTTTGTATAAATCCTACACAAATGATATTTAATCGTAAAAAATATTTGTAATAGACTTAAATAAATGATTAACGGCTATATGTTCTATATATATGAGGTTTAAAATCTATACACATTGCTCAAAGGTTAACTTTGTCCAGTTTTACTTACATATTACATTTACAATTCGTTTAACATTATCCATGCAAAATTCGTGCGGTGGGTGCATAGCACGGTAATAATCAAAATGGTCTCTAATTACCCAATGTATGCTATAACAATCATTTTAGATACATGCGTGCCGTTTAAAATCAAGACATAAACCAAACAAATTAAGTGTAAATATATATGGAAACGTTTTAAACAAAAGTGAATAATAAAGAACTGCGATCTAAATCACGTATAAAACAATTTAATTTACGATTTCATTGAAAAAACCTGCCATATATCATGAAAAGATTTGGATTACAAAGGGAAAAATTAGTTTAAAGTGTATACCACGTTTTGGCTATAGATTACAGGAGTAACTTGATACCATTCGTTGAGATCGGGAATATAAATTCCTTTTCGGCGGGAAATGGGAGCTTGAATACCCGCGGGAAATAATAACCAGTAACTTGGTTTCAATCCTATAAAACTAATGGAGCCGGATCAATACGTCACTCGATGACGTAACAGATAGGTACGATTGTATCGATCAGACTTTCACCGACGCGGTGCCTTTGTGCAGTAAGGTTTGCGTGTGTGTGAATTTATAAGCAACTGTATAGAAAAACAAATAACCACAAATAACTGGCTAATCGAAGCAGATGAATTATGTAAGATATAATAAACTAGGACTTTACTTGGCGAACATTAACAATATTTGATTATACAAACACGTTACCGAACTTTGATTTCGCCAGTACCGTTGACAACCCATAACTGCAATCAGCAATATATATATAAATATATATCTTTATTTATAGCATCCAGTATTTACCAATGGTTTAATAGTATATTAAACTTTGGAATTGCTTCATCCATCTGGATCTATCAAAATGATTGGACAAACACAAACATAAACATCCTATACCAGTGTGATAAGCCTGCGTGACGTAACGATATGTCAACATTTGAAAAGTTATTACATTTTGGGGAGGTTTTATTCAACTAAATATGCCAGCCTTTTATATTTAGTAGGACCATTTATATGTATAACTTTGCTGGTGATTTTGGGTTTACAGTAACAGTAATCATTAATTTTGGGTTTACAGTAACAGTAATCATTACCCACACGGTTCAATTTTGTAAAGACGGAAAACTGGCAATAAAAAGAAACCATTCTACACAAATTTGATATCTTTTTAAACAACGGCTAAACAAACCGCAATGAGTTATTTTATAGAAACATAATTTCACCGGTGAATGCCGTCAGTTTCGTGGGTTAAGTTTACCGATTTACAACAAGATACCAACATTCTCCCACGGTTACTACAGCTTTGAGGAAGGAAACTATACTGTGTATTGCAGATTAACAATTGACCACAGACAATATAGTAAAAGAAATCTACCAGTTTGTTCCACGAGACCAAGGTATTAACGACTTTATGAATAAGTTAAGTTTTTTTTTTTACAACGGTGGTTTATAGTTATCCAAAAAGTGGCGGTACAAATAATTACCAATATATGACTAATTGGTAGCGCTTTACAACGTCACTAAAACCTTTAGAATTTTAATTGCACTTCTTAATAAAACATCTTGAAAAGATGACTTTAAATTTTTGAATTATTATTTTCACGCAAGAAAATATAAATACAAACAAAACTGCAAACAGTTATAATTAAGGCGGACAAAATGGGTGCGGCAATAAACTAATACTTCGTATAAATTGTACTATTGTGGTGTTGCGTGGTTGATACAATCAAAAGTAGAGGTACATAGAATGCATATTCCTGTGCATAGAGGAACAAAGTTCGGTATAACACGATCAAGAATAGGCGTGGATTGAACGTAATTCGCCTTAAACAATACTGGAACTGGATTGCAGTAATTTATGATGTTAACCTAAACATATACCACTACGTGTTTTAATGACAAATTCTGTGTATTAAAACAAACGTAGGGCTATATAGTTATTATTTAAAACAAACTTAGGGTTATATATTTAAGAAAGACCATATGCCGTTATTATTTAATTGAACCACGTACCTAATACAGCCAAGACGAGAGTTGCCAAAACCACTAGATGCATATTTGCTTCGTGAAACACCTTTTAAATCAAACCTAAAGAAATTTGCTTGGATTGGTTGGTAACAGATTGTGTTTGAGACCAACTGCTATTGTAAACTAGGCTAGACTACCGAAAACCGGTAAATTTCAACCTGAATAGCATAAACGAGTTTAAAAAACACGTTAGGTTAATGTTATACAAAAAATGAGTACAACTAAGTATTGGACAAATGTTATAACGTAATAAACAGTCCACTAATTCCACTAAAGTACACTGATTGATATTCTATACATTTACAGCATTGCAACTGCAACAACCTAAGTTAAATTTGCAATTAAACTGAATAAAAGCAGGCAACAAATACATTTACCCTTATGACGTAAACAACGATTGATTCTTCGCGTTCAATTAACTAAAAATCCCCTGTATTTACAAAGCAGACATTAAAAAATTATTCTTATCAGTTCTTACTACTTCTTTGGTATTTAGTATCTCGTTAATTACAATGCAAGCTGTTAAAAGGGTATTCTTCTTAAAAAAATCTCACCACTTTACGTAAACTGGTGTTTGATGCGTAACATATCAAATCAATATGCATATTTTCTACTAGTGCCTGACGTACGAGATTTTCGCTCAATTTTTACTTTTCTGGATAAATCAATGTGACAAGTCAATGCAGCTTCAACCCGCCCCATAACGTTTCCAGAGCTAGTAACGTTGGATCCTTCAGTTACTGATCCGCTCCGTACCAGAGAAAAAGGCGAGAAACGAGTTTAAATTATTTATAAGCGCGGCAGACAGATGGCAATTATGACTGCACAAGGCGCGCCTGCTTCAGCACTGGAACGCCGCGATCACCCTGTATTCGAAGCACAAAAAACTCTCAACATCGTCTAAAATAGACAACTCCAAAATCGACACATAATGCGATTTCTCTTTATTGCAACCCACGGAGTAATTTACGCGTAACTTGCCTTCACTTAAATCCAGTTACCCCTCATATATGCAGTACTAATGCTCCTGTGGCATTATACTGACGTAACGTCAATGTTATAGGAGTAAACGACTTACTTAATTATTTTTATAATAAGTACCGTTTAAATTTTCGGACATGATTGTGAAAAATAAAAAAGTAATCTAACTATTCGTTCCTTTACCAACAGAATATTCACTACACGCAAAAAGTCGATATAAAAAGTTCAAAAGTATTTGTATTATAGATTTTTAAACGTCACGTGCCGTAGGCATTCTGATCGAAAGGACAGGAAACCTCATTGCAACGCGGCTTAGATCCCATGGGAGGTAATCGTAATGAGTTCATTTACCAGAAATGTATCAATATGCGCTATAGTAGTATACCGATGTATATTACAAAATCGATTGAAAATTGGCATTTAGGGATGATTATTTGTCGTAGGAAATTTGTAATTGGGCGAAAACAGATACATTTTTATGTGAACCATTATTTTGTTCAAAATGTGACTTTAAACTACACAAAATCCAACATTTAATTATTGTACTAACATAAGATTGTTTAAACACAACCTTGACAACACTACCCTCTTTAAAAGACATATTTTAAACCTTGGATTTGTACCTGACATTCAGGAGTAACTATTGATTCAACTGTGATATTGCCCAAACCTGGTATTAAATCCTACTAATAACTTTAAAGGTCTCACACCAAAACATACGTTTCTTTTTATGAATAATTGATTTTGATTAAATGGCAACCTTCGTTGTGAACTGTTCGTGCGACCCGTGTGACTTCGATAACCCCATGGTTATGACGTCACTTCAACCCTATGTCCAAGCTGTTGTCTTTAACCGGCCAGCCACTTATCTGCGTGACAGGTTTCCAATCCTAAAAAAAACTAATGAAAACTGCCTGGGAAGTATTTACGTAGAATGAAAATTGTAGGGACGTTTTTTAGGTGTAATTATTATAATTTTTAATATTTAATTACAGTTTTGAAAGAGATGGATCAGTTGAATTAACAACTTTTGACCCCACAGCCCACCTTCAATTTACCGGTTGATTTCAGTGCGTTGTATAGGGTTGACACCATTTTACTTTTTTTATAGTTTTACACATTTATTTTTTTTAACTTACTGCGTTCGGTCTATCCGATAGAAAGACGCAATCGACGAGCCAGTGACTCGTAATACTAAAGGACGGTTGTAATAACCACACATACTTGGTTTCTATATGCACATTCTTTGCAGCTTTATTAATGGACAAGAAATTTAATGTCGTTTCCTTGATCGAGTGAAATTACCTCGTTAAAGTAGCTCTTGCAATCCGATTGTGGCACTTGGCCAGCCGTGCATCCATCGATGTAATAACGCATATCGTTAGTCAACCAAGAGATATAGCCGACCGAACTAAAATTTTAAACTTAAGTAATAAGCTTTCGTTTTACGCTATATTAGACCTCAATTCTATTAAGCGTTTATTTTACCCTTTTTATCTTTAAACGCGTAAATAAGAAAAACAATTCGCAATATACTACAACTTCATATGTAACAAATAACAAAATGTTTTAGAATATTGTAGCACTAAATAATCTGATAACAAAATCATTCATATAGTTGCCGCACTCCCGCGCTACCAAGTTTTAACGAAACTTTAAGCTAATGAGTCTCAAAGCGCCGTCGCCAAAGCTAAAAAAACGAAAGTTTTCTCTCTTCACATAGTTCCATACGCTTCTATAGTACCGAACCGTTATGCGTCGAAGAAAAACCTATCGCCGCTGATAATGGCTCGCCAATTAAATTAACTCAAACTCAAAATCTCTTGTGGGATTCTGGATTACTCATAAGTTTGACATTCTGCCAGATCCAATTAATTACTAATTGAAATGTAATATAAACTAAACATGTAAGTCACGTCAACCTTACAAAAAGTAGCTTATTTTAATACCTGCAATACAATGTTCCAATCGTTTGGTATTGGCATTAAACAATCATTGTTAAGGTTAACTACAGCATAAAACCAAGGAAAAAACTTAAAGGAGGAAAGGAGGGAAACTGCACGCTAAAATGTAGATTGTTTTTTAGGGTTAATGTTGGGATTGGGATTGGAGTTGGGGTTAGATATAGGTTTAAGATTAGTGTTTAGGGCAGGGTTGGAAAAAGTTTTAATAATTTTAATAAGCAGTTAAACTAACGTTTTATTGTCCAGTGCAAGAATATTGTCGAATTAAACTGCAACTGCAATCTACATGTTTATTGCTTATTCCCTTTTCCGCCAGTTTTAATCGTTAATGTTTTAAAGTAACTGTTTTTTAATCCATATATTAAGAATTATCGTCATCGTAAGGCACCTTTTAATCATATCTTTTTCAATTCCACATTTAATCCACAATATGGATTATTATACTCAAAGCAAGTTTGATATAAACATCATCTCTAGTCATTCTTAAACCGTGCCGTATAACTCGAGATGGCATTTGCAGCTGATATATAACTTGCTCCGGCGATACAAGGTTACGACATGGTAAATGTGAAACTAACATTGCTGAATAAATCTGTCATAATTGAAAAGCTCGGAATTCTAAAACAGCGCCACATTACCATAGAGAGTGAGAGTTGCGTACAAGGGCACGCCGGACTCTCCACAATAGAAAACTTGACTTTAGAAAAGAGCCACTTGTCGCTCTGAAAGAGGCACTTCTCTTCACATTTCATCGCAATACACGAGACAGGGAGATTTACCAGTGCAAGAATAATAAGTGATGTATGGATTGGATTGTCTTAATATAAGCTTTGCGTAAAGAATAAGCCATATATGTTTCGTGCAATGTCGTACATACAGATAACAAACACATGATCTTTAACATACATGTGGAAGTCGTGCTCAGGTGCTTAATTCCAGTGGAATGATGGAATTTACTAAATTGAATGAACGTGTGAACACACTGCACTGTAATAGCTCCGTAACCCGATGGTGGGTTTATACTATGACTATTGCCTGTGTGATAATGTTCCTTGCGTATTTCCATTTACGGGATAAACATGAATGTCCTATCCGATCTTTACCATAATTACTTTCTATACGGTTGTGTGCTTTGACATTAATTTTATGAACGTAGCTTCGACCCAATAAGATTCTGACTAGTTGAACAAAATGTGTAAGTATTGTCATTACACAACACACAGTCCGTACCGAACACGACACAATATATTTTGAAATTGGACCCTGGGCATGTGTAAACTAATGTCAAAGGGTGATGCTGCCGAACGTTATTGCTGGTAAACGAATTCAAATCGAGGTAAACGAATTCAAAAAGCTTCAGGTACGAGGATCTGCCAATTAAATTGATTTCAAATAATGTGTGGTGCCCTGTTAAAAAACAAATATGTGTTTTGTTGAGTAATACTGGTTCCAAATCTGCGCATGGTTGCTAAAAGTATCTACTAAGCTTCGCGCCAGTGTTTCTGTGCACGAAAGAGCGTTCCAATAAAGGAAATTTAAATAAATGATAAGCTCTCGATTCATATTAAAGATCCCTACTTTAAATTTATCTTTAAAAAAATCTAAGTTCTTAATTTTTTTGAGGTCAGTTTGTATTGGAGAGATTTGCAAAATATTTAGTTTAATCTTATTTATTCACTATCATGTACAACACATTACAATGCAATAGCACCACTGTACCGGAAGTTTTCATAGGTGTATTACTAAAATACGTTTTCCAAGCGTGTATTACTAAAATAAGGAAAAATGGCATGCTAAGGTTGAACGGTATTACCGGTGTAATCACTTTCGGATTGCCAAATTCTTGAGATAAAAACTATTTACAGTAAAGTGCAATTACATTTTATATATTAGAGTTTACTAGCTCACTAGCTGTAAAGAGCGATTGGATAGAACCGGATAGGATAGGATATTCATGTTTATCCCCGTAAATAGGAAAACCAAGGGGGTTAACACACGGGCAATCGTCAGATCACCTCGCGCCAACTGTCGGGTTACCGGAGCTATTGCAGTGTATTGTGTATACCTGATACATTCTGTCAATTTGGCAGAACCCATCAATCCACTGGGTTCAGCCAATGTCCGTTCAGTGCTTTGCCCAAAGACACGGCCGAATAGCTAGAGACCAGTTTCGTACCTACAATCTTTCGACTGAAAGGGCGCACTAAACCACCAGACTATAACCGGTCGTGCGATACGGTGAAAGTCAATCATAATTGGGAATCGCTTCTGTATTTACGAATCGTTTAAACTAGTAAAAATATTTAGTTTAGTTTATTCATTTTTGCCCCAGTTTTTAAAAATGGCAAACGAATATAATCACGACACAGAAACGGGAAAGGACGGCAAAACGAACAGTCGGTAAAACACGCCATTAAAACAGAATATATTTTAATAAATATAGCGGACGCTAAACCTAGGCGAAAGAACAATATTAAGCGATTCAAATTTAATTAACACCAAACGATATAGAGCCCTGAAGAAGAGTGTGCGATAAATCGCGACCAATACTGCAAATTCTTTGCTTAATAGCGCCGTAATGCGAGAACATTGTTTTATAATTCTTATGACAGAATGTTCATCGAAAGAATTTTTTATGGCGTACGGTTGTGTGGCCGAATGTATAAGTTGTTTGGTCGAACTATATAAAAACGTCTAAGAAATAAGCTCATCATAGGTTCGAACCCTAAAAAATATCCTATGGTGGAAAGTTTCCACGAACAGTTGTGTGGTCGAGTGGTTAACTCCAACGATCCATATACCCCAACCTTTATATTAAACCGGCCTTAGTGATAAACCCATCTAAGGTTCAAATCTCAGCACCGTGATGGAAATAAATAAATGTTTGGACGTGTGCGGTATTGTGGTCAATTGACAGACAAACACATCACATGTCCGAAATTACATCGGTTAAATCTTTTTTTTATGTCGATGCAGCGCAAATACGTTATGTACTGTCGGTCTAAACATACAATAAAGTATCTTCAGACTGGAAGTGATTAAAACCAGTCCCGTCAACGAGAGTGTTTTCTTGACGACCACTTCGTTTTCCCACCGCTACGAGTTATAACATGAGAAGTCTATCCGAAATTTAGCTAATTGTGAGTCGTTATCGAAGCAAGTTTTATTCACTTGCAGTATAATGCCATACATGATTTATCTGCATCAAAAGAACAGATTTTATTATTTTTCTTAGCAAGACATCGGATACCTGCGCACAGTTGGTTTAACCCAAGCCCGTGCATTGTGCGGATATAGGAGAGAATAATTTATGGATATCTGGATAGTTTAAATATGTAAATATTAAACTAGCGTATCTGACAATACATATACTGTATTAAGATTTTTATTCAGTAGAATGTAGGAGAGCGGTAAAATAATCTAAAAGCAAGGGCTAAATAGAGTATATATGCTTATATACTTAGGTTGCAATACAGTGGTTTCAGCCGCAAGATGTTGTAACACTTTTCCCGGTCCCGCTGTTTAACCACTGCTTTGAAGTGCTTGAAGGAATTACAGGTAGCATAAACATCATTACTTTGTATTTCACTACACTTGTGTGCCTTATTCAGTGTAACATAAAACATGTTAGCAAAATACCTGTGGTTTTGTATGGCACGATGGTGCCGCAACTATTATTATCTTCGGAAAAGTACCGTGAAACGGACGAGACACTCGACCGGTTCGACTACCCATGCTCTAATTGGTAGAGCATTGATAGGCTATGGTTTATCGGGTTTCTAGCAATACCATTGCACAATACACAGTCATGTTCTACGAAGCGGAACTTAAGTTTGTAAACAAGCTTTTAAAGCATGCGCAACCAGTACATTTGTTTAGTACATATTAAGCCCGACTACCTTTACTTAATTGCTGTTCGTATTGTGTATTCCTCGGAACCGACACTGATTTCCTGTTATTTTCCTATTGCTCTACCGTCTTCAGTCATTGCATGTATAGGTAATCTTATGTGATTGTTACAGTGAGCAAAAGTAAATACAAACTGTACTGGTTTATACGTGGAGAATATAACATATTAAAGGCATTCCGTTTAAAACAGGAAAGGTGCATGGAAAGTTATATTTTATCTAGGTTTCTTCAGGTTTTTATGAATACGTGAATATTATAATTGTTTTATGGCCAATATATTTCGTTTTACCCGAAGTAATTTATAGTAGAAATATAGTCATTAAGCACGATAGTTACATGTTGCCGATTTTACTACTTCTTAACTAGTCGAGCATCGTTGCCCAATCTTCTGATTTGTGACGAAAATCTCGCCATTATAGTTATTCTCCGCTTGCGCAGCAGCCATAGCGCCTTAAGCGCTTTACGTAATAACTTAACGCTAGGAATTATTTCGTTAAGCAACAACCGAAACCCTGTTTATATCTATATAGTAACGACTGTAATGTTTATATTTAAAATTCAATTTAATTGTGGTGGAAATAGTTTAGTGCAATTGTAATCGCATTACCCATTCAAAACCACGACAGTTAAAATATGCGATATAAGACAGCATTTATTAAATTGTGCTTGTATTAAGTACTGTTATTATATAGACAACTAATGGGCATATTTCGTATTTCCTGTGATGCGTACGGTATCGTATACATCTACTAACTATGAGTCTGTCATACAAATGTAAATAAATGATAAATGTTTTGTTTTTGCAGTCAAAGATACCGAGCTAAGGCATAATGATTTGCGTTGGTATTTTAAAGAGTAGTTAGTGTGACGTCTAGGTATTCAGTTTAATATGTTAATTATTACATTGGCTGTAAAGTGTTAAGCGATGACATATGCTTGGTTATTTTAACCCAGTGGTTCCCAACCTGGGGGTCGCGACCCCCAAAGGGGTCGCAAAGCATGTTAAAGGGGGTCGCGAAGCTGTTGCTAATGTAAGAACAAAGGTAAATGTCAATAGAACTGGGTGCACCGGTACGCTCGTAGTATGTGCTATCATAGAGTACTAATATATATTAGTACTCTATGGTGCTATCCCGTGCATAATTTTTCATTGAGACATTTCATTCGGATTGCTTAGTAGCACAATATTATTGCATCAGTATGCGTCCACTGTGATGTCATATCGTCCACTGTGATGTTATAAACTATGACCACTTGACTGTAAACGTACAATAGCTGCAAATTGGAACTTTATTAAGGAAGTAGCCTAGTATATTATACAACAGAAATCAGTCAAGACTTGGAATTGGTAAAGATAGTTAAGGGGAGCATCATATGCGTTTAGCTGCAGATCTACAAGGTCAACGATCGCGCTGATTTGTTAATAAATGCAAGTAAAGCATTTTTGTGCTAACCTTCTAATTTTGCATTTAGGATAGAATATAAGTGTGGGTCACGGAATCTTCGAAAATTTTTAAGGGGGTCACCAAGGGAAAAAGGTTGGGAACCACTGTTTTAACCAAATACGTCGATTATCAGCATTAGGTATGGATTTATGAGTTGCTGCATGAAAATCGCAAGCAATAAGTTTACTGGCTAATTTGGCTTCCAGAGGTGATCTTTATGTACTTGGAAAAACAATATATTTATATAACTTCCTAGCTACCTGGTTAAATAAATCTCATTCAGTTTTTTTATGCGCGTAAATTGGCTTACGAGAGCACTTGGTTTGTGTGTGACTTAACAGCGAGATGGTTTAAAGAGGGGGAATTGACGTAACCTAAATTTCTGGAAATAAGGCGAGCAAACGTATCCAGCATAGATATTTAGATTAGGGGTGTATAATTTTAATTACTGGGAGGTCAAATAAAATAACGCTATTATACCACGGTATTCACGTCGTGTTTATTGTCATTAGTAAAAAAGAAGTTCACTATTTAAACTATTTACTTCCCGTTTCTGCTACCCTTTATAGACAAATAGTGTGTTGACAAAAGTTCGAGGTTTGTCTCATAATTTGTTATCTTTTACGTGGATGCGAATTTTTAACTAATGATTGTAGCTTTACGATTCTGACACAAGGGTAATTGTTGCGTTACAGAAAATAAATTTAACTTCCTTAGGTTCTCGGCGGGCGCGAGGTTATCTGACGATGACGCATGTGTTAACCCCGCTTGCGTTTTTCCATTCACGGGGATAAATATGCATATCCTATATCCTATCCTATATTTTACAACTTAAAATTGAATATGGGATCTGAAATCTAAGCCCAAAGTCTTTCAAAATTTTGCTTTTGAACTATTAACTCTCGCTACAATAGAAACTTTTTTTCTAAATTGTGTATATATAGGTACGTTTCACAATCGACCATTTTATTTAAATAATTTCCTTTTTAAGTATATTACAACTAAGATTGTGGAATCACTTATACGTAGTTACTCAGCAAAACATTCAAATACCGTGACGAACACACTACTACATATCATACCCGCTACACAGAAATCACGTATACGGTGTTACTCAGCAAAACATTTAAATACCATGACTTAGAAACTATTACACATCATAGCCGCTACATAGAAATCACTTATACGTTGTTACTCAGCAAAACATTTAAATACCATCGGTCAGAAACTATTACACATCATATCCGCTACATAAAAATTATTAATTTGGTCGAAAACTATATAACAATTTTTTTATGGTCTAACGCAGTTTGTTTCGCATTTGTGATTCATGCTCACGCCTCACCTACTCAAAAATCAAATTTACGAAAAATAGAGCAATAATTTATTTGCCATTACCCTGCTTAGTGTGAAGGATGCAAGGGATCGCAATTCGCTATTCGCGAACCGTTTTTTAAAGTTCACAAAATCGCGAAAATATATAAATTACCGTTACTGATTTTGCGCACTTTTAATAATAAATCATCAACACAATATAATATAACATATTTTGCCTTCAACATAACATTTAACAATTGAATTACTATTACATTTATTTACCTTGCTTTTACTTTGCATTATTGACACATAATAAGCATTTATATCACAACGCAACAATAGCCATTATGCGTTAATATACCACGATTCCTTTATTTATGATTGGCGGAGATGCGACACACCCCTTTATAATAAGGTTATATGGTGTTTTAACAAGTAAGATTACTCGTTTCAAAGGCTTCGTTTCGTCGATATTCGTCCTATCCTACACGCATTAACTCACGACACGTTTATTGTAGTTTATCATTACTACTTAATAACAGTACTGTTTGCTTAATGAATTATCTTTCTGGCTTTAAAGATTAGTTTGAGAGGTTCTGAAACCGCATTCTAAGGCAATTTAACATAGCTAAAGCGCGAAAACGATTTTCTCGTATCCCACGCAATTTCGCGAATCGTTTCAAAATCGTTAATTCGAACCCTGCAACATGTCACTGTCATGCTCGCGCCCCCCTTGAGAAGCTTCCACGCCCCCCAAGGGGGGGCGCCCCCCCCCAGTTTAAGAACCCCTGGTCTAACGTCTAATCTATGCAATATCTACACTTGACAGTAAGTCACACAACCATGAAAGGCAAGGGCGGCAGGGGCCGGAAAGGGTTTTTCATGGGACGCCGCGTGATTTGACGTGCACGAAAAAATATAGTATAAGCATGTGCAAACTCCATACGCTGCACAAAATCTAGTCTTAAAATTCGTTAAGCATGCAACTTAACAGTCCTTATTACTAAGATTCAAATCAGGTAGTTGACTATGCAAATCGTACATAACATTGGTTGGCACGCGAAGATGCTTTTATCATAATATTATTATTAACCTATAGCACTGCATTTCAAAGGTTGCAGACCCCTAGATATAAAGCCGTGTCAGACTTGTTTTGTAAAATTGATTGTACCTTTTAAATTACATGTAACAAACCTAATTGATAGTTACTCTTGTTATGCTTTTTACATTAATGTGTGACTTATTTATGACATACTTTTGTAAAGTTTCTTAATTTAAACATCTTTCTTTATTGAACAATTTCTATTATACGTTAAAAGTATTACTTTAAATAACTTTCTGTGACCAAACAATGTACATTTCTTTTCAAGGTTATTTCTTTTCATATCCGGGTTTATTACAGAGCTTGTCTTTTGGTTACTTACAGTAAAATGGATACGAACAGTAAAAAGGAAGAGGTTATTAAGTTGGTATAGTCTTTACGATAATTCCGTATAGGAGGAAAATTTAGCCATTAAAATATTATAATAATGCTGACATTATAAATATATTGCATGTGTAGAGGTTTATTTAAAAATACGAGCTTTTGCGATTGTTTATTCTTGCTTATTCAAAGAAATTTCATAAGTGGCAGAGGTAAACACTTCCTAATTAGACTTTGTATCATATACTGTACCCGTGCTATATATTGCCATGTATGTATGCAAAATGAGGTAAAAACTGTTCATAATCTTAATCCTTTCTTTTAGATTCCTTACAGATTTTGTATAAAACACTTTTATAGTTAAATGAACTCCGAAAGACTTATAAACTTAGTTCTTAAAATATGCTCAGTCGTGTGTCTTCTCTTCACTTTGACATACATTAAAATTGGTTGCAAGCTGACGGACAGGTGTGCGTATTTCATGTTTGGAGCCTCTCACGTAACCACAACACCAGAGCCTCTTCAGGGTAACGCTAATATACTTATTAGAGTATTGTAACTTAAAAATATTTGCTAGAACTGCTTTCGAACTATTGACCACTGATTTCGACCCACTGTTTTTAAATGATGGCATAATGTGCAACGTTATGTAGTAAATCTGAGCGTGTTTACCATTTACTTACAGTACATCATATCACCATGCATAGTGTGCCGATACACAAATTCAAGTATATTTTCAGTATCGCCACTGGGCACTTGTTGTTCAAAAAATAACCAAGTCTGACCACCCACTAACGGAAAGATGGTTTAATCGTAAATAGCCGCTAGCCGGTTGTTTGTATCGGATATGATATTTCTCGTGGATTGGAAAACTAAAAGGGTTAACACACGAGCAATCGTCAGATTACCTCGCGCCCACCGTCCGGTTACCAAAGCTATTGAAGTGTGTTGTGTATATGATTGAGTCATTCCATCAGATTAGTATAACCCATTTATATTCCGTTAAGTGTCTTGTCCAAGAACACAACCGTTAAGCTAGTGACCAGTTTCGAAACTTCAACCCTTCGATTGAAAGTAGAAGGGTTACAGGTTTAATCGAAATGATCGAAACTGGTCACTAGCTAGTCGGTTATGGTGTAATCTTTAGGCAAGGCTTTTAGCGGACGTTCACATAGTTCACGTACGAATAAAAAAAACTATAGCGATGTTATGACACACATGCTACAACACACTTTTATAACTCTTTCCGCCCTGTATATAAATATATGCCACATACTTAAATCAGCCACTTAATGATACTTTGTAATAAATTAATAATTCTGGTTTCCGCAGCTATCACGCCGACCTTGCGTTATTTACAAGATCCTGCCCATGCACCACCTTTTATAATAATCGGGCATTTTGATAAGTTGGAGATACCATACCCAGTATTAACCGATCCCCGATATGACGCAAGGTTATTGACTTTTAATCCGATTCCAAAGTCGGGCGGGAATTCTTTGCTTCGTTCTTTGGAGAAGATTAAAAATAAATTAGGATTTACTATCACAAACAGCAAAATTGGAGAACACGTCTCAAATTTAAAACAGGTGAGCAAACCAGTAACAAATATATATATACTATATATATACACGTAGCAGTAACAAATATATATACTGTATTTAAATGACTTAATCAAAAAATCCAAAAGTGACATAGGCGTTAACTCTTACCTCCTATTTTTAGCTCAAAATCGCCAGAAGGTTGACCAATCTGACAAGAAACACAATTTTTGTCCACCATAGTCATTTTATTAACTTTGAAAGGTAAATGTTTACAAAGGTAGGCATAATAAACATATATATATACGTGTGGACTGAAAATGTCAGTTTTTTTATACTGCTTAGTTTCGAACCTTTAACGAGCATGTCACTAAGATAGTTTTTATATAAAAAGCGTTAAAAGTATCGGTCGCGTTAACTATTTCACCATAATAAGAATATTCCAGGTTTTCGAAGATATCACCGGTTAATATAAACCTCATTCGACATCCAGTGGAGCGTTTTATTAACGAATATTATGACGCCACAAACGAACCTGTGTTGCAACAGAAGACTGGTAAAGGGCGGAAAATACATGTAAAGTCCAGCAACCAAGTTGTAAGAATACTGGATAACGGTTATTACGACCACAATATTAATAATTGGTGTTTATTAGACAATCAATGAATGTATGTGGAAGAACGCTACTGAGTGTATCTTAAGAAATAACAACGGATCAGCTGTAAAGTACTTCTGTGGTCAAGATCCTATCTGCAGGTACGAATTGTATAGCACGTGTAAGCAGACTTTGGCAACTAGATAATTCGAGTTGTCTAATTAGACAAATTAGACCGAAATGCCGATAATCTAATTTTTATCTAATTTATGAAATGACACCATGCTTTAATTTTAATCTAATTTCATGACTGCAACATCAGCTCTATAGAAAATAATTTTCAGTCATTGTATAGTGCGAAAATTGTCAATATTCGTGTACGGACATTTGACTTTCTTATGCTTTTATTAGAATGAACTCTGATTTGACTTGTTATATTTCTTTCTAATTCGAAATTTAATTTAATCCCCAAGTCTTTGCGAAGCAGTAATTCAAATTTTAAACTCTAACATTCCAAAACAAAATAATGTGCATAGATTTATAAAATGTTATGGGACGCCGTTTGTAAAAAAATCAATTTATTTTTTTTGACGATTACCTACAAATTGCTAAATAAATTGATTTTTTACAAACGGGGCCCCATAAAATGTACTACTTTTGCGTATTTAATGCTTTTACAGATTTTTGATGACGCATATAGCTTTTTAATCCCCTTATTTAATTGGATTTTTCGACTTGGAATTTCCATAGACTTGACGTTGTGCAGGTATATGATAAATCAAGTAAATTCATGGAAATATCGATGTTATAACAAAACATGTGCAATCGTCGGGTAGTATATATCTGGTGCCTTAATCGATATTTTAAGGGTTATTTGATTCAACATACCACGGTGACAATTCAAGTCTGAATACAATTTCCCAATGGTTAGGTAAGCTATTGGATACCATCCATCTAGGAGGATCGATGATCTCAAACTTTTTGTGCGGAAATCAGCACTTAGCCGTGTAAACCAAAAATGTTGTTATCTTTTGACCG
>CH002980.1:1909286-1922637 GCA_000149265.1 Ciona savignyi | reverse complement strand
AAGCAGGGAAAGCTTGGATCGCGCAAAGGAAACGCTGGCCAAGTTCTATTTTGCTGTTGGGATTTTTGAGGATATCCCATGCACATTACAAGTGTTCGAAACTTTACTTCCCATATATTTCCGTGGCATTTCAGAAGTTCATTTTGCGGGTGGTTAGTCCATTTTACGATTTGCATGTAATCAATATAATTAACATGAGCGATATGTGACTCAAGGTTTCATGTATTTCAAAAAACGAACATGCTATAAATCCCAGGTTTAAAACCATAGCCAGTAAAAATATCTTTAAGATAGAGGTGTGGTGTTGAGATATTCATGTTTTATTCCTGTGAAAGGAAAACACAGGAGACACTACCACAAGGGTGTTCACAAGATTACCTGTGCTCGCCTTCAGGTTACCTATTGCAATGTGTTGTATATGGGTAAACCGTTATTCCAGTGTTACGTTAACTTATTAATCCACTGGGTACCGACGATGTCTCATACACGATTAATAATGAGATTGCGAGGAGAGTAGTAGGTAGCCCATCGTGCAGGGAAATATGTCCATCATCTTTAGTTACGATAACTGGTCGCCATATTTAGGCTATGTATGTATCAAATGCACTCTGTGTTTATCCGCGCTGTGCAACTTTACCTAACATCTGCCATTAATCTACATTTACATTACAGTGACATAAAAGAATAGGATAGGATAGGATATTCATGTTTATCCCCGTAAATGGGAAAACCAAGAGGGTTAACACACGGGCAATCGTCAGATCACCTAGCGCCTATCGTCGGGTTACCGGAGCTATTGCAGTGTGTTGTATATGATAGACAAGTTCTTTGTGTGCGTTGGGTATAACCCATCAATTCACTCGGAATAGCAACCAACTAATTTTCTGTATGATCATATTTAAACAGACTATACCCAAATCATTATCTGTATACAGTATGGTTAAGGCCCGTCCTCACGTTATGCATTTTAACTACGCAGAACTCGATAGTTTACCGAACAACATCCCCCAACCGACACCGCATACTGAGACTCTTCTGAGATACCACCTTCGTCTCGAGACTGAATTCTACGAATTTGTAAAGTGGAGATTCTACAAGCAATTGACGTTGTTGAAAATCTATCATTCGCCGTGATGTTTCTAACATAGGATTACTCCTAAGGAGTTGAATCGTAATGGTAATGAAGGCGTTTTATACCAGTTCTCTACACCGTCACTGTGGCGTTTATAGCTAAATATTTTTGTCGCAACCGTTCCGATGTGTAAGCTGCAGTGAAACATTGTGTTATAAAGTCTTATAAGATATTTTAAATATAAGAATGCGTTTTCTTTAAAACAGGACCAAGCTGTTAGCACGACATAGCTGTCAAATAAGTTTAAATTTTTATTTTAGACAGTTTATAGCGTTAGGAAATACTAATATTTTATTTAAATCTACCTTGTCGAGACAACTAATTTACCGCGCTAAGTTTCGTATTCAACATGAACTCGTCTCCAAGACCGTTGTTGTATAGTTGACGTACAAATGGTTCGCTTTAACCGTTCGGCCACATGACTGTCTTGTTAGTGCCACATGAACGACTGCACATAAAGTGTCAAGGGTGAAGATTTAACGAAACTCTTGCCTGGTTACGACTTCTGTCCTGAGCGTATACAGATAGGATGTACATCAATATATATATATATAAAATAATAATAAACTACAGGAAGACCCATTAGTTTCTGTCTGTCGAAACCAACGTAATTTGTATAAAGAAACATTATGTGTGATTAGACAACCAAGGAACCCGATTGTTTCTGCATGAGTAATAATAGAGTATAGTCGAAATGAGTTTAACAATAGTGGTGGTTAACACGCGGTTGGCACTATATGGTTTTTCTTTAGTCTTTTAATAAAAATGCATATATGTAGGAACTCAGCAGTCCTGATTAATAATTCTATATTCTAACTATATACACATGGTGCAAATAATATTTTAATTTATTTTGCATATCACAAATTAATGGTATGGAAGATAAAATTGGTTAATAGAATAAATATGTATCAAACATGTTTATACAAAAAAAACAATATTTACAGTATCATGGTTCTGGTTTCAAAGCCAGGTCATGCAACATGAAAAATAAAAGTGCTTGTGACAAGGTATTGGAACTATAAGGATGTAATGATGGTAGAAATCTTACAATTCATCTTGTAATCCACAAACCAAATTGGCTGGCACTGAAACGTCTGTAAAATACAAATTTGAGTTAAATCGATTGTATCTCGAACAAGATATACACATAATTATATTTTTCATTACAAAGTAACTAAAATCATATTTTACCATTTTTGGCACTAAGTGGCCATTGCCTAAACTCAGTGGATTAATCTTCTTCAAGAAAACGTTAGAATGATACACAACACAAAAACTCTGGTAAGTCTAAAGTGGAAGTGAGAAAATCTGACGATTGCTTGTGTAATACTGCCCCCTGTGTTTTAACATAAACATGGACTGAAGTTATAGTGTGGCACATACCAACAAACAGCCCAGATTCAACCTTACTCCAAGTCGCTGTTCCACCGACTATGTATATAAAAGGCCATCCCAAATTTAGAATATCATTTTACTGTGCATATAATCACCAATTCGTTTGGGATACGCGAGATTCAGATTGTTCATTATTTCAACAAATTCCTCCAAAGTTTTGGTCAACCGGGGATTGAGGGTTTTTTCTTCATTTACAGTTGTTACTGTCAATCCTGGAAAAATGATGTGCACACTATTTAAAATTATAAATAGACTTGTTCGTTTAATATATTCAAATTATGTCAATCAACAAAAACACAACTGTCGGTTTAGTATTATAAAAAAACTGTATACGGGTAATTATAACATAAGAATTATAACATACTGTGATTGCAGAATGTAACTAACTTAAGGTCGAAAATCTATTGTGATAATGCTGCAAAACTGCCATTTATGGCAAACAGCTCATTGGTTAAAATTTAGTCCAGAAATAGGCAGCCAGCTAGTAAAATGTGCTGTTTTCTCTGTTGTATTTCTCATATCTTAAATTTTTAATGAAAGTTGTTTCGTAAATTTTTAAATAATATGATATCATAACAATCTTTAAATTAATCTTAAAAATATCCTATAGTATGTTTGATATATTTAACTACAATTTTAATTGAAAAAGCTAACCTTTGTAGTCATGTGCTGGGTAAAGCTGGTAGTCAGATGGGAGGGAAAATATTTGGGAATGAACCGAATTGTATAACAGCTTTGCACAACCTAAAATTCAGTTGTTAGTTTAGTTGTCATTGTTTAAACAATTATCTGATATCTTGGTACCACGATCTGTTGGTTGTTCAATCTATAAAGTTTACAAATTTAAAAACGACATAAGTTCGGAATGGTGGTTGAGAGATTAAAACTAGCTGGTTGTGTCCTTGGTGAAAACTTTTATTGGGCTTTAGTTTAGAAATGTATTAAATAATCTGGTATAACATACTGCAATAGCGCAAATAACCTAATAGAGGGCAAAAGGTATTCTGAAGAATGTCTGTATTTTAACTGCATTTGTTCACATCAAAGGTTATCCTTGTTTAAAGATTTTGTAACAATAGGTAACTTCTCTAGTCAGTGGGCCAGATGTGTGAAAATTAAGTCCTTGGTGGGCCGGATTATTACATGAATAGTATGCAATATCTTAACCACAAATTTATTCACTAACGGGCCAGTCAAAATCCCTTCACGGGCATGGGCCTTATGTTGCCAATGCCTGCACTACACCATAATACCGAAAAATGCTATATATTACAAAAACGGTTTTACCTTATATTTGCATGGATTTGTATACCAATAAATCTAAAGGGTCAGGTTTAAGTGACGCTTATCGAAAGAATTAATAAATTCGAAAAAATCAAACTGTATTTTCTTCACTAAAAAAAGAAAAATCAATCTATTTCCTTCGCACCTTGTTGGAAATCGGTCCTTCCACACCCCCTGATGAGCAGAGCATCTCCTGTGAACGCCACCCGCTGGTCATGGAGCACGTAGGTGGAACAACCGTTGGTATGTCCGGGGGTGCTTCTACATTCCAATGTCTGTGGGGGTGGTGGAATGCATGAAAGAAATATCTTCGGTGAAAAAGAAACGTATTTGGTGGGTTGGGTTTATAATGACTACGGTTAAATTACATAATGTAATAAATATGGATATTTTATCCTATTAGATATGGTAACCAGATTGTGGAAACTTAGCATTTTGATGCGTTCTCCTAGTTCTAACACCTATCTAAGAAAATAAAATGCTAATTTAGAACAACAAGACTATTTCCATCATAAGTCAATTAATTAATATAAAGAAGATTCATAACATTTACCAGATTTCCAAATTTTAGTTTAGCACCATGTTCAACGAACATATCAGCCTTGGCTCCACTTTTACTGCCCAGCACAGATTTGCAGTTGGGTAGAGTTTGTTTTATTTTGCCCGTGCCGGTTATATGGTCAGCGTGAACATGTGTGTTAACTGAAAGGACATAAATATAACGTCTATGTAAAATTGTTTCTAGGATTAAGAACAGTGCTTTACCCAGTACTCTATAAAGAGGTTTAGTTGATAAAGCTAAAGTGTTTTATCATAAAAAGCCAAGCAACTAAAAAATGGACATTATAAAGAGCAATTAATCTGGCAAAAATCATTAAACAGCACAATATACTTGTGACTACCTGCAACCTTTCGGCTGAAAGGCGACGCACTAAACCACCGGACTAACCGGTCGGACGTGATGATAATTTCGCAGTTTCGGCTAACCTAACTGTTTGGAAATCACTTCAATATTAAATTAAACTCAGAAGTTCAATGCAAAATCCTTTACAAAGAAACCGAATAGTCATACAACTAATAAAGAACATTTGTGTAAAAATTAAATACACTTGTAAACCGCCTAAACTTATTAAAGTTTCAAAACAAGTGGCTAAAATATGTATTGCAAATAATGTTTTCATGCTTGTCAGCTGGAGGGGTATTCAAGAAGAAAAAATGAAGTGTGTTTACAAACAAATTACCTTTTCTTTTTTTTTCAGAAAATAATATTGATACATGTTTTGTAGTAACCAAATTATTGCAATAAAAAATTAAATTTTTGCTTTACTATGTTATTCTTCTTCTTGTGACTAAAATGTTTTTGGTGATGCGGTGACAGAACAGGACCATTAAGTGGTACGCAAACTAAGAAAAGGTTAGAAGCCGCTAATTAGATTGCCGGTAATAAGTTCACATAATGTTTAATTGTTTAATAGATTAGCAATATATTTGATCAAATAGCAGCCCTGGACTCTTCAATAGTGAATAAAAATGGTTGGCAGTAAAAGAAAGCTACAAATACTCACTTCCATAAAGAAGATTTAGGTCGAGTTCTTTAATCAGTTTTAAGTCTCTTTCCACCTGTTAATAAATATTTAGGTACATAATAGATTATAAAAGAGCTGGTTTAAATCCTATAAATTTCATTGCAGCACGTTTTAAATAGTTTTCAGAATAAAATCAAAACTTTCATGTCAAATACAGAAAGGAACTCACGCATTCCAAAACGGGGTCAATTATAACCGCAGATTTAGTCTCCGAGCAGGCAAGTATGTAGGTGTACGTTGATGTGTCTTTGTCAAAAAGCTAGAAAAACAAATTGGTAAAGCTTTAAGTTATTTGAAATGTACTAAAAGTCTATAAAAGTTAGGAAAGAGTGTATCTACTCAAAAAAAGTATGTACCGGTATCTACTATTATTTTAAAAAAGTAAGAAAATACTGTAAATATCTACTATTTACCTCATAGAAAATTCATAGAATTTGTCTGATGAATTAGCTTATTAGGGTAGGATATTTAAGCTTTAAACTTGTAAATTTCATTATCATATAAGCAAAGATTACCAGTACCGGTACCTCTTGAATACGAATGGAAGTGTTCTCACACGTAATGATTAAAATCGACTAGCTAACCACCAGCTAATTACCATTTATGATTCTACAACTTTTTGACAAAAAGGTTACCCACTAAACCACCCAGCTATACAGCAAGATATTTATTCATGGTATACTAGAGCTTTATACAATAATACTTATATGTATTTAACAAATTGACTCAATAAATCGACCAATCTGTGTTTTACTCTTACTAAAGTTCTACCACCCTAGCATTTTACCATAACAGTGAATAAACATAGTTTCTGGTCCTAATTTTGCAAATTTCAAACAAAAACTCTATAAAAACGTCTTACCTGACGAAAAATAAGATTTGATTTTCCCATGTTAAATTGACTCGCCAACATTCAGAGTGAAACCAAAATATATTTTAAAAGTTTTTATTCGGCCTATATTATCACTTGACGTCTGAAAACACGCATTTAGAAACAAATTAATCTGCTGAACAACTACAAGACAGCCAGACTTTCACCTGTAAACTAAAATATACCGTCATAATAAGATCTCTGTTGGTTTGCTCTCAATGAGGGGTGTTTACAAACACAACCACGCCTTTTTATTCGGCCAATTAGAACGAAGAATACTTATTGCAATATGTGGTGCTTGAATTTTAATGCGATTCAATTCCTACTTAGTAGGCTACAGATTTATCAGTGTGGCTGCACTGTATCTACTGCACGATTTAAATTCATGACTTCTAATATATTGTTTTCCTTTAGATTGCTACGTGCACAAATCACGTACACACAATGACTAGACAAAAAGTTTTGGTATGGGTCAGTAGTAGCCAAAGTAAATAAAGTCGGCTTACATGTGTACAGACCACACACTATTTTTGACAGAACGCAATTAATTAAGTTAATTTGTTGCTCCTTTATTATATTAAACAAGAATGGCACAATTATTTTAAATTAAGGAGGCAGGATAAAGCGGCAAAACTACAGTACCTTAAATACTTCAGTGAATACCGACGGTAAAACCGATTTTTTTCATTTTACCAGACCATGGTCTACGATGTTTGATACATTTGTATCACGGTTCATGTACATTAACTGTACGACAAAGTTTGAACCTATGCGTTTTCCGTTAGTGCCTACAATTTGCAGCGTTGCAAATTGTACATTTTTGTACTAGTTTAACAAGATCAATTCACCACGGACTAAGTCCATTAAGTTATAGCCCTTTTCATGGAATCGGTTTCGCTCTATTACCTTTATCCGGTTTATCTTGCCATTCTTGTGTCAAAATGTAACTGTTCAAATTTGCTGGGACAACATGCACTCGAAAATTGTTGAATCGAAATCAATCGCTGTCAAGAAGGTTGCGTACTTCGCAAAACATAACGGAAATTGCCAGAACCCAGTAAATTATTAGATTTTACTGTACAAAAAGAAACATCTTCTTCATTCGCAACAAATTGTAATACTTTTTCTAATCCGACGGTGGACACGAAGTAATCTTAGATTTTCTTTTTACGGCTCTAACCATTGAACTAAGTAATTTCTGAATATATTTTTTAAATGTCAGTGTAAACGGCCACGTCTGTTTTTTTGTTATATCGTGTGTATACTACTGACGTGTTTTAAGTAGGTTACTATACTTTTACCCTTTTCCTTCTCCTTACCGCAAAGAATATGAAACAAAATTGAACTGTATGCGATATACACGGGGATAAAACATGTATTCTATCCTTTAGATAACTTTGCGAATACGCGAGGGAGTGTGTTCTCACAGGGGAAGCTGTCAGAGGTATTGCATTATATGTGATTGAGGTGTTCCTTTAATTTTAGTAGAGTTAAAATTAATGAAAATGGTAAATATAATGTTCATACGAATTTCCCTTCCCAAGAAAGGGTGCAACTAACACGGTAGCGACCAATTTTAAACCCGAATCCCTTCGTTTGAAACTCGACGTACTCACCCTGAATTACGTTCGCTCTCAGCTTATGGGAAATAAACCGCCGGCATGAAACCGGTGTTCGAACAACTAAATGTTTGTTTAATGTAAAAAATTTAACCTCGATTTATTTATTCAATTGGACGGTAAAAATTCAAGTAAATTAAAACTACACTATTCAAACGGTAATCTCATAATTACTCGTTAAAATAACCCTATACCCTAAAGACAAAGGTTATTATACACATATAATAAATATTATTTTTGTATTTAAACATTTTTAAGGCGGTAACTGTGCAACCATCTACTTTAGAAACGTACAAAACTGCAACGATTTTACTGATACTGGCAACAGAACTCACAAAAACACATCTTAAGCCTTGATATGAATATACCAGACCGGGTCGGTTTCGGCAGGAGGGTTAATATAGTGGCAAAAGAAATCTTTTTTCAAGTCGCTGTCCATAAAGCCAGGAACTATTCTCTGGTTGGCAAGAACGGTACAGAACCCACTGACGCCCCAGCTGTGTTTTTGGTGGTCTAACGCTCCACTGGGTAGAGCATAGTGCAGGAAATAAACGCTGGAAAAGTAGTCAAAACTGATTAATTAAAATTTAGCATAGGATGCAAGATTTTATGTTAGATGTTCGTGAATAAAAAACACGGATGTATCATCACACAGGTAATCGTTGGATTAGTTTCCGACAACCGTAGGGTTACCAAAACTATTGTAGTGTATTTAAATGCTTGAGAGATCTTTAAGTTTTTGTAGAACCCATTTTTGTACTCCTAGGTTCATTTAATATTTGCTACATGCAGTGTCCAATAAAGGAGACAAATTACTTATTGGGGGTCGTTGGAATCCGGTGGAATAATGAATTATAAGATATTTACAACGTGATCGTAATAATGGGTAACGAAATGGGTTTAACTCACTATTACGCAATTTAAACCACGGGGTTTAGGCATGGCCGATTCGTAGATTGCCAATGGAGACAACCAACAAGGCTAGCTAATATATTTTGCTTATCGAATACCAACACTCTAACCGACTGATCTGTGTGTTTAGAGTTACAAACACACTGCGTCGTACTTTCTATTATAAGAAACACTTTATGTTTACCTGTGTGATAATTCATCAGTCGGTTATTCATTTTTGTCCACGTGAAGAATATTCATTTTTGCCCACGTGAATGGGAAACACAAAGGCCGTTAACATACGCGCCCACCACCGGGTTACAGAAGCTATTGCAGTGTGCTGTGTATGATTCACATGTTTTTTTAATTTGATACAGCCCATCAATCCACTGGGTTTAGGCAATGCTTGTTAAGCGCCTTGTCCAAAGACACGACAAATGCGAAACTTGCACTCCTTTGACTGAAAGGCGACGCAGGACGCACTAACCCACCAAGCTAAGCGTTCAGAATCATACTTACGTGCCATAGACATGACAAACCAGGTCATCCAAGCCGTCTGCATTAAGATCTGCTAGAAATGGGTCCGGTTGCATGTAATTGGCGCAATGTTCACCTCTCCTGTAGCTGTCAATCACATCACCGAAACTGCCGTTACCGAGTGACAGTTGGGTTAACCTATGTTACAGGAGCATAAGAGATTTTTGTCTGATCAATTAGCTTAGTGGGTTAGCACATCGCTTTTTAGCCTAAGGGTTGCTTGTTTAATACTGGTCGCTAGCTAGTCGGTTGTGTTCTTGGGCAAACACTTAACAAACACTTTATCCGGCCGATTAGGATAAGGCATGATATTCAATTTTTTCCACGTAAATGTGGTTCATTGGCAATGTGTCAAGACTAGGATAAAACAAAGCATCCCATACTTACGCATAACCACTTAATTCCAAGCACATGATGTCTGTGAGACCATCCCCATTCACATCCCCAGTGAGATACCTCCCAGCACCAGTGCATGGACCTGTTGTCGCCCAGTAGGTGGCGCTGGTGTTAAACACCGGTTCTGTAAGAAGGTGTAGTAACCGTCAAAATCTAGTAACCGAGACAAGACACAACCAGAAAATCATGCAATCAAATAATCAACGAAATGTAAAATAGGCAAGAATCCAAAATATCCAAAGAATTTAAATTAACGACATAGAAATTAAACCAAAGTTTACAGATTCACTTTCTTCTGCATCTAAGCGGTTAGATTATCTGTTTTGTCGACTCTCAAAGAATTCTCAATTGAAAACCAGAGCTGGCTTATTGGTTGTGTTTATTGGAAAGGCACTTAGTGGTTGTCATTTAAATTCATAACAGTAATGGGTGGTACTAAAACTATAGACGTATCGCAATTAAAAACAACACACTGCAATAGCTTCGGTGGGCACGAGGTAACTTGACTATTGCCTGTGGTATTTTACCAACTCTGTGTTTTCAAATTCTCCAAAAATAAAATCATTTTCATCCTTTATCAGCACACTACTCTGACAAGAACAGCAACATTCAAAACAAAATAAATACCTGTAAAAATACACTCTGGCATCTCGCATGTTGCAATATCAATGCTTGGACCCTCACAGCAAGTAGTGTTGCACACTCTTGTCCTGTATGAAAATTTATCGTCTAATAGATTGCCTTGGGGGGTTAGTGTGTTGCCTTTTAACCAAAGGGTTGCAGTTTCAAAACTAAATGCTAGCTTCTTGGTTGTGTCTTTGGGCAAGGCACTTAGCAGACATTGCCTGAAACCAGTGGAATGATGTGTTATACCACATTTAAGGGTATCTGAATCACACTGCAATAGCTCCGGTAACTCGACGATGAGAGATAATTTGACAATTAACCATGTTTTTACATCCTTTGTGATTTCTCATTTAAGGATATATACATGGATATCCTATCCAATCCTAATGTCCATTATACAGTGGGCAACCATTACAGAAAACCCTCACCTTGTATGGTGTGCAGCAACACAATCACCTTGACAAACACCCCAAGATGACCATTCGCCCCATACTGGACATTCCTGTGTCATTATACGGGATATTAATTGACTAAGACATGCATGGGCAACATACAGCCTGCGTGCCTGGTTTGGTCCAGTAAGGGATTTTGACTAGCCAGCAGACTGCATCTAACCATACCCTGTAATTAAGATATTGAAAACTATTCATGTAATAATCCGCCCACCAAGAACTTCATCTGGCCAGTCGACTAGAGAAGTTGCCCAACCCCTGGATTAAGACCTTAATTATTACCAATAAAAATAAGACTAACGAAGGTGTTTTTACAAGGATAATTAAAGTCAGAAGTACATGAGGACAGTTGAGTTACCAGAACTCTTTGTTTGGCTGGCTAGGTCAGTTGGTAACAAAGTAAGCAGTTGTCAGATAAGGTTGTTGAATCAAAACCAGCTGCGGGCTACTATGTCATTGGTCAAAAATAACTTTGCGTAACTTTCCTGAACACAATAGATAAAAGGGTTTAACTATAACAGTATCGTGTCTTAATCTTATACAATAAACTTTATAATCCAGCAACCTACAGTGGGCATGTGTATTTTTTTTAAAATTGATTGACAAGTATGTGGGGTAAAGGTGTCTTATGGTGGGGCTGTGGGGCTTGATTAGCGCCTATGACTAGCACTAGTATGGACCTGAAGCTCCCTGGCCACTGAGACTCCGAAATGACTCCAGCCGACTCCGTCACGGAAGGTTGATTTATTGTTGACCAAATGCAGATACAATGAAACACCAATCATGATTAATTCATTACACGACTTAATAAACACGGGCACGACTTAATAAACACTGAACTCGGCTTCTCTGCATGTTTACTGCAGGAGCCATGGTTCTAAACTGTTAGATATATTCATGTTTGCAAAACAAAGAGGCATGGCATTATTTGAGAAATAGGAAGTCCAGGAAGTGTTTGACCTTGCGGCCGCGTTAAAGCGGTTTAACAACCGTGTGAAGGGGAAGTCACATGGAACTAAAGATAACACCCGGTACATATTAAATAAGTACAAAAACACGGATTTCCTACACACCTTGCCTTCCCCGAAAAACTGTTTTGAATTTTGTAAACCATTAATACAATATGAGGTCTAGAAATCATTGTAGGAAATTCGTGGCGAATATACATACGATAATGGCAAACAAGTCCAACTTGTATCGTAGTAGAACATCGAGAACAACTGGAAACGGGGTTTAATTAAGTTGAATTCTTGGAACTTCAGCTTGGGGATATCTTTGAAGTTCGGTCTTTACAATATAGAGCTTTCAAATGTAGTGTTGGTCAATCGTTCCTTTGGCGATAAAAATAGTCGGTCTCGTGGCCCAAGCAAAATAATCCAGACATGCCGACATAAGCGTAGCTGGTTGTATATACAGTCCTGTATCCTGTTGGATTATGCGCTCTGTAAGAGCACCAACAGTCGCGTCTCGAAAGAGCATTGATGTAGCTCTTGTAGCTAGAGGACGCCATAGTTTCAAAGGCTTATGAAATGTCCCCAGTAAAATATAGTTCAGACGTACAGACATAGACTTAGCTTGGCGTGTAGACAATCCAGTTGCACCCTTCTTTCGTCTGACCAGCTGTGAAGTTGTAAGTAGACTCTGTAACTGATTCCAGGGTGCTGTTGCGGGGAGATTAGTTCAATTATGCCAATGCAAAAGCCTCTTTCCTTCCAGAACACTTAATTTAATCTGAGATAGTCCTGCGTGTTCAAACACGTATTGGAGATTCACCACTGTAGCGTTTTGATAGTTTTGTTTGGTTCTTTTGTTGCTACCTGTACTAATTTGTTACTCTCGCAATCCAGACTCCATCACGGAAGGTTCTTTTATTGTTGACCAAATGCAGATACAATGAAACACCAATCATGATTAATTCATTAAATGCGGGCACGACTTAATAAACACTGAACTCGGCTTCTCTGCATGTTTACTGCAGGAGCCATGGTTCTAAACTGTTAGATATATTCATGTTTGCAAAACAAAGAGGCATGGCATTATTTGAGAAATAGGAAGTCCAGGAAGTGTTTGACCTTGCGGCCGCGTTAAAGCGGTTTAACAACCGTGTGAAGGGGAAGTCACATGGAACTAAAGATAACACCCGGTACATATTAAATAAGTACAAAAACACGGATTTCCTACAAGTATTATAACCCGCTTTCAGTTTCCCATACAGAAGAATAAGACATCGAAAATGAATTTCCTAATTGCAAAAAAGATTCACTGCTAAAGTTTGAATGAGTCATAAAGAACAACAGCTGACTCAAAGACTACTAATGTTTTTCGCTGTTCCTACCCTGTAATATTTCATTTTGATTAATGTTTATTTAATTTCATCTAAAAAAATCCACATATTATTAAATGCCAGTCATACATTTGCAGCCAATCCACCTCTATTTCGCAGGGTTCAGTTTTCCGTTGCACTGACTCCGATCCACCGGCGCAATTGTTAGCAACGTGATACGTCGCGTTGAAGCAATTTCGCTGTAACGTGACCAACCCTGGACCACACGATGGGA
>CH002980.1:1878446-1897871 GCA_000149265.1 Ciona savignyi | reverse complement strand
CAAATTTGATTGAAATTGGAGTAGCCGTTCAAGCGCTATGCCACAAAAAGCTAAATTTTTCATAAAAAATAACCTTTGACGAAAAAAAAAAAAAAAGAAAAAAAAAAACGGACAAAAACAATATGTGTCCCATTTTTCCAAATGGGACCCATAATAATATCTAACAGTTTAGAACCATGGCTCCTGCAGTAAACATGCAGAGAAGCCGAGTTCAGTGTTTATTAAGTCGTGCCCGCATTTAATGAATTAATCATCAATGCGTGTTTTATTGTATCTGCATTTGGTCAACAATAAAATAACCTTCCGTGATGGAGTCTGGATTGCGAGAGTAACAAGTTAGAACAGGTAGCAACAAAAGACCCAAACAACCTAGCAAAACGCTACAAAAGTGATCTAGTTTACTTTATTTTTCTCAATTTATGTTGAGATGTTTTAAAAAATAATTTACTTCACTTTCAATTTTAACATTGTGAGATAACATAACTGATCACTAAATTTTAATTATTCAGATATACATAACGACAGTTGTAGTTTTGTAGTTGCTACTTCTGACCAAATGGTTGGCAATTAAGTATGTCTTTCAATCGATGGTTTGCAGGTTCCAAATAGGTCGCTAGCTTGTTGGTTGTGTCCTTGGACACACTTAGCCGACATTGTCTAAACCAAGTTGATTAATGGGTTCTACTAATATAAAGGAACGTCTCAATCATACAACACCCCAGTGCAATAGCTGCGGTAACCTAACAATGTGCAAGAGATAATCTAATGATTGCCAGTGCAATAATTAATTTGTTTTCCAATTCATGGGGATAAACATGAACATCCTGTGTTCTAACCAACGCTCGGTTTGTGGCAGCATAATCGGTCTGAAAATCTCACCAAATTACCCATGAAAGTAGCTGAACTTACCAAACACAATCCCAACTGCAGTCAAACCACCCAACAATAAAACAACTGATGTAAAAATAACGATCCAACGAAGACGGTTGTTAGTTTTCTTAGTGACTTGCTTCGATTTGACTATGATAAAGATTATAAAATGAGTTAGTTCATAATATTTGCTTAGTTTATAAGATTTAAATAAAATATTTTGCTTAGTTCATAAGGATTGCAATGTAGTATTTAAGATAATAGAGAGTTGTTTTCGAAACGTACCTCTGTACCAAGCCACCACATGCTATTCACGTCTTTTATGTATTACTGGTTTGCCAGTGACATTTCCCGAGGATGCCGTAAGATGTTGCAATACTTTAGGCCACTAATGTTTAATCGTCTAGTTTTTATAGTGTGTAGCATAAAATATCCTAAAAAGGTTAAGTATCAATGCACTGGATTATGTGACAGCACACAACACAAGTTAAATGCATAATAGACAAGGAAAAAGCATATTTGAATACCTTCTTTTCCTGTTGTTGCAAGCGATTGTCTTCGTCTATCATGTGAGCTCCGTCTTTTCACATGTTGTTTAACTAGTTTTTGATTTGAAGTTTGTTTTGAAATGGATGTGCGGTGCTTTTTTGGCTGCCCTGATCCAGATGGATAGATTGCTTTGTGGGTGACAGGTTCCATAGGATAAAACACCAGATACAAAATTATGTTAAACTTTAAAGGAAACATGTTGGAATTAGGATTATCATTGTTGAAATATGTATCCCAGTTAATAGGAAGAACGCATGGGGCGTTAGCACACTAGTAATCGTCAGATTACTGTTCGCTTACCAGGCCTGTTGCAGTAAATTGTGTATACACCAGTATGGAAAGTACGGCAGCTTCACACTCGAGTTTTTTTTCCTGCGTTTTAGCACACTTTGGTAATTTCACACACGCTCGCGAGCTGGCGTAGAGGTGATTGTTTCTTTACACTGAGTGTACGCTCGGGAGCCAGCTTATATGAGAAACAAATTAACGGTGCGCCTGCTCGTGAGCGTGCAGCCCTTTGGCAGTACCGGTACTAATCCACCAAGCTAATTTGCCAGATGGTAATGAGATGCCTATTGATTTATACCGCTATTAAGTACAATTATATTAGATTAAATAAGTGTCGCTGGCATTTGAAATTTCTGACGGCATAACCACGATTTAACAAGCACAAAAAAACTAACATTATGAATGGTAAATCCCCTCCGTAAAATTAGTTTCCCGCCATGTATTCCTCTTTAAAAGGAAATTTTTTATTCAAGGGGTGGATTTCTTTACAGGTTTAGCAGAGTGGGTAAAATTTGAATTATTTTGCTGACTTCTTTGTTGTGCAATAAATAAATATATATTGTTAGAGTTTTTTTTAACTTAACAAAAAAGAATAAACTTAAAGATAATATAAAAAGTTGCAAACAATAACTCGTCATCTCCAAATGCTGCAAGCTAATAATTCTGCATTCTGGCAGCTATTTAACCTTACTTAGGTGACCTTGAATCCGTCTAATCAAATTCTACATTCACAATAATATCTAATCTAGGGCCTTCATCACACTTATCAGACCACGTAGGGTTTAACACACGGGCAATCGTCAGATCACCTCTCGCCCACCGTCGGGCTAACGGAGCTATTGCAGTGTGTTGTGTATGATTTACACGTTCCTTTTATTTGTAGAACCCATTAATCCGCAGGGTTCAAGCAATATCCGTTAAGTGCCTTGTCCAAGGACACAGAATCTGCAACCTTTAGGTTGAAAGGCGTCGCACTTAACCTACAGACTGACCGGTCGGGTATGTGCTCCATGTCGATATGAGTTCCTGTACGGTTGTGTGGCCGCATGGTTAACATATGTAAAAGGATAATCGTGTTTAATTTTGCAAGTGGGATGGATTGAAGAATGAAGATATCACTACAGGCAGGCCCGGTGCTAGGAACCGCGGGGCCCAATTAGAAATGTGATTGCGGGGCCCCTACTCCTCATAGCAAAATTTATGGGTGTTTATATATCATAAAATACATACCAGTACATACAAACTACAAAAATAGACATTTAATACTTGCTATAAAACAAATTAAAGGTAGTGTGGATGCTTATTTACGATATATTGTTTCACTTCCATATATATTGTTTAGTAACCATATCCATTATGACGTAACAGGCAGACACAGAAATATAAATTTGACTTAGTTACGATGCATAACAAATTGATATTAGGAGAAAGAATATTATTTCACTTTTTATTTTACGTTTCAGTAGTATTTTAAACCTCGTAATACAGAAAGACTCCCGCTAGCGCGGGGCCCCTTCAAGGTGCGGGGCCCAATTTGATCTAATCGGTCAAATCGGCCTAAAACCGGCCCTGACTACAGGTTTTGTTCAAAATTTTAAACTACTTTGGCTTTTGTATCGTCCGCATAGTGCCTTGCCGAATGCCACAACCAACAGTCAGGGATTGTTTTCCTCATTCACCTTTAGTCCAACTACACACCGCTGACGCTCTTACCGAATAAGCTAACTGGCCGCAATAGCACATCAACAGACGTGATTGTCAAAATAAAAGAAACCGAAATGGCTGTTTATTAAACAGTTGCGATGGAGTCGGGCCGCACGGTTTTACTAACTTTTTGATCGACGCTGATTTGTTTAACTCTTATTCGTACCTGTCGTGATATCATTGTTATTTTGTGACTTGTTTACATGAGCTTTCATATAAAAGGTCTCATTTTAACTTTTTCACTCCCGGCTAAATGCATTAATTCAAACATGCTGTCCCGCAGTGTTTTTTACAATTTTTAGTCATTTTCAAATTAGCACAGTTTTTCAAAAGTTTATGCTATGATTTAATATTTAGTATGGTTGAAAAGATAATTTACCCCTCTTTTAAACAGGCCACATACCTCTTTTAAACAGGCCACATACCGATATATCGCGAGTTGGGACGGAAAGAGTTAAAATATATACTTTTTCGTATATTATGTACAAAATCTATAACATCTGAAAACGACAAAAACGGAAGAAATTGCGTCGTATTTATTATGTTTTATCTGGAGGTAATCGTGGACCGCTGTACTAAAGTTCGGCGATAAATATCAAATATAGTTGGTTATTCGTGAGAAAATTGGTTTATTTACCGCGAACCAAATTAGTCAATTCACGGATAAGTGGGAGCTTCCGGCTTTTATAAATGACTTCCGTAAATCGCTGAGTATGAAACCAGGATCCATATAGGCTCACGCATTTATTGTTGTTTATTACGTGATAAAGTGCAGACGCAGTATACAGAACAAGACATAAAATGAATATCAGGGCGTTTATCGTATTGGTGATGTTTCTTTTTCTTGTTATTGAAGGCGACGCTTGGCGAAGGTAAGAACTAACGTACATGATTTCTCATATCTGTTTTTTTATGTTTAAAACATCTGTAATATCTTACCTAAGAAAAAAACAAAAAAAATACTGTAGGTTTACATTAAGATGAAATAAAAGTTAGATTTTATGTTTTATGTTGTTTTTGTCATGACTTTTGAATGGTTTTACTCCTCTTTTTGTAATGGCCCTAAAATGGCACGATGTCGTTTTCAACCAACGACCCAAGGTCAAACCATATATCGTACGAACATTCGCAGAAGGCGACGTCGTCGTCGTCGAGCGTGTACCCCGGTGAACTGCACATGGAGACTTGGAAGCTGCAGCACAACCTGTGGACCTGGAACAAAAACTTACGTGAGGACGGGCTCAAACTCTTGTGGGGGATCTTGCACACAACCCGCCGCCGTAGCTTGCAATTTGCGAGCCTGTCCAAGTAGGTGATATGAACAGTATTTTGGCACTTCTGATAGGATAGGTTATTTATATTTATCTCTGTAAATAAAAAAAACGTAGGGGGGGGCGTTAAAAAGGCAATCGTCGGATTAACTCGCGCCCATCGTCGGTTATATATTATTATACTGCAGTATGTTGTGTGTGAATGAAACGTTCCTTCATTTCTGGTAGAACCAATTATTCCACTGGTTACAGGTCACGTCCGTTATTGTTGTTGCCTTAACATGAACCCAATATGTTTTACTAAGACTTAAGATGAAGGCGCATTATATACCCACATGCTTTTGTCTTTGTTCAACTCACTCCTTTTAGAGCGGGTTCATGGATTTAAGCATTAAAACTACGTGGGCCAGTAATATAGTAGCATGCCGCCGTGGTTTCGATTCCTGTTTACGACCACAGACTTCACGGATAAGTTTTGCATATTATTATAATGCCGTTCATGTTTCACTATACAAGCAAACTACTTTTATACCATCAATTTTAATAGTTTATTTTTCCCCATAAATTTTGGTAAAAAAAACGTTATGCCCGTTTTAGAATACTTACTAAAGTACAACCTCAGTTTCCAATTAAGTTTTGTAGTTTGCTCTATGTGATTGAGACATACCTTCGATTTGGTAAGATCCATAAATTCATTGAGTTTAGGCGATATTCGCCAACTCCCCTACCCAAAGACCGAATAACTTTAACTAGGTCCATTTTTAGCCAGGATTTAGCTATCCATTTTAAGTGTTGAGTAGACGTAGACACATTATTATGGTTTTAGTTAACTGCGTGGTATCGACTTGGGCAAGTTGGGCGACTTGCAGCAAGACATGTGGAGGAGGAACTCAGACTCGATCACGATCAGTTACGACACATCCGCACCATGGTGGAACCCTCTGTCCCACTTTATCGGTTAGTAGACTTAGTTTCCTCTGATATAAGCGTTTTAAACTGTTTTAACCTAGCTTCATGGTCTCGAATGGTAACCAGAATACGATAGAATGCTATAGAAGTCTAGAAGCTATTTGACTGCTCTTTATATTCATAGCTTTGTTAAGATAATAAATAAACTGGGTTTGAGCAGCCCTGCAAATTCCATGGCTGTGTACACTGATATTAAATGCAAATGTAACACTGGACCTATGAAAAACATATCAGATTATAAAAAATGTATGAAATATCCCACCACTCCACGATATTAACTGTTGAATCAATATCACGTAGGAGTCGAGAGCTTGCAGCCAGACCTGCTTGAACGGGGGGAATTTCACCGGAACCTTATGTTCCTGTGCGGCTGGATACTCAGGAAGCTGCTGCCAAAACAAAGCAGGTATCGTGACTGTGAGGACAATTTAGACTGCCTTTGCCTCTCTGTAAAATTGTGTCAGGCGGCAGGTCGGCTAGCTAAATAGACCAAGCATAACTTTACTTTCACAAACAATCATTTTGCTCATTCCTTTTTTGCTTAATAATTTTACTCTTTTTACCGCAAAACGATGAAAAATAAAAACGAAGCTAAATTACATAAATTTGCTTTTATATTTTTCTTAATTTTTCACTTCATAACTACATGTTACATCATAGTTCATTGTGCCTTGTCCGCTTGGTCGTCGTGGAGCAATTGTTCGAAAACCTGTGGACCCGGAGGTGTGAGTGTACGAACAAGATCGGTTACTACGCATGCGCAACACGGGGGAAGAAATTGTTCAAACCTGCTCCAGGTAAGTTTTTTGTGTGTGGTAGAATATTGAACTTATTTTTTTAGAAAACTCGCAAAGATCCGCCACACGGTGTCAATTATTTCCTATTACTTCGATTTGTTAAGAATTATTTGGACTAAATAACATCTTTAAAGTGTTTATTACACAAGCGGGTGACAAAACACCATGCCTAATAACTTTTATTAACGGCCGAAGTTTTGAACCCATAATGGGTTTGTATAGAGTTGATATATGTATCAGTAGCGTTAGCCATTTGGTTCCACCACCGTTGAACATCTTTTTACCGAGCCAAGTTTTAAACAAATAATAAGCTCGTCCCTAGGACCGTTTTTGTTTGTTGTAAAGGGCGGTATATGTATTGGTCGTGTTAACAGTTAACTATTCGGCCACCCGATCGTTGAACAGATTATCAATATCTTAGTGCGCTTAGTGACACACTAAGGGGCCACTGGGAAATGCAAATAATAACCAAACAAATTGATTATCTAAAATTTGAACAAAACCTGATTTATTCAGAATGATTTATTCAACAAAACTTATCAACACAATCCGTTAACATCTAAAATTCCAACCACAGGAATCTAAATCTTGCAACGAGATATGCCTGAACGGAGGAGGCCTGATAACAACAAATAATAACACACGACTGTGTCATTGCACCGGAGGATATAGTGGTCGTTGCTGTGAAATTAAACCTTTACCAGGTATGCAATAATTACACCGCCAACGTGTTATTCATTATACGATTATGGGAATTTTTGACCGAAATAGGATACGAAATGCCCTTGTTAGTTGTTTATGTCCAAGAATAAAAATGTTTTATTAACCATATGCTTAGTGGACAGACACGCAACTTATGTGGGTTTTGTGGGTCTGACAATTAACGATTTTAAACTGTATATATAATACACGGGAGTTGCTTCGGTAACCACAACGTGTCTACGTGTTTTACTGAAGTTTTAATACATAATAAGGACCAATAATGCTGACATTTTTCAGCATTTTAGCGGTCAAATTAAAACCTGTTTTAAAAATATTAGTGCATTGCGCGGTGTCCGCTTGGTCCAGTTGGTCGAATTGCACGAAGACATGCGGAGGTGGCACACACAATCGTACCAGATCTATTACCACACAACCAAGATATAACGGGACAGCATGCCCCATGTTGCAGGTTGAAACCTTTTTTTTATTGATTCTGGGTTTCTTACTGATCACCGATTTAAACAACATGTCCTATCTGAATGCTAAATGACTCGCAATTTCTTGTTTATAGTAAAAATATTGGTCTGTTGCTCGCCTGGGGGTAGTTTCTGATAGAACAAACCAAATATATAAAGCCCAATTATACATTGCTTCACATCAGTATACGCAAGACATTATGTTTAAATAAAACACTAAATATATTTTTTCACTTGCATTGCCCTCCAGGAATCGAAAGCTTGCAACCAAATCTGTTTGAACGGTGGAAATTTCACAGGAAACAGATGTTTATGCGTCGGCGGTCACACAGGAAACTGTTGCGCTGTGAAACCGACGCCAGGTATGACGAGCCATGACGTAAACTAAGTTTAGTATAAACTTTAATATATTTAAAAAAAAAGATAGGACAGTCATGCTTATTTCCGTAAATGGTAAACGCAAGGGCGTTATAACACGGTTAATCGTCAGATTATCTCGCCACCCTAGTCATAAGCTATTGAAATGTGTTCTATATGCCTGATTTTTTAGCACACCCTAATATTTGTCTGGGTCCGAGCGATGTCAGATGAGTACCTCAACCGACTAGCTAGCAACCGATCGACAACCCCCACCGACTAGTTGGAGACCAGTTTAAAACCTGCCACCTTTAAGCGATTCGTCAGTATAATATTTTTGCATGTTTACATCGTTCGGTTATCGGGGAAAATATTTTGTTTTAAATAAAACTTGCACATGTATTTCATATACACATGTGCCATATATTTCCTTTGACATCACATACCAGTTCATTGCGTCATGTCCGCTTGGACGTCGTGGAGCAATTGTTCAAAAACCTGTGGTCCCGGCGGTGCGAGTGTACGAACAAGATCGGTTACTACGCATGCGCAGTACGGTGGGAGAAATTGCTCCAACAAAACCACGGTTGGTTGGTGTTAATTGAAAACGATTGTTCTTACTTCCTGTTGGGAGGTAAATGGCATAAACATCGTAATTAATAAAAAATATTAACTATTTTAATTAACTTTTATTACTTTAAAAAAACATCAACTTTTTTTTATTAATTAGAATATTTATTATGCCCTTTCCCAACAAACTTTAAAAGTACAGAAATAAGTATTGCAGTGCTTACGTTTAAAAATGATTTTCCTAGCGATTATGTTTAATCTGAGAAAAATAGTTTTTGATTGGTGAAGCAAAGAAGAATCTCACTAAAATCGCGTCATTAACGTAAAATAAGCAACTAAATGATGGAATATTACTCCACCTGTGTCCATTCTCCAGGAATCGAAAGCATGCAACAGAATTTGTTACAACGGGGGCAACTTCTCGTCCATTCAAACCGGGAACATGATTGGACACGCTTGCCTTTGCAACGGGAAGTTCTATGGCCGATGTTGCGAGAAACCAGCCCTTGTGCTCAACGTCAACATCTACATGTACTCGTGAGTGTGTTGTCTGAATGAGAATCATTATATTTATAAGTTACTGATGTACGGGACTGACATTGGACATAACTACGTGTCTGCAATTCGTTTACTGGAGCTATTGCCGTGCGTTGTTTACAGATGAGCCATTTTTTTTAGTTTAGCCTACTGATTTTTTGTTGTTGTCAGTTTAGAAAATTAGCAGGCTGAAAGTTTTTTTAACCTACGGAAAGGCAACACAAAATTTTACTAAAGTAAACGTAGCGTTAGTTACGATTGGTTTCTTTGAAATTAATTCGAACTTAAATCTCATATATCCAAAGTCCACTACATTCCCATCAGTTTAAATCAGTGGTTCCCAACCTTTTTCCCTTGGTGACCCCCTTAAAAATTTTCGAAGATTCCGTGACCCACACTTATATTCTATCCTAAATGCAAAATTAGAAGGTTAGCACAAAAATGCTTTACTTGCATTTATTAACAAATCAGCGCGATCGTTGACCTTGTAGATCTGCAGCTAAACGCATATGATGCTCCCCTTAACTATCTTTACCAATTCCAAGTCTTGACTGATTTCTGTTGTATAATATACTAGGCTACTTCCTTAATAGAGGTTCAATTTGCAGCTATTGCACGTTTACAGTCAAGTGGTCATAGTTTATGACATCACAGTGGACAATATGACATCACAGTGGACGCATACTGATGCAATAATATTGTACTACAAGCAATCCGAATGAAATGTCTCAATGAAAAATTATGCACGGGATAGCACCATAGAGTACTAATATATGTTAGTACTCTATGATAGCACATACTACTAGCGTACCGGTGCACCCAGTCCTATTGACATTTACCTTTGTTCTTACATTAGCAACAGCTTCGCGACCCCCTTTAACATGCTTTGCGACCCCTTTTGGGGGTCGCGACCCCCAGGTTGGGAACCACTGGTTTAAATAGTTGCTCCATTGCACACCCGCATTAATACATTTACTGCGCTAGATCTCCATTTGAGTCAGGTATAATAGGCTATACAACCTATAATGTCTTACATTTTATTGCGGTTATTCTATGCACTTTGTAATTGGACTGGTTAGTCCGGTAGATTAGTGCGTCGCCTTTCAACCGAAGTGCTGTAGATTTAAATCTGCTCACTAGCTAGGTTCTGTCCTTGGGCAAGGCACTTAACGAACATTGCCTAAACCCAGCGGATTAATGGGTTCTACTAAATTAAGGGAACGTGTGAATCATAGGCCTACACAACACACTGCAATGACTCTGGTAATCCGACGATAGGCGCGAGGTGATCTAACGATTGCCGGTGTGTTAACCCCCTTGGTTTTTCCATTCACGGGGATAAAAGTGAATATCCTATCCTATATCCTTATTTCTTCATCAAAGATTCAGAGGCCTGTATTCTCAATAATTGTACTTGTCTCGTAGAATAACTGAATGCATTGTCTGGGAGCCCGCTCCGGTGATCCAAAGATCTTGCGGGGAGAATGGGGCATTAGAAGGAACGGGGGACACAGAAGGTGAAAACACACCGGATGAAATTCAGCAACTTTACGACGAGTTACTTGAAGAAAATGAATTGAATGATTTGTTGTAAAGGCGAAGCTTCTGTCTACCTGGTTAACAGGAAAATATTGCCAAATAAGATTTTAAATCGCAGATTGAATAAATACTGTCAGAACGTGCCATGAAATAGCAGCCCGATTGTATTGCAGGAAAGAATGACATTCGCTTGGTATCACATTGAGCTAGTGAATATTACTCATATTATATTCCTATAGGTAGAAAATTCATTAGTTGATAACACTAAACATACAGTCTGCTGTTTCAGCAAATATGGTTTCATAGTTTTAGTTAAAAAAGATTCGAAATGGCCTTTTGTGTAATGTATTTTTAGAGGGGTATCTGAATATTTCGAGAAATCCCATATCTTGAACCATTTAGACGGCAGAAAATCGGCCAATCAAATAATCAAACAAACAGGGTAATATTGGAAAATCCTTAGGCAAGGCACTTTACGGATATTGCTTGAAGCGAGTGGATTGATGGGTTGCACCAAGTTAAAGGAACGCCCGAATCATACACAACACACAGTGCGAGGCAATCTAACGATTAACAGTGTTTTAACGCTTCTTGCATTTTCCCGTTTATAGGTATAAACATAACTATCCTATCCATACCTATCCATAATTGTCACAGGAAGTAATTAATTAACTTTAAACTACGCCGTGCTTTGTTGTTGCCATCTTTAAAAATGAAAACACATTTGTTGTCTGTGCGTGGCAATTCCAGCTACTTCCTTATTGTGTGGCACACAACATACTTTTCAGAATACAACCTATATTTGCTTGGCGGGTAACGCGAACAGTGCTTGATTAAGTGGAAACGCTAGGGATGTTTCTTATAGGAAATCCTTGCTTTTTCAACTAGCGGTATTCAATCTGAAACCACCACTTAAGATGATGATAAAAATATTTACCGCCCATGGTTGGCATGAACCAGCTTTACCTTAGCTGGGTACTTCGGTGGTATAGGATTTGTGCGGTGTGACGCAGCGTGTAAGCGTATCAAAGCCGCTTTTTGCCTAAAATCAGCACCCGCACTGTAGTTTGAGTTTACGTCGACAACATATCCTAAATTAATGGTTATACGATCTTACATGGACTTATTTTGCAGAATTAGATATTTCGGAAATGTTCGTTATAAACTGGATTATTGCTTTGTTCTGCCATTTGTTAATTGCCGAGTCTTGTGAAGTCTCCCAAGGTAGCAAGCATTCTGTTTTTTTTATTTTAAAGATATTTTGTGTTGCTAATGTTGAATAAAGAATATGTTTCTGTTTACCAAATCCTTGTTTGAACTAAGCAATACTGTAGCAGGCGCGAAACGTAACGATACACCACTGGTGAATTGACGCGTAATAATTTCCTATAATTAAAGCTAGTTTGTAACATTATGATTTTGTAAAGGGCGCAGACAGGCAATGCATGTTAGCTTGAGTGTATTTTAACCGGTGTAATTAGAAACAGATATGACCTAAACCAGAGTAAATTGGATGTACACAATCCGGTTTAGTGTTCAGAATCGTACAGCTAAGTTGCAAGTTGCAGCGCGTTAAAGTGACATGGTTGAAAGGTGATTGGACAACACCGTTTGCCATTCGTTTTTGTCCATGTACAAGGCATTACTTTAATATTATTCGAAACTAATGTCTTAATATATTGTACAAAAGATTATAGAATGTTCTTAATTGTTTACATCACGGCAATAAATTCGGTAACCCGAGGTAGACATTATTACGATTTTTTAGTTTTAACGCTCATACGTATTTACACTTGACCAAATTCAGACGTATTTTGACACAGCACTTTTAGCCATACATAGCAGATGTGTTTAGGATACTGACGGTTACAAAGCTCTATTATTTTTCAGCTAAGTGGAGCCCGTTCCAACTCAAAGTTACCACAATCAATTTTGTCCAGCACTTGTCATGGAAAGCGATTAAGGGATGTGATGCAACTGAAGGATACGCACCAGCCTACAACTTCACTGTGTATAAATTACACATCGATATATCGTATGAGTGCAGGTGTGTTAAGCGTATATCGCCTAGTAAGAGAAATTATTTAAATAGTCTTAATTTGGACACACTCTATGCTCAACCGAAAGCTTATATTTGTGCATTTTCCGCAGTGGTAAAAGGTGCGGTAAAATAACTATAGAGTGTCAATCACGTGTGATTCAACACTATTTTTAAAACCGCTGTTGAATTGTACGCTATATTGTTCTGCACGTATAGAAACGATCGGGTTCCCTTGCTACCTCATCACCCTTGGAATATTTTATACAAATTGCATTTACATTTTTCCGATAGCGGGGATTTCCCTTTATGGGTAGCCCGTTAAGTTTTCTAAAAATTTCAAAATTATTTGATAGCGCATTTTACACTATGACCTGGAGATAGAACATGCCTCTCACCAGCGTTGCGCAGAAAAACGACGGAAACCCATAATTAGAAAATGTGTGATAAGCTAAATAATCTGACTTCATCACTAAGTTTTCCGGCGATAAGTCGCCACAAACCAGTGGATTAAAGGGTTAAATCAAAACACACTAGCAACGGTTAAATTGCATAACATACTATGCAAAAGTTTCGTGAGGCTGACGATTCAAACTAATTACATCAATACGGTGACATGCTGCAGCTCGATTCTGTTTTACATAAAATTTCCTTTTGAATCTGCCAGGGATTGTCCTTCCCTGCAAAGATGGTCAGTGGTGCAAGGGTGTGAACACGTGCGTTCGTTGGGCTGCATAGTCCAAGAGCGCTTGGATTTTAACACAGATTACACACTTTGGGTAACGTCTCGAGTGGAAAACACTAGTGTCAGAAGAGAGGAAATAGACACGAAGCAACTTCTAGATTTTATTCCATTCGAAGGTACGTGGTCTACTGATGATGTAAACATATAGCCTATCGTAAGTATCCAGTTTATTAAATTACTTATTTTGGAAATTGACAGAATATAAATATAAATGATTTTGCTTATGATTCCGGGCCAAATATTAAAAACAGCTATAAATGTGGCATCGTAAACACTTTCCCTGCAGTACCTTGAGTTATAAGTTTTAAAAATAGCTACAACCTTTTCGTTGATTAAAACTAAATTGTGCATTTTTTTATTTAGATAAAATTAAGCCACGGTGCTATATTGTTTAACCCTTCACCTATAGTGGCGATCTATTTAAGGGTGGCGCTCAGATTTTTGGGAAAATTAAATTTATTTAACGAAAAGTAAACATGTAAGACAATTAACATCTAAAGAACAAAAAAAAACATCAAACGTAAAACAGTCACTGGTAAATAATAAGGAACATGAAGTACGAAACCTGTGATTAATAATTAACATGGATGTCAAAGTGGTGTTCAAATAGAGGTCGGTGCCCTCTTTTTTTAACCCTTCCTGTGTGGTGTTATATTATTGGTGGCGCTCAAATAGAGTTTTTACGATGATATAAATAAAAACGTGTAAAAACGTTCCGAATTTGCTTATGGGTTACTCTAACATTAATTCTCCTGCTCAGCTATGCCGCTACCAGCAGTGAAAGTAAATAATATAGAATTGCCAATACACATGGGCTAATAGACAACTTGAGTCGCATTTTTTTAAAGTGTTTTTTTTTTCTTCTAGGAAATCTTACTTTCACTGCTCCTGAAGTGAAAATACAACGAGAATCAAACAAGATCCATCTTTCGTGTGTGCTTCCCACTCTACCATGGTCGAGCAACTATTCAATCGCTCGATTTGGTGTTGATGAAAACATTGACCAACTATATTACATAGAATATTACGGGTATAAGAAACTGGACGACAATGTTACAAAAACGGTAAAAACAGTTACCTATTATAGAGTATTACATACTGATCCAGCCACCCTAACTAATTTATCTTTGGGAAAACAACTGTATATACCTATTTTTACGGGACTTGGTTTCGAGCCTGCGATGCTGTCGTCATTAGGTTCGTTTTTACTAATTAGTTCGGTATATTAATCGTTAGCGTTAACCGTCCGGGCAAACCACCGATTAATATTGATGTGCGTATAATAATAATCCACGAGTATTAATATCGCAACTGTAAACAGTAGTAAGCGGTAGTTGATGTAGTAGTAATGTCGAAGTAAACATAACAAACGTTCGTTAATAGTTCTAGGTAAATCAAGGGCACATTTTCATTGCCCATACCATGCATATAACATGTGAGAAATGTTTTACGTTACGAGGGGTGTATAGTTGTATTATAGTCATCATACCCTACTCGTTATGCATATAATGATATATATAGATTGTGTAATTTAATCCATGTTAAACTTTTTAGATCCGGTTTTCGATAACCTGTGGTAACCTTACAATGTTCTGTATCAAATGCTTGTGAGGAAAAAAAACATTAACACAACTTATTCAAATCATTTCATCCTTTCTAGCGGTTTTAAACAAGAAAGAAAATAATAATAGGTATAATATTATAACCGTTAATTACGAGACCACGTCATGGTAACTAACACACAAATGCAAAAAAGGCATTGACACTTATAACCATAAGTGCTATAGGGTATAGAATGGTTTATAGTTTAATTTACATTTGTTTAATGTTTTAATTTACATTGATGTTACACATTCAGATACAGTAATTGTGCATGTACTTTCGAAGTCTCGAAATTTTCTACAGGTAAACACAAATGACATGAGACCCCGTTTTTGTGTTTGTTTTTCAGAACAGCATACTTAGGACACAAATTTGTAAAACCATTTCTTAAACATTAATCTAATGTAAGTCAATCAGAATAAACTCGTTATTTGAAAGGTTTGTCGGGAAAATGAACGTTAAAGAGGATTCGACATATTTTAAACAGAAGTTTGTCGAGTTCTTGAGTAGACGATGCGATTACAAGTAAAATGATAATTTTACACACCTAAACTTACCGTATTTCCCAGGTTTCAATCCAGCACAAAAAAGTCGAGGTAACAAGTTCCAATATAACTATCGTTACGTCATTGTCTGAGAATATGATCATATGTGTGAGGGTTCAACTATGGTATGAGGAGTTCGCGGAAAACATTAAAAGTCCATTTACAAAGGTTTGTTAAATTATGATTTATTTTTTTAAGATCAAGTACTGTTAAGTCGGTGAAAACTACGATTTTTGTAGAAAGTTTCTTGAGGCATTGGTACAATTTTTCATTTATAGCCATCAATACCACAATACAGTGATGATTTGCTTTAAATAAAATTCAATCATATTTATGTATATTATAAACTGCGGTGGGATTTATATAGAGTTATAAGGAACCCAGAATTTTAATGGTAAAACGCAATTGCTACGCTCTTGGAAGTGGTATCGACGAGTAGTGTCAAGGGTTAGCTCTATTTTATCGATATTTTGCCGTACAAAACACATAGTTCCAATACACAGCTTGTGTCCTTTTTGTTTTGGGAGGTTTCGTTGTTACAGTGCCAACAGGCGAGTAAGAATTCACTCGGAAGTTATAGCATAAGCGAGTAAACAATCTGGCATTATGATGCTACAGTAAGTATTATAGACTCCAATATTCGGACGCGCCATGTGCATAATAAAAACGGTCGCAATGATGAGGCTTTGGTTTTTTATTCTCCTATACGCCAGTTAAATACAAAACTTTTTTTGCAAAAGTAAATCCCTGTTGTTACTGTCTGTCAATGTACATTCACATTTATCCAGAAACAGAATTTAAACATGCACACAACGATTCTAATACATGCAAAGGTATAATTTCTGCGTTTTGCTGCGTTTTTAACTATTACAAGTTTAGGGAAAAACGTATATAGATTGTACATCTAATGTGCGAGATCATATTACCACTTCCATCTTACTTGCGCCTGTGGTTAGCCGAAAAGTGTGATGAGATATCTCAATAGGTTTGTTGTAATTTCGACGCCTCTAAGGTAAACATATCATTTACAACAGCATTGCATTGATCCCGCTGAGACAACGCAGCACAGTCAGCAAATCGGAACACACCATATAATGTAAGTACAAAGATAAATTTAAAAAAAATATATATTGTAAATAACTACAAAGAAAACGTACATTTCGTAAACGTTTCGGTCACTTTAACTGTTGCCATGTTCAGCACTATATTATTGTGCAAAATTCATTGAATTGTGCATACTTTATCGTTTTATTGAAAATCAAGTATACTTCTGTAAATTGCGTGTTTCTAAATTGAGACAAATTATGTTCTTTCACAAGGATATTACCAAACTTGGGTTCTGTCAAGAGTATCAGTATTGTTTTGGTAATGTGTTTTATGTTAACATAAGTCAAAGTCAAAAAATATCTTTATTGAGACGATCGTACCACGCAAGTTAAGTTATCTAACATGCTGGCGTCGATATAAAGATTGGCATTGCTGCATATGATCTAACCCGTATCTTCTTACTTAGCCTGATAGCTTCAGGAAACCATTAGTCAAATCGCGGAACCATTAAACACATCGCCGCTTGTATTCCCGATAATATAGGGAGATTATACAAAGATTTTATTTTCCTTGCTTAAACTATTTTGTTGTCACTCCAGCAGTTGGTTAGTAGTCTCCGGAGTAATGCTTCTGCTGCTGGTTGTTGTCTTGGCAAAAATAAGCCGGAAGAATTTTCGATCCCTTTTCACCCGGACATTCAACATCAAGACGATTAATATTGAGCCACATTTATACACAGAGGTAAGTTTAGAAAAAAATGGTAAGATTATGCGCTAGCAACCTTTTTTGCGTGCTGAACTTTCTGCTGAACTTTTAACAATAAATTAACGGGATGGGAGTCCCGACATAAGTATAGAATCCATGGGGTTCAATCTTACAATGTACAATACCATAAAAGTTCCCATACTGGCTATATATATTGATATAATAGTTTACCGAGTTATATAAACTAAAACTGTGACATAAAAAATGTCAATTTGGCTTATACTTGGAGTTTAGTTTAGCCAAAACACGTACCTAGGACACATTATTCACCAAATACGCTGTTTGTAACAATGCCATTTGTGTTGCAGCAAATTGACTACTGGAAGAACACAAAGACAGGGAATTCCCCAGTGTGTGACGTAAGCGAAGTGGTTGACGTCATCCCTCCAAATACATACACTGACGATTACTATCCGGAGGAGAAACTGATTCAAACACTGGATCCTAAAATTGGGGAGAAGATGTGTCGAACTGGATCCTCCGTGCTCATGTCTGATGCCGACAATCCTCCGTATCTTCGCAAATATAGCTCGATGGATTTCGGATTCATTAGTTTGGACGCAGCGTCTTCTTATGAATCACTGATGATGCCTGAGTGCATTCATCAAGACGACTTCCATTGTTGCACGGACCCCGAAGATGATTTACACGACAACGAAACATCCCCCGGCTCACAAAATCCGATTGCTGAAGACCATTGTCCCGCCACTCGTTACGTCACAATCGAATGTGTCTGCGTTGCGCCATCTTGTGAAAAGGAAAATGCTGGACGAAATCGTTTAGACTCGGCGTTTTACGACGACGAAAGTTGCTCGAAACAAACTCAAAGTTCGCTCCAAGTAAACTAACGTATTCTGTTGTTCGTAATAATTCCACTGTTTGTTGAAATATGAATTTGGTAAAAAATTACACAATTTTGTTAAAATTTGTTTAAAAATACAAGTTTTTGTTGAAATGTGTTGAAAAAACTCGTATTCGTATAAATTTGATAAAAAATACGCGTCGGGGAATGAGTCAAAACATGATTGCAATCCAATCATGATAGATTTAAGGTGTTGGTGTCTATTAACACAAGAGTAGGCCACAAGGTGATTGATCAACTGTATGTGTAAAGTTTAATACACTAAGTTGTGTTATGTCGTTATAAAAATGCAATGTACAAATGATTGCAACAAGGCTTTCTTTAAAGTGTCCAGTTGGCTCATTTACTCGCAACAGTACATAACATTCATGTAATGGGCACATTGCGTTTGCAATTGTCATATGTATAGTCTGGCCAAATGGTTCGTGGGTCTAAACCATTCACTGGATTGTCGCATGTTTTAATGTGCATGAAACTTAGCATACGTCACCTGTACCAGTGGACGGAACTAACTAGTGGTGGCGTTTGAGTCAAAGTGTTTAAATGAGTTTTTTAGTTAGTAATAATGAGGTTGATTACCCAATTTTGGATAAACTTTTATGAAATAAAGTTGTTGATTTGATTTTCTATTTGCTAACGAAGCGTACAAGGCTTGTTACCGCAGGTTGTTTTAAGTAAAATCCCTTTTCGTGATGTTAGGATAGGATATTTATGTTTATCTCCGTGGATGAAAAAAACAAGGGGTTTAATACACGGGCAATCGTCAAATTACCTTGCGCCCACCGTCGGGTTACCAAAGCTATTGCAATGAGTTGTATATGACAGACACATTTCTTCAATTTGATAGAACCCATCAATCCACTGGGTTCAGGCAATTTTCGTAAAGTGCCTTGCCCAAGGACACAAACGACTAGCTAGCGACCAGTTTCGCACCTGCAACCTTACGATTGAAAGCCGTCGCACTAAACCGTCAGACTAACCGCCCGGTTTAGTTAACTGCCGGTTAGTTATCATTGACAGGAAAAATAGTTAGTGGAATGCCTGGTGTACTTTACGTTCCGTAACCCGCTGTGGACATGACGTAATTTTATGATTGCCTGAGTGTCAGTTTCATTTTCACCATTCACCAGAATAAATCTTACAAATACCTGACAGTTTTAAGAGGAAATAGGTGTGTTTACAAAACACCGAC
>CH002980.1:1836710-1874252 GCA_000149265.1 Ciona savignyi | reverse complement strand
TTTATAATGTTTAAAATATTATCGAAAAACTTACGAATACACTGCACCAGATCCCGGCTCCAACATTTGACAATTCGTCATATGGTGTGTCAGCCGCTAAACATACCGAGACTATGCCAGCGATAAACGTTACACTTCCCAACACAATCTCCGTTATCTAAAAATAACCAAAAAGGCTATAGTAAACTGTTAGCAATATTTTGAAAACATTATACTGTAAATATTAAATGCTTTAAAAAGAAAAGAAAAAATACGAGAATGATAGGAGAACAAATGAAGCTTTATATAAAAGTCGAAATCAGGTTTAAATTTAAGATTTGGCTGGGCAACTTTTGCGTAATTAAACGAGTAAAAATAGAAATTACTTACTCCAGTGCCACATATGGTATACTGTAACTCTAGTTTTCTTTCCGCTTGCTCTTGAGAAAGTGTTTCGTTGTTCATTTTTAGACCAAACTATAGAATATCGGTTTTGGGCTTTAACCTAACCTTCTGGTAAACAGGGATTTCGCGACTAAGGTCCCATAGATATCATATACAAGGATTTAACCCGAGTTGTGAAGGCATTACAAATCATGTTCAGGACTCTTTAAAATTGATGTGGTACTTTAGCAGCTTCTACCCAATATATTATAAATATTCTTGAAATATTAGAAGCTGAACAAGTAAACAATGTGTTGGATGTTTAGTTAATCGGTAATTACTTTCCCTCGAGTTTTTTTGTACTGTGTTAAATTCAAAAACGTTTCATTTTTATTTAATTATAGTACTGTAGCGACCTCATGTGCTTACATAAGATTTATGATCGCACAGCCGGCATTTGCGCTGACAATGCGTCATCACTGAAATATTATTATTAGGTTTACGATTGTTACCGCAGCTGCTGGATACTTTGCCTATATAAGTTTATTTCACTTTTGCTCGAGAGAGTCCTAACGCATTAAGTAATATTCTTGTATGTGGAGAATACTGAGAGTTTATCTGAAATCTATATCGTTGCAACATCTAACGATTTAACTCGCAATTGGTTATAAGTTATTCGCCTCAATTGCTCAATACAATTGATGTTATAAAACTACTGAGGCATTTATCGACGAAACACAGCAGATAGTCAAGTCAAAGAGTCGTTACGCAGAAAACCTCAAGTAATTAGCGCACCTCCGAGAGTCGAGATAGCGCGTAGGGAATCGCAGATCGCATCAGGTGTTGTAACCGGCTTACCTGGGGCCTACAACGAACAATCTAACAAAATAGGCAGCGACCTGCAACGGCCCTACATATTTGGTGACCCTGTTTCTGAGCAAATTTTGAGGTGGCATTGATGATTGGAAAGCCGGAAAAAGAAGAATTTCAACTCCATTGCTCTGCTCCTTAAAGTTTCGAGGTACATTTCTGCATTAACTGTAACGTCGCATTCGCCATCAAGAACAAACGTTGGACATTTCCGTTCTATTGTTCGTGGAGCTGTCAATGTCACACATCGGCTCACTGACGCGAGATTCATTTGAAGGATTCTAGATTCTACAGACGACGACCGGATCTACTACGACGTGAATTTATTTGAAACTAGAAGTTATGGATTCCAAGAAAGAGCCTCAACAAGATCAAAAAAACTCTCAAGCAAGACGTTGGGTATTGCGTATAGCGTCTTGTGTACCAGTTCTAAATCGCCATCTTTGTTGTTTATCACGGATTTGACCACTACGACCAAGTATCTTATTGATACCACCTATGAGAAACGATCGGACAAGACGAATTATCGGACGAGACTTAATTCTGATAAGGCTGATTACTTTGATACTGACTTACACAGAACTATTGCGCCAGCAGATGAACCACGGACAACTCGATTTGGACGGACAATTTTTCGACCAAGACAAATACAGCATTATGAAAGTGTTAGATCTAACTTTAAGTGTTAGATCTAACCTCTATACACTGCTTTATTCTACATCATTTCTGGATTACTTTCGCCATCGGAACTTGCGCGTCAGTCTTCATAGAGATTTGGAGAAGTCAACCACAGGTTAACTACCTGTTTAAATTCTACAAGAATGGTGTTTAAGCAATCAATCCATAGACGATATATTCTTCGAATGTCAACTGCAAGTATATCTCTGTTCTCTATTTAATTAGCTGGAAGACTGTTTCCCAGTTGAAGTGCTAACAGCCAAGATGGGTGATTCCCGAGCTGCAATAACCGTTGGAAATACTGAAATTGTATGTGAGCAAATAAATGCCACATTACGCCACAGTCTCCAATATAAATCCTACTTCTCCATTCGTCCTCTCGTTAGCTTTACCGATAGTAATGGTACCTTACGATTCGGTCAAGTCATGAAAAACGATGTGGTCTATGACGGTGTAAGATTAGTTGAGCACTATACACCCGGAAGGACATTTAAATTTCGTGTAAACGATAAGTTCTACTTGTATGATAACTATACTTTAGAACATGCTGATGTCCATGTACGGCACAAATTTTCTCTAACTCCGATTGAAGAACCCCTCCGGACGATTTGGTTTCGCTTGCGAAAAAATTCCCTTGTCGTCGATGGGATTGGAGCATTTCAGCGCAATCCTTGGTTCAATAAATCAATCGCAAGTTACAACGGAGAACATTAATTAACTCCTGAATGAGGATGCAATGAGACAGCAGATGCAGATGCCCATACATTCGTTGGAAAGTCTATTTGATTACTTTGCCAAACACGCACTCTTGATCGATGCTACAAAAATTTCAAACCCTGGTAGTAAACACGATTTTCTCGGCATTGCTTACTGCTGCCCTGAAGTGGAGACTTGTTTTGACCATGTACACGATCATGAAGTAGATATTGGTTTTGCTCCCAAAGTTTACCTATGGCGATTTTTACCCAAAATAATCATGATTAGAATAGACGGGGTATAGCAGGTTAGATTCGACCCTTACCAATGGACTTCCGCTAGACCCAAATTTAAGAACATTTTACGGTCAACCGTGGGGACATTTTTACATCTTGTGTCGCTACAAATACCTGATAACCACTTAATTATTATTTTTTATTATTATTTTTCTCTTGTGTCATTGCTTGAGTACAACGATTTTTCTGTTTATTTGCTCGTTTTTTTCACATAACATCTTTTACGAAGTATGGCCTTTTTTATTGATTACTCTAAACTAAAATGACCATACCTCTGAGGGGGGAAGTGTATGTAGCGACCTCATGTGCTTACATAAGATTTATGATCGCACAGCCGGCATTTGCGCTGACAATGCGTCATCACTGAAATATTATTATTAGGTTTACGATTGTTACCGCAGCTGCTGGATACTTTGCCTATATAAGTTTATTTCACTTTTGCTCGAGAGAGTCCTAACGCATTAAGTAATATTCTTGTATGTGGAGAATACTGAGAGTTTATCTGAAATCTATATCGTTGCAACATCTAACGATTTAACTCGCAATTGGTTATAAGTTATTCGCCTCAATTGCTCAATACAATTGATGTTATAAAACTACTGAGGCATTTATCGACGAAACACAGCAGATAGTCAAGTCAAAGAGTCGTTACGCAGAAAACCTCAAGTAATTAGCGCACCTCCGAGAGTCGAGATAGCGCGTAGGGAATCGCAGATCGCATCAGGTGTTGTAACCGGCTTACCTGGGGCCTACAACGAACAATCTAACAAAATAGGCAGCGACCTGCAACGGCCCTACAGTACTGTCTTGGCGAATTTTACTCTAACTTATTCGAATTTTAAATTGGGTATTTATTGGGATATGTATTACAAAAAATTAAAATTAAATTAGAAAACTTTATCTATTTCAATAACAAAAAACTCTGGTTAAAGTACACACCAAAAACGCACATTTTATAGAATTAGAGTACGTACGTATATGGGTTATTTTCCCCAAGTAATGTATTTCTAGCAGCGTTACTTCTCAAATGTTAATAACTATCCCAAAAAATGCTTCGACCAATTTTGATATGTAGCAGAAGAACTTTCGTTACCACGCCCCGGCATTTTGCTAAAAAGAAACTTATTGGTTCGGATTCTGGCAGAGGTAGGCAAATTAATTCTTTACTTATGTCCAAAATATCCGTATTCCGAGATCATAAGCTATGCACTTGATCGACAATAGTATAAACTGCGTTTTATTAGGTATAAAAAGCACAGTAATGTTGGCAAGAACTATGGATATTAGAAGCTGTGGAAAACATTTTACTACCATGCTCCACTTTAAACTTTAAATTAAAGTAAAATAGAAACTACTGGATTAAATGGACATATAAAGTTTACATTAAAACAACAAAAATACCTACTTAAATGAAGAGATATATGACATATCATGCATTTAGTAGTTTGGTTAAGTTTTGCTTTATGTAACATTTTTGCATAAGTTTTTTCACACTGCTATTCTTGTTATTGTTTATTTTTTATAATTTGCAAATAATAAAAGGTAACACCTGCTTCGATAATCGCATGGTGTTGTCAGGTCTCCTTGTTAAACTTCAGTTTAATTTATTTTTATTATTTTGTTTCTGTGCGTTTAACAAATGAATATATTTGATTTTTTGATATAAAATATAATTTAAAAAGTAACACTTGATAAAACAAGCAAAGTTAAATTAATGCTTGTGCGGTAAAACTAAATCAGCTTAATGTGTGTAATATGTTGGTTCATACATGACTAATATAAATAAATCTTAAATTGAGTAAATATTTCTCATTAAAAATCAAAATAAAATAGTAGCTATTTGGCAATGTAAGAGTTTAAACTTTTTCTAAAAAAAATAAATATAAAATAAATAAACTAAATTGAATCTGCATTAAATAAGTCTAAAACTGAAAAAAGTCAATTATATTAGGTTTAACTTAACAGTTTAATGCAGCGGTTCCCAAACTTTTGTTGTTGGCGGCGCCTTTTGTATACTTATTAAACCTTGAGGCTCCCTCATAATGCCAAAATTTTCAAACTGCAAGTATTGTATATCCAGATTAGTACGCATTTTGATAACCATTCAAACTCTTTAAAACACTGAAGTGACCAACAGTCAATCAAAGCAGTTATTTGACAAACCATTATTCGCAAAACAATGCAACGTTAGTCAGCAAATAGTGGCAGTTAACACCGAACAATGGATTTTTAACGAATACATTATGGGGTGGCACACCAGGCTCATACATCTCGAAACAAACACATGTGCTGTATTTTTTGTGAGAAAACAATATAATAAAATGCAGCAACTTCCGCATGCTTTCGCGGCGCCCCTGGCAAAGTCTCGTGGCTCCCCAGGGCGCCGCGGCGCCCATTTTGGGAACCGCTGGTTTAATGGTTTTGCTGCAGAAGCATAATTGAATCTACATTGGATGGTTTGGGTTTAGTCTGGTTAAGAAAATTAAACTTCTCAAACTGGTTAAGAAGTTGGTCTTATTTCCGGTTTGACACTGTCGTCTATAAATTCAATATATAGGCTTATACTGTAAAGGTGTATATTAGGAAATGTAATGGTGCAAGTTGATTGTTTTGGGTTTTGATGGGTTGCAGATTTAGGTTATAGATAAAATCCACCTTGCATTTGTTTTTTCTTTTTTTATACTCTCAATAACTTGGTAATTAATAATAGAATAGAAGGAAACTCATGTTTATCCCCGTGAATAGGAAACCCAAGGGGGTTAACACACGGGCAATCGTCAGATGACCTCGCGCCCACCGTCCGGTAACCGGAGTTATTGCTGTGTGTTTTATATGATAGACATGTTTCTTCAATTTGGTAGAACCCATTAATCTGCTGGGTTCAGCCAATTTCTGTAAAGTGCCTTGCCCAAGACCACAACCGACTTGCCAGCGACCAGATTCGCACCTGCAACCTTTCGATTGAAAGGCGGCGCACTTAACTGCTAGACCAACCGGCCGGACAATATTCTACCAAAGATTGTCCAGATACAAATTAGTTTCCACACAACCACAATAAATCTGATTTTGTTTGGGACAATGACCTACATCAATGAGTTTCAACTTAAAGATGGTGATAAAATCTTATATTTTTAGGTACCAAAATGGCGAAAGTGGTAGTGGAAACACCGAAACCAATTCGCGACACAGAACTCCTTGTAACACGATGTTGTGGTTTAAATAAATATGTTGAAGGGGAAGACCCTGTTCTGAAACCTGATGAAGAATACCCGGACTGGTAAGATTTATTACAAGTTGCTTTTTAAAAAAAAGAACGATTTGTTTTTATTAAACTTTATTTGTTATTTTGACATGGGTGACTTGTCCGTCCAAAATTTTAAAGAAGGAATTATTAAATTGAAACAAAACTTTTGGATATGATAGACAAGATGACCGTGTTATATCAAAACACAAAATTTGGGGTTTTACTAGAAGAGAATTCCATAGAGTCGTAAAACATGTGACTTGGCATTAGATTTTCTAGGAATTGCACAACCTTTTTACCTTAATATATCTGTTTCAAGAACTAACTGTCATGCATTTCAGGTTATGGACGATACACACAGGCAAGCCTAAAACTTTCCTAGATATGGATCCTGACACCAAGGAATATTGGTACGCTCTCAAACTTGCTAATCGAGTACAACGAAATAAAGCTAAGAAAGGCATCCGCTTCTACACCCCTCCTAAAATGCATGAACTCTCATTTTTAAGTCGACTTCCTTTAAAACATGCAAATCAATAAATTTGATTTTTTTCTAATGAACTTAATCAGTAATCGCCAATACCGCACAGTTCAAAAGGTTGTGTAAGAATGACTTGCCAATATATCAAAAGTTTTTTCTACTTTCGTCGAGTTTTTATTTATCTTAAATTCACCATTCCAACTGTTGTCTTGTGCGTAGGAGTATTAATTGATATATGGCAAAAAATAAGGAAGAAAATATAAAGCATAGGTTAGAATATTATGCTCACTATAGGTTAAACTGCAAGTCAAGAATGGTCTAAAGATGGCGTGTTGATTGTGCATCTGCTAGTTGTTTTGTTGGGAAAAAGTTGCCGATGTACGGAGGGGTATTTTAAAAAAATGTAAAACTTTCTGTGTCAGCTGTTTTGTTTCGTTTTGTGTGAAAATTGATTTTTGATTAATTCTTTATCAGAAATGTGGACCAAGTGGCATGTATAACGAATCAGTTTAACCGCATGTGTTACGTATAAACCACAATCAAGAAACCTTCCGAGTCGGAATCTTCATAGCGGGGATTTCAGGCCAGAGTTAGTGCAGGGCATAGGCACTCGACAAGTCCCAAGCTACAAAAAAATTGCTAAACGCCACAGTTGGGTGTTTGTGTGATCGGTTCATACCAGGTTGAACGTTTGTCATTGGCTGTTGAATAAAATCACTAAACAGACATGGCACAAACAAATCTTTTGTCATCATTACGATAAAGAAATAGTTAAGAAGAAAATCAAAATAACCAACAAACTGCATCAGTGAAGTTTTCTGCCGCATTTGTTTCCTTTTCCTGGAGGCTTAGTATGTAGCATTTCGTATAAGCTAAATTTGTTTTAATTTATTTTATGTCCTAAATATTTTGTGTTTTACGTTGTTTATTTTTGCATTTGAAGTTTTCCGACTCTCACGTATTATTACCCGTTACGTAATTATCACCTTGTACGGGCCCTTGTATTTTTGACGTTTAAATCGGTAACATTGTTTTTTCACCTAATTCCCCACAGTTAGTCAAACGTGCAGATGTGAAACGTGGTTGTTTACACGTTGACACTCTCTAGTTACGTTTTGTGCATCTTGTGGTAATGGTTATTATAACTATATATGATCGACCAAATATCTTCGTGTGTGAGATATCTAAAGTGATGCCGATTTGAAACCGGTCGCTAGCTTGCCGTTTGTGTCTTTGCCCAAAACACTTGGCGAATTTGGCTGGTGCAGACTGAAATTACTCCTGCGCAAATGGAATGGAATATTTCCAGTTTAGTTCCGGTGAAAACACAACAACCAATGATGTAAATAACCTTGAAAAACGAATTTCTCTCTTACAGAGAATCGTTTAGCCTAGACCATTCTGACACTCTAGTTCAGCATAAACCGATTTTATTAACAAAGGAGTCTTTAAATTGAGGTAAAGACTGCGTTCTGGACTTACGATGCATTTTGAACAGTTAAACAACATAAAATGATACAAACAAATACGTATAACTTTTTTTGTGTAAAAACATTTACCCTGCGTAGGACAAAAGTGTAACAACCAATTCTGTTCTTCCCCAAGTTAAGTTGATATATACATAGTTTACGATACTACAGAATATACCAAGAAACGCAAAAGCGAAATACATACATGAGTTATTTTGTGCCATTTTGGAATGATTACGAAGCTTTATCCCAGTCGGTATTATAAAAATCCTGTACAGGAAAATTTAAACAGTCGTTTAATAAAATGTTTATTTGCGGCCAAGTCAAGCACAGCCACAGTGCTTTACAGCGAAGTCGTCAAGAAATCCAGTTTCGAAGTTTTCATCATCTTGCCATGACACAAACATCGAATAATAGGAGGTGGGGACGCAGTCGACGGTGGGTTGGACGCCTGACCTTCTTCGGCTGAATGCGCGCTCCTATAAAAACACAAATATAACTTACAAAGCACAATATATCAGTGTCGCTGACGATTTTAATGACACAGGTTGTGACAAGACGGTAAAGAGTCGCCGGTGCGAAGTTAAAAAAATAAATATTTTTCATAAACGCCGGGCGAATAAAACACTGTTAAAGTGCCCTTTAACTACACCGATATCTTCAATATCGACGCACTACAATAACCTGGGTAACCCGACTTTGGATTTAAGGTAATCTGACCCCTATGCATTTCTCACGAGAATAAACATGACCCTGTCCCTTGGATGTTAATTTGGAACTGTTTTACGCTTATGTAAAAAAACGGGCACAGCACAAGTAACGGAATATAGTTTATGTGATTTTGTAAAAAAAACACTAAAGCATAATTACCAGTTTTAATTTGCTTTACACCTGAGTTTACAATTACGGAAAATTCTTTTATGGTACATTAGTTTGAAGCATTCGCTACAAATAACCTTAGAAGTTTCTGGCTAATAACTATTGCACTGCGATATAGAATTATTAGGTAGTTTTTTATGGTTTCACCAAGGTAAACTCTTCAGAATTAAAAACTATTTCTATTTTCGAACAAATCGGATTATATAAATAATGATTACTTACGACGTTTAAAACAACCGCATGGTTGGTGGCGTTGGTTGGCATGTGAATAGGGAAGTCGCACCGCCCAACACATTCGCCAACGTCCGGTAAAAGAGGAAAGGTGAAGCGATGACGAAACTGAGAAATATAAATAGGTTAAAATAAAATAATTTTGTTTATTTCCAAGAGTGGGAAAACGAAGGTGGCGTTAACACAAGGGCAATCGTCAGATCACCTAGCCCCTACGGTCAGATTAAAGGAGCTACTGCAGTGAGTTGTGTATGATTCATACGTTTCTTCAATTTGATAGAATGTAGGAGGAATATACGGTAAATTCTGTTTGAGTTGGAGCCTTTATTAAGACACAATCTTAGCCAGACGCAAATTTGGTTGTAAATGACAGTGAGATTCCGGAAACCTCTCAAAAGTAAAAGCCCTATATTAGCTCTACCATGTACAAGTACATGCATTTTGCTTCGGGTGAAAGAATCGCCTGAGGCTCATGGTATAGATACTTTCAGATTCCCTTCGTGTATTATCACGAGAATCAATCAGATAATCTGGTTTGTAGCAAAGTTTAATAAATAAACATAGATGTGGCAAGGTTTTATTTTCCGGACAGATGATAACGTTCTACGAATTGATGTCTCATCGAAACCACCACTATGTCCTTGGGCAAAGCACAAAGAAAAAGTTTATTTAACTGGATTTACAACAATCGCACAAGACACACGTTAGTAGTTTCGATACACACACAACGGCCATGTGTTAACCATGCAATTACCGTATATTACCCCCTTTGTTGTCTGGCCCTATCCTGTGTTCGATCCTGTTTTAAAAACATTTGATGAAACATTAGATTGTAGTTTTTCTGCACCTCGCCTTTCTAAGCGTGGATGGCATATTAAAAAATAATTTAAAAAATAAAAATACCCCCCAAAAATTAAAAAAACGATAGATTTTAGTCACTAACCCATTCTTGCTGAAAGTCAAGCGGGTAGCTAACTTTTTCACATCCTCTGATACCACGTGACGCGCTTCGTTTCATGCGGGAGATCCATCCCATTCGACGCATCGCTTGAAAAGTTTTTTTGGAAAGTTAGAGAGGGGTTTTGTTATGTAGTCTACTAGTGTAGAGCATTATTTGGACGAAGTGATAATACAAAATTAATTAGAATATTGTCGGCTACATATAAGGTCGCGATCAAATATAAACATTACACATTCGCTTCGGTAAGCGGAATCCTGTATACCTCGTGCTTGTGATATTCGGATTGGAAACTGTTGTTTCGCTTGCGGTCCGACTCTCATCTGAAACGTGAGCGACAAAACGCGCCGAAGTACATTTCGCGCGGTGGTGATCTCTCTCACGTTGTTTCCTGTAATGTGTGTATGAACGGTCGTGTGGCCGAATGGTTAACGCGGCCGATACGTAAACAGACTTTTCAAAAAAAATGGTTTAGTGACAAAACCTTAATAGGGTCGAAACTACGCTCATTAAAGAACACAACAAAAAATAAACGGCCGTGTGGCCGAATGGTTAAAACGACTGATTTACTGGCTGCAAAAATAGTCCTTTTAATAACAAAAAAACAGTAAACATGTCATGAATAAACTGTTTGGCAGTAACAAGAAGCATTAATTGCGAATACCACATCTTTCATTTTCCAGTTACAAGATAAACTAAAGTATAATGAAATGTAAGTTTCAAACATGAAGATTTGTGCCAACTTTTGCGTAGGGTTCTATAGTGGGTTAGTGCCTTGCTGTCCAACCGAAGGGTTGTATATTCGAAACCGGTCGCTAGCGAGTCGGTTGTGTTCTTGTGAAAGGCACTTAGCGAACATTGCTTGAACTCAGTAAAATGATAAATTTTACTAAAATTGAATAGATGCCTCAATAATATGCAACACACTTAAATAACTCTGGTAGCTCGACGGTGTGCGCAAGGTAATCTGGCAATTGCTCGTTGTTAACGACCCGTGCGATATATTGCGTCATTCTAAAAATATTCTATCCTATCCTATACTAAATCGCTGGTTATACTGTTGAGAATTACCTTTTACTATAACAGTTAACCACAATGATAAATAGCTTTATGTTTGGACTGCGTCGCTAATATTATTTCCCAAGACCTAAAATGTTTGGTGGTTTTAAAACACCCATTGTTTATTACGTAGAGATGATCATTCCACAATCTCTAATAGAAAATGATTCGAAAATATTATTTGATTTTAGCAATTCTATTTGCGCTCATAGTGAAAAACAAGTTTTATTTATTAAAAAATTGATTCAAATGTGAAAACGGAAAAGGAGATTGTGTTTAGTACATGGTTTTGATGATTATAATTAAAATTGTTCTTTAAAACATGAAATATAATTTTAAAATCAATTAAGTACCGGTACGATTAATTATTTTTTTATTTAAAGTATATTTAAGAGCGTTCGAAATTCTAGATTCGGAATGATTGATTTTAGAATGACATAAAAAACCAAATGTTTCGGATAAGAACATCCCTCGACTTTCACTGCTTATTTTGTGTGGGTAAACGTGGTGCAAAATCTTGTAATTCCGATTTGAGTTTTCACGATTTTACTCACGATTTAAAGATAATACGCCTTTTACCGGCACAAAAAGTTTAGCCAAGAAGTAATCTTATATACAAATCAAAATGAAATCTAAATTTTATGCTCGTAATTAACGATGCTATCTCCATTTTACTTACGCGTAAATTAAATAACCTATATTCTAACATTGAAACTGCGCTGTGACACAGATTATGATATCCACTCTATGATACCCATTTTGTGATGGATACTTCGTGATATCCCCTCTTAATACACACTTTTAATTAATAGTTTTCATTATAAATGTAGCTCAATTTACCCGATAAAACTTGTCGAATGGGTCGAACGTGCACGGAGAGTTGTAATGAGTCGTCTCCACGTAGAAACCAATCCATTGATCTTTGCAAATCAAGACTGAGAACCATCATGTAACCCTCAGTGCTGGCGCATGTTGACTGGAAAGAGAAAATAAGTCACGTATAGTCACCCAACCTTCGATCACATGAGGAAACTATAAACTGCAACACCGAAATTTAATATCGCCGACAATATTTGAGGCAGAGTGTTTATAAACTTAGCAGAAAGTTCAAACTTAAACACAGCGTGGGAAGCTTGGGAGGCGGTTTGATATTTCGGTGTAATCGCCAATTATCGGCGGATGTTTATATGAGATATGAGTTTAACGAACCTGTGTACTGCGGTGCATGATAACTTCAGGCTCGGAAACATTGTTCGGAATTTTTCGTACCGTGACTTCATACATTCCAAAGCCCTCGTCCAATTGGCAGGGCGGGGTTCGCAGCAAGGTCAAGTCGACTCCGATTGGCTGGTGCAGACTGAAATTACTCCTGCGCAAATGGAATGGAAAATTTTCAGTTTAGTTCCGGTGAAAACACAACAATCAATGATGTAAATAACCTTGAAAAACGAATTTCTCTCTTACAGAAAATCGTTTTTGACCCAACGTTTTATGTGAAAAACATAGTTTTAAAGAAACACTAATCTATTCAGGTTATATTTTATTAAGCGGCGTTTTGTTCATGTTATGTTACAACGAAGATTAGAGCCGTAATTGTATGAATCTAATCATGATTATTATAATTTATGTATACTATTAGAAAATAAGAAATACAAAAAATTAAAAGATCTTGATTTGTATTGTATCTTTTTAACCAAAAAGTTTCTGCTGATACCCACACTTTGATTGGTCGATTAAAGGCCACAGTCACGTTATCGCCATGAACATGCTGATTGGCTGGGCGGAGAGACACCGCTTCATTTCGATGCTGACCGCCTCGCTGCTCGAAAAATCGATCCCATTTTTGTTTTACCCGCGGAGAGAAGTTGGCGCACGGAGCGACGGTGTTTAACATATCTGAAAGGCTCTCCTCCGGGTGTTGAAATATGTTCTTCATTGCAACCAATTCTGAAGAAAAACTTTCGTTTACCGCTTGAGGCCATACTGTCGTTGAAACAAAAGCTATTCTAGACTTTTATTAAAATATGAAATTTAATATCTCTACTAGCAACCAGTGTTTAGTTTAAAAGCACTTGGGAAAATTGTATAAGCTTGTCCGGTTGTGTGGCCGAATGGTTAACGCAACCGATCATATACCGACTTTTATTTAAAAATCGGTCCTGGTGACCAGCCCAACACGGGTTCGGAACTTGGCACGGTAAAAAATGTAAAATTGTGAAATCTTTATTTATCTGTAGCGTCTGGGGGATTTACCATTTAAGATTTTATTTAAACAAATCTGGGTAAATATGTGTGAGTGCATGCGGTACACAGGAAACAGATATACGGGATGTACGAAAAAACAACAGTTGTAAAAGGGTGCTTACTTTTAATATACTCGAACTCAAGGTTCTTGCTTTCGCCTGCAATATAAACATTTATTAATGGTAATGATACAATAATATGTGACGTGACAAAATGGATGAATCCGTAGTTAAACTCTTTAGCTCGACACGTTTTATTTCAAAAATGTTAAATCGATACGTGCCAGGGATAGTTTCCATTAAAGCAATTTTAAGATAACTGATTGCAAAGCGGAACACCAAGCAAAAGAATTACTATTTTTATCATAAAACATTTTGACAAATAAAAAAGGCCAATTAAAAAATGCCACCTTACAATTAAAAACATCCTACCGGGAAGTAAGTTATCGGGACGGAAGACGGAATAAATAATAATAGGGTCCATACACCGATCGTATAGTCCCCTTTATTTTTTCTTCAAGACTTGACCATTTATTTATTTCCTTTGTTTTATTGCGTTATTATTTGGAATATGTTTAATATGCTTAAGGATAGTTTTCCATGCTGATTATTTATTAGCGCAGCCACATGCCTTTACCTCTTGATGGAAATAACCGGCAAACGCCTGGATAAAACGGTAAATGTATTGAAAATATTGCGGTCGTGTGACCGAACTGCGAAAGACTCACATACAGCATTCGTTTACAATAGATCTGGCTTTAAAACCCCGTGTTTTAAAGAACATGGTTAGTAAACAAAATTATGTATAGAATAAGATATCCATGTTTATCCCCGTGAATGGAAAAACCAAGGAGGTTAACACACGGACAATCGTCAGATCACCTCGCGCCCATCGTCAGGTCACCGGAGCTATTGCAGTTTGTTGTGTATGATAAACACGTTCGTTCATCGTTCAGTTTCTTGCCCAAGGACACAACCGACTAGCTAGCGACCAGTTTCGAACCTACAACCTTTCGGTTAAAAAGGCGTCGCACTAAATTGCCAGACTAATCGGTCGTAAAAGGATCGGAGATTTCACGGATTTTTCATTATATTAAAAGAAAAATGCAAGTGGCGTTATTACACGGGCAATATTCAGATCACCTTGCGCCTATTTTCGAGTTACCGGAGCTTTTGTAGTGTGTTGCACATGAACCAGACATCTTTTCCGCAGAGCCCATCAATCCACTTAGTTTAGACAATTTCCGATAAGTGCCTTTAATGCGACGCATTGACTTACCAAGCGGCATATATACGCATAGTGAGAACAAAAGAATTATTGTGATATAAACTGGTATAAAATTGATATAAACATGATAATGACTGGTGGTTTAAAATATGCTATCCGATGTAATGCAACGGTGTATAAGATATAAGCTAGACATTCTGTCCATGCCACTTTAACTTTACAATGTAGTTCATTGCGGTTTCGAACTTGTATTTATTACTACGTATAAAATAGTACAGACGGTCCAACAGTTACACGAGAAAACTGGGAATAGATGGGTTTATTAAATGGATCTACAATTTGCAAAGTTAAGATTAATGCATTTCTATTGTAAATGTAAGTTTCAGACAAAAATTCCAACTCACGACGATCACGGTTCAGTGAAGTTTTGTCTCTCATTCGCTGAGTCGTATCCCTCAGAAGATCACACTGGGCGGAAAATGCTGGTGCTCTGCAATAAACCACGATATTTAGCTTTAGACTAATATTTCATAATTAATACAATTTTAATCATTATTTAGTTAAATATGCGAAACCCTAGTGGCACTTATGTAATAAAGGCGTAGATTTGAGGATGTCAAATTTGAGTATTCGTGCAGTTAAATGGGTAGGTCAAATTATATATTGCAAAATACTAAAATTAAACCTTTACACATGCCTTACACATTGGCACACATAAAACGGATGCTTTGTTGCAATGGTGCATAAATATGTTTGCACTTCCTAGTAGATGAAATTCAATCTACTAACTTAAATATTGACGTGTTCAAATAGGCTAAACCTGCGTGTTTAAGGAACCGCAAAAACGTAAACGCTGTCTGCAGCATATACATCAAAATGGCTGCAGACAGAGTTCAAACAAGAATAACGCACGTACATCGGGTCTCCATGCAAGCAATCTTCAATCTGACGTCTTTCATTGCGGCTTGGAACGAAGCTGTGTCTGTGTTGGGTTAACTGGCATTCCGCTGCAACAGCAAGGCATAGCGCAACCAGGGTCACAATCGAACACTTCATTTTACAGATATTTAAATTCTTAACCCTGTGCATAAATGGTAATCGACAGACTAACTCGTGTCTACCCTTGTCTAAGTAAAACCTAGAAATCCGCTGGGTTCAGGCGACCTCGGCCGAGTGCACTGAACAAGGATATGGAAATGATACAGAACATAAAAAGACTCGTAATTCCTACAACTCCAGTTAAAAACTATCTAGAATCCTCTTAATTAACTCGCTTTTTTATAAAGTGAAACTATTTTGCCGACAAAAGACATTTATTTGGACCAATTTAACTAATACAATGTAAGAACGGAGTCCTAGAGTTTCTGTGAGAAACCAAAACTACCACATGGCTAAAATGCAACTGTAAAAATTAATATTTTCGGTAAAGCCATGACGGATTGTTACTATACTAAGAATCCGGTGTTATATAATATCGACTGTTACGAAAGTTGCACTCGGACCTAATTGTCCTGTTTCTTCTTGGATTTGCAAATCCTGGGTCTAAACGTCATGAATTACATTTAATGTTTTGTATATAAACCGAATGTTATATACTCTGTACCTTCTTCTGTCAAAATCGAAACTCGAGCAAAATGTTCGCGCGCAAACTTAAGCTGAAGTTACTTCAACGAACCGCTGATAACCTCGTGTGCAAACTGACTAGTGCGACACCTGTTCGGGAGTGTGTTTTATTACGTGATCCGGCTGAAACCAATTTATACAATTCTTGTAATCATGAAGTCAAACACATGTTGTTTTACAACAGAATCTAATAACTTGATTTCAGAATGAATGAGGTGGAATCCTTTTTTTTCTTTCGAACGCAGCAACAACGATACGTATAAACCAGTGCTCCGCAACCAGCGCTACCAGGTGTTCCGCGGGAAAAATATAATTTTTTGTTAACACACAGTTTTTAACAAATAAAAACGATTTTATTTTTTGCTAATTTAAATATTACGACTATCAGACACTTCGCTAATATAATATCAAATTTATATACTTGTCTTGTCAGAAAACCTCCTATTGTACAATTTTGACTGCAATGTGCCGTCAAATTTAGTTTAGTTTTATTCATTTTTTGGCCCAGTATTAAAAAATAACGATCATATCACGACACAGGAACAGAAAAAGACGACAAAACGAACAGTCTTTAGAACACGTCGTTTAAAAAAGGATATAATTTAATAAATATAGCGGATGCGGCCGGCAAACCTAAGCGAAAGAACAATAATGTGCAAATAAAATTTAGTTAAGACCAAACGATATGTAGCCCTGAAGAAGAGTGTGCGGTAAAGCGCGACCAGTACTGAGGGGGAGCCGGCTTTAGGAGAAGGTGTGGCCCGAAAGCGTGGTCCACAGTGGAAAGAGAAAAAACCCTAAAATGAAATTCCACTAATGTCAGTTGACACTATTAGTTTCAAGCACACTTAACGAGGCATATTTACAATAAATATTTTATTTAGGCTATAATACACAAATTACACTAACATTAACGCATTTGAATTAATATTTATTTAGTGTGAAACGGAACACTACAGTAGTGCACCATAAGTAAAAAAAGTAATAAAAAATGTTAAATAAATAAATAGCCAAAAGTGGATCGCTTGAAAATGTAAAATACTAATGATGTTCCAGCAAGAATCCGATTGTTTTAATGCAGTTTGATTGTGACGGGCAAGGCACTTTACGGACATTGCCTATGTTGCGGGTGTAGCAACGTTTCGCCGGATCCTTATGATCTGACGGCTGTCGATAAGTGATCACGTTCTCTAATGCACCTGATCTTAGTTTGCAGCCAGTAAACCTCCCTCGGTTAACACACACCACTTTTATTTACAGTTTCACAGATTTAGGTTTCAGGTGGTTAAAAGTGTTTCGTTTGATCACTATAAAATAAATATTAACCGGTTATTGCAGATGATTACATACACGAATTACACAACATCTATACACCAAGAATAAGCGACTAATTACAACAAATAGTACGTAAGCAATACAATACACGACAATAAGGACAACGGGTTTATATACCCTGTAGAGTGTAGAGCGAAGAAATGTGGGCGATCCGGTCGTCGATCATGCAGGGTTAATGGACGCAAAATGATCACGCAGCGTGTAATCAGGTCAGTCTGATACCATTATAAATGAAAAGAGTTTAAACGAGTTTCGCTGCAACATTATAATTTAATGATCACGCAGCGTGTGATCGGGTCAGTTCTATAACATTATAAATCGAAGAAGTTCAAACGAGTTCGCTGCCACATTCTACATTCCGGCCACAAATTACGAAGTTAATTTTAAAGAAGTAAGGCAGCGAATATCCCGGAACACGTTTGCTGTCGCAGTTTGTACACATACTCTTCTCACTACGTGGTCTGCATCAGGGTAGACAAGGTTATTCGTGTGATCCGCCCCCTGTAACAGCTGCTCGTCGTTCAATAAGTAACTGGCCGCACAGTCAAACACAATCTTGAATTTTAGCCCGGTAGCGTGATGTGGCACGTACCACGTCTTCCCAGCAGGCTTCTTACAATCCTTGGAAACTATTCCTGCGTGTCCATCGCCCATATATTCCTCGATCTTTCTTTTGTACTTTTCGAATAATTTTGGATCTTTAGACAATTTCACCTTTAGGTATCCGAGTCGCTTCTCCGGAATTGTACGGTTACAAGGTAAACGTGACGACCAAGGCCTCCACGGCAGCCTTAATACAGAGTGCCTTTCTGTTGATTTCGTGACAAAGCTTTCCATTATAGAGAGGGCGTGCTTAGCCTTCATAGACATTCCCAGCGAGTCAACTTTGTAACTTTCACTGAAGTCAAAGCTGAACTTTTTCTTCAGTTGCCCATGCAGCCCCTGATCGGTAATATTCATAAAGTTCACCTTAACAGGTTCTTCCATTTCCTGTATGTTTTCCAACCCATTCAATGTCCATCCCAACCTCGTCCGCACAGCTGTTGGACATCCTGACTTACGCCGCCTCTCACTTTCTTGCGAAGCCATCTCGTTATCCAAACCTATGAGTAGCTCTACCTCCGACTCATTCACCTTCGGGAAAACTAGGTCACTTAGGTGCGGATACCTGGTAACATCGCTTTGCGTGGGTATGCTGCTTCTTACGTCTGGTAAATTTGAGACTGCCAAGACGTCCTTAAGAGAAAATTCCTCAGCTTCACAAGCACCCTTCACAACAAGATGCAGTTTGTATCCATCCTGTCTGTCAGTGCAATTAGCAGTCTCCATTGTTATTTTAGTTTTGCATTTTAAAACATGAGGTTCTAGTTTTCTCAGTAACTCCAGAGTGCACAAAGTCCGCGTTGCTCCTCCGTCTAGGAACGCGTACGTTGACACTTGTCTCTGCTTGTCCGTTGACCATACCTGTACAGGAACCACTCGCATCCGTGTACGCATATTCATTCGTTCAGATGATGTACTTGTCTTTGTTGCCCCGGTTGCAACCATATCGTTCTCCATCGCCAACTGGGCACGAGCACTCTCATTAGTACGTTTAGATTCTTCAGTGGCGGCAGGTTGAATGCGTGTGAAGTGTAGCAGTGTGTGGTGAGGTAGTCCACAGTCTGTTACCTGACAACGATTTGGGTTGCGGCACAGTCTCGCTGTGTGGCCGGGGATAAAACAATTAAAGCATAGGCCACGTTTCCGCACGAACTCGTGACGTTCGTAAATACTACTTATGCGAAATCTATTGCACCTGAATAAAGGATGCGGTCGGTTGCAGTCTGGACAATCGCTGTATATCGGACGTTCATTGTGCTTGGCTTCGCGAGTAGTGGTCGCGTATATACCCACTTTCGCGTTAGTTGTGCAGTTGTACCTTGTGATATGGCCCCTTACTGGCGTTACGTGTTGATTGACTTCCTCCGACATTATCTGACCAAATTGTGAATTTAAACGCTTGGCAGCTCTACGTACATGCTTCATTATATCACGGAAACCCAGAGAGTTGCCATGGTCATTGAGGTCGATGGCTTCATTGTTAATGTCGTTCTGCACTGCCCGTGGCAGGCGCCTAAATACATCCGTAAGTATTAAGGAGCTGTCCAACTCCTTCTCATAATTCCAAGCGCACAGCAAGTAGAAACAATTGGACATTTCATTCCACAGTTTGTTCAGACCCCGGTTATCTCCTTCGTTTATCTTCGGACCTCTGGTTAACAGTCTGACGTATGCACCCACCACTTTATGTCGTTGACCGAACCGTTCCTTTAGCACCTCCAGTGCTCGCTGATACCCCTCCTCCGGTGGATCTATCATGGCGCAAAATTGGATCGCTTCAAACGCTTCACCGATACAATGATTGCGTAAGTGGCTTAACTTGCTCCTCGGTTCCTTTACTCGTTTGCCGATATTCTCTTCGAATTCGGCCATAAAAGAGTGGAATTCCAACACGTTCCCGTCAAACTTTGGAATATTTCGCTGTGGAAGTGGGCCGTGTTCAAACGATGAGGCAATAGTGCGCAAAGCGTTTTCCATTATGTCATCTCTGGCCACCGCAGAACTTCCATTCCTATCGGCAAAGCGCGGTGGTTCCACATGCGCTTTGGTAGCCTCCATAGGTTCCTCCAATTGTTCTCCTTCAAATCCGGCCCCGATTGCCTCCTTCTGAAGTTGCAACTGTCGTATTGCTTTCTCGATTTCCGTAACCCTGCGAGCATGCTTTGTCTTGTCTTGAGTCACCTCATTGATCTCTCGGCCCAGATTTGGTCTCAGTATAACCTTATCTCCTACAAGCTTCTCAATAATATCCTTCGCAGGTTTCAAAGAAATAGGTTCTAAAAGCAAGTCTTCTCCATCCACACCCCCAAGGTCGATTAATGGATTATGCTCCGTCATCCTGACTTGACACTTTCAAGGCTTCTTCACTGAACTTCTCCTCAAGTTCGAAATACTTTTAATAATGTTGCGGGTGTAGCAACGTTCCGCCGGATCCTTGGTTCTGACGGCTGTCGATAAGTGATCACTTTCTCTAATGCACCTGATCTTAGTTTGCAGCCAGTAAACCTCCCTTGGTTAACACACACCACTTTTATTTACAGTTTCACAGATTTAGGTTTCAGGTGGTTAAAAGTGTTTCGTTTGATCACTATAAAATAAATATTAACCGGTTATTGCAGATGATTACATACACGAATTACACAACATCTATACACCAAGAATAAGCGACTAATTACAACAAATAGTACGTAAGCAATACAATACACGACAATAAGGACAACGGGTTTATATACCCTGTAGAGTGTAGAGCGAAGAAATGTGGGCGATACGGTCGTCGATCATGCAGGGTTAATAAACGCAAAATGATCACGCAGCGTGTAATCAGGTCAGTCTGATACCATTATAAATGAAAAGAGTTTAAACGAGTTTCGCTGCAATATTATAATTTAATGATCACGCAGCGTGTGATCGGGTCAGTTCTATAACATTATAAATCGAAGAAGTTCAAACGAGTTCGCTGCCACATTCTACAGCCTGAACCCAGTGGATTAATGGGTTCTACCAAATTGAATGAATGTGTCTATCGCATATACAACACACTGAAACAGATCCGGCAACCTGACGGTGGGCGCGAGGTGATCCGGCGATTGCCCGTGTATTAACCCCCTTGGTTTTCCAATTCACGGGGATAAACATGAATATCTTATCCTATCCCATCTTACGCTTGTCGCTGGCTCAGTGTTGCATACCGACAGAAACAATATATTGCCAACTTTTCGACGAACCGATTCTGATAAAAGGAAATCCACATTATGTCTAAAGCTCGCGATGGTACTTCTTTTTTAAGTCAATGATTGACCAATTATAAGCATTTGTATCAATATTAAGTACACTTATTCCTTCTTTAAGTTGTGTGCTCAAAAAATAAATATATCTTAAGGGATCTGATGATTTGTTTTATTTACGAATGCTGCTTCACTGTGCGATATTTTTACTGGACTACGTTACAAACTCATTATGATCTCTATATAGTTTTTGGTTCGTTAACTGTGTGTGTAAGACTGACATCGGCAGTTTGGTTTAGCCCAGCAGCGGGTTATTAATGCACAACAAGAGAGTATCACCTAGGTGTTGGACACCACTGTTTTTCACATCCGTTTTGACTGTAACTTTATGTTTCTTTATACAGAAACGACCGGGTTGCCTGGTTACCTAATCTTTCTTGATATATCTTATACAAAGTCCCTAGTTATTAAGCGGTTCCCCAGTTACTTATCCAAACTTGTTAAAACAAAGACAAAACTCTAACATGACTAGAATGTTTGTTTGGATCGATACAGTTTTTCGTTTTCACATTGGACGTAAAAATTGTCGTTGAAAATTTTGTTTATACACGTCGAAAAACAACTGTCGCCGTGCTTATATTTTCGAAACAGTTGGGAGTTTCCCTTGCGTGATTGACCAAAAATACATATTAGCTATAACACCTTTTAAATGTTTAGTTATTAGTTCATTTGATTCTTGTTATTATTGAGGTTTAAGGCAGACTAATCACTGGTGGGAATGGCGCATCAGAATATGTGTTGTTCGCATTAAAATTTACTGTCGATGTGTGTCGGTTTTAAGAGTGTATGTAATTTATATAGGTGGTTATGGGGTATTCTGTTTACTTACTTATTTTGTTCATTTTATTCTTCTACGATTTTTTGGCAATTTTAATTAAATGATTTTAGTAGTCTAAAAAATCGGCTGTCCAATAATAATTAGTGCTGAAAATTTGCGCCGCCGTGCTTATTTTTATTGAGTCTATCGGGAATTTTCCTGGTGCTATTATCTCAGAATTCGCCACCGCATATTTAAAGAATATTAGCTAACTCATTTAATAGATTCAACTCGATGGACATTTTTTCAGACTGGTCACTATTTTTAGTATAGGCCTAATAGTATTTCCTGAAGCTTTAAAGATAGATGTTGTCAGTCTGCATAATTTTCCCATTTGCAATTACGCGCACTAGTCCCATGGAGTGTATTAAATACAGTAACTGAAACAAATGAACACATTATAAATAATGAGAAACAATAAATAATAAACACAGAAGAATATAAATTAAATACCTGAGTTTGAGGGATTATTAATAGCAATCCGTTCACTACAGATTGTGCTATAACGCCTTTTATTATACTATAGTTCTCCCACGCTTTTGGTATAGGCCTATATGCACAACATACTCTTTAGTACAACTAATTTAAAAGTTTACAAATAATACTAAGGTAATAACCTAAAACCACGCCTTACACGTGTACAAAAATAAAAAGAACAAAGGATAAAAGGGCAAATGAGAGAAAAAATGACGTAACATAAAACATAAATTAATAATTGAAATCAACTAAACTCTTGCATTAACAATATATATGAGGAGTGTTTTGTGCCTTATTAATTATTACACGCTTACAATATGTGGAACTCTCAGGTGCTTCTACAGTCGCACTACAAAAGGGCGCACGTATCTTTTATTTCCGTAAATAAATTCACTATCTATTTACTTTGGTTTTGTGCATATAGCCTCCCGCGGTTATCATTTGTAAACTATACATCAAATTGAAAGTATTTACAAGGGCTACAACATACCCAAAGGAATAATTGGCGAAAACTCGATAAATTTTAATGTGGATAAGAAAACTGTAGCATCTTCCAATGCATCCCTTAATGACGACTTATGAATATTTAGACGCTTCGTGCATATAGACGCCCGCGGTTGTTATATATAAACTATACATCAAATTGAAGGTATTTTTAAGGGCTACAACATATTTAAAGGAATAATTGGCGAAAACTCTATAAATGTCCATCTGGATAAAAAAAAACGCAGCATCCCTAAATGACGAGTTATGAATATTCAGACGCTTCGTGCATATAGCCCCTCGCGGATATTGTATATAATATATATATCAATTTAAAGGTATTGGCAAGGGCTACAACATATCATAGAAATAACTGGCTAAAACTCTATAAATGTGTAAATATTAATAATATTCATATTCGGTAGTAATATTTTTTTATAAATAAAAAATTATCAGTCGAAAGAGCACGGTTTAATTAGAAGATGGTGTAATTTTTAGGACTGTAGCCCGTCGTAAAAAGTATTTACATCCGATTTCCGTTTTTCCGCGTTTTATATATCTAGGTAAAGGTACTTTGGTTTTATAATGGTGTATTTATGATTGCGTATGTGTATTCCATTTAGGGGGTATTTCCTGTTGTAAACTGTGGTATTATAATTCCACTTATGTTTTCCTTAATTATATTATAATATTATCGTACAATATTGAATTTAGCCTTTCCAACATTGGATATTATTAAATTTCCGTACGTTTCATTGATAGCGTCTGAACAACGTCGCCGTATCTAGGGAAACAAATTCTTACCATAGAAATATATTATAATGTACTCTCGTTACGATCGTAAAATTTGCTACACGAGCGTAATTCGGCGTAGTGCACCTTATCTCCTAAGGGTGCATTGAGTTATTATTTCTTTGTTAGTTTTAAAGTCGCAACGCTGCCGTACGCCGAGCTATAACTTCGTGTAAACGGAACTTTAAATGGGCGTAAACGTGAATGGGAAACACTGACCTGATGTTTGCCCATATGTAAGAGCGATACTGTTCTCTCATGTGCGGGAATTGCTTGTTTTCGATATTTGTTACGCTTCGCTTGTGTACATTGTCTAGCAAGTAAAAAACTTATAAACCCATTGTTGCTGATACATTAATATGGAAAATGAAAAATACGACAAAACAGGTCAGTTTGGGTCTTTTATAGTAAGAATTATTAACGATATTAACTTACGCATGGTAGATAATTATATTGCTTTGAAATGATTATTTTTAATTAATTTAAAATCTAGTTAACAAGGTAATTGTCTTTTTAGATCCTTATTTGGAACTAATAGATTCATATTGGTTTTGCGTGTAAATCTTAGTTATATGTGCCGGCCGAAATTACTTATAATGTGCATATAGACCACGTTGTCTTACTAAGTTGAAACGTTTTATAAGGTCTAAAAGAACTATTTGAGTTAAACGTTTTTGCTGCTTAAACTGAGGAGTTTAGTAATAAGCCTATAGGGAATTTCCAGTAATTATGGGTTCCCTTCCGATTTCCGGTTGGTACACATATAAGCGTCGCAATAGGGGTAACTGAGGCACTCCAGTCCGGCCATACGGGCTGCTTATAATATCAAAAACCACACCTGTTTTTATCAATTAGTTAAAGAAATATATTTGAAGCGAAAGTTTTATATGCGAAAGCGAGGGTATAAGGACAGTTAGTTAAGCTTATCTGTTTTCTTTAACTTTTTTATTAAGCAACCTTGATGACTCGTGTAAACGCTCTCAACTTACGATAATAATACGAAAAAAAAGTTTTTTAATATGTTAAAAGTGTGTTTCATTTGTTAGAAAACATGGTCAAGATATGCACAAAGTAAAATGTTGGGTGATAAATCCAGGGGGAATTCCCCTCGGACGTTAAAAACCAAAACGATATTTTTTCTAAAAATTTAGCTTTTTTGGGCATAGCGCTTAAACGGCTGCTATAATTTTATTTAGATTTGGTAGAATGTTGGACCGTTAGCCACTTCTTCGCCAATTAAAAGAAAGAAAACATTTACTTGGGGCAATTCGCTTAAACACGAAGATATGTTTCTGAATCATGATTGTGACAGGCATGGCATTTTACCACGACATCTACCAGCAGAGGGGCTTATGGAAACGCAAAGTAACTTTGTCATTTTTTAGACAACATGCTGGTTTAGATATGCCGAAACAAATATTGTGGGAAATAAATTCTAGGGGATTCCCCGAGACTCTAAAAACCAAAACGGTATTTAAAAAAAAATTTAGGTTTTTTGAGCATAGCGTTAAAACAGCTGCTCCAATTTTGATCAGATTTGGTGAATGTTATGGTAGCCGCCGCTGTACCAATGAAAAAAAATAAATAAAATACAAGGTTTTGTCAAATCGGATTACAACTTTAAGAATTGTTAGATAATATGTCTCAGATATGTAAAAACATAAATTTATGTACTAAACCCAGGGGAATTCTCCAAAGTCATGAACAACTAAATCGGGCTGTTTTGGAATTTAGCATAGATCCGATTTATTACTATAGTTCCGGTTTATTACAAAACAAACGACTGGAGAGACACTGTCTTTGTACCAACTCATGCGCACGGATTGCATAGTTCAGACGCAATTAGGCCTTTGTTACTCGCATAAAATGAATGGTGGTTATATACTGCGTACTACGTAACTAATGGCATTTAAAATTGCATAATTAGGGTATTTGCAGTTTGAAGTCTAAATATGTATTTTTAATATGAATTTAGTCAAGCCGGGCATATAATTAATAAGACATTACGTAGCGATGATCTGATTAATCGTTTTGTAAAACTAAATGTGGTAAGCAACAGTAAATCATAGGATTTTTAAAAATATAAAATTTTAATTGCGTAAACAGGTGTGAGCTACGAAGTTTAGAAACTAGTTTTACTTTCTGTTCTGAACCAATATCTTACCTTACAATATAATAATAGTTTATTTTATTATTATAGTGAGATCAGCGCTTTCTCACATGTCATCAAAAAGATACAAATGTCTACTCTTTTTAAAAAAGGTTTTGGCCAGAGCCAAACAATCCTTACATACACGCTTTGCCATAGATTGCTTGCTCATTATAGTTAAAAGATACGGGTTAGCTTTTCCAATTCTCACAAGTATATAATAACAACCTTTACCGCATATTATATTTCCTTGTTATTTCGCTTGGTAGTATTGGATCTAGATTTAAACTAGTCCTAACTGTCCAGACAGTGGATTTTTTACAGTACGCGTTGATATCGTCTTACACGTTTGCTTATAGTTGTCACATAATTGGAGAAACCTTTTTTTTAATCTATGTTCCACCTAAATCTTTGGAATAAAAAAAACGATTTAATAGACATTCCAATTTGAAGTGTAGAACTAACTCAGATCTTTGGTTTCAATCAGGACGGTTAGAACCCAACCGGAACATAATGCATTTTTAGAATTGGGTCGGCTTAGGATAGGATAGGATATTCATGTTTATCCCCGTGAATGGGAAAACCAAGGGGGTTATCACACGGGCAATCGTCAGATCACCTCGCGCCCATCGTCGGGTTACCGGAGCTATTGCAGTGTGTTGTATATTATAGACATGTTCCTTCAATTTGGTAGAACCCATTAATCCGCTGGGTTCAGGCAATGTCCGTAAAGTGCCTTGCCCAAGGACACAACCGACTAGCTAGCGACCAGTTTCGCACGTGCAACCTTTCGATTGAAAGGCGACGCACTTAACCGCTAGACCAACGGGCCGGACAATATATATACACACAATCTTGTTGTAGACGAGTACAACACTAACGACTTTATTATTCTTATATTGTATATAGGTTGTGGGCTCGCGCTTATCGCGAATTGCGCAGCGGAAAATCTACTTTCCACAGAACACCCACCAAATATTATGGTAGCCACGATTTGTAAAGTCTTAATCTCAAACTCGAAGTCTATAACTCCTGATTCGGTTTAGTTGTATTCTGCGTCTCATTCAATATAAAGTTACGTTCGCGAAGCAAGTTACTTAGTACGTTATTAGCATCACGCAAGTTATCTCAAGTACGTTATTGTAGGTTATATATATCGTAGGTTATTTAAATTTCCAGAATATATAGGGAATTTACGAGGTGCGAGAAGTTTACGTGCGAGACGTTTCACATCTGCACGTTTGACTAACTGTGGGGAATTAGGTGGGAAAACTATGTTAACGATTTAAACGGCAAAAATACAAAGTCCCGTACAAGGTGATAATTACGTAATGGGTAATAATATGTGAGAGTCGGAAAACTTCAAATGCAAAAATAAACGACGTAAAAACACAAAATATTTAGGACATAAAATAAATTAAAACAAATATAAATTATACGAAATGCTACAATTACATCTCATTTTTTCCACATTTTGTTAAGTTTGAGAAAATAAAATCACGGTCTCGTTGAGCATTTCGGATGTTCAGTCAAAATAACAATCGAAGTCATGGGGTGAACGATCTCACGAAGTTTCGAGCATTTCACACGTTTATCCTGCAAAAACTAGAATAACCTGGTTGGGCGAATTAAGTACAAAGCTGGAATTGTGCAATCGTGCATTACAATCTGGTGTCATGTATGTTAATGCGTGATAAATGTTATCTAATATGTAGTGAAAGTGGCATCTCACATTCAAGGTAGCAACGCCACAATTTGCATCACATGAGCCATATTTTCATACTTTGCCAGCTAATTAACCAAGGCGTGTACGCCTGGTTACTCACTACCGAGTAAGCATGAAATAAGAACAGCGATGAACTCGCTATATGCGACGAAATCGCAAACGCAAACACAAAAACCGAGCGACCTGTCATATATCGGTTTTACGACACGTAACGAATAAGGGAAATAAACTTACGCGGATGTATTTCCATCAACCAACAAAAGCAAATAATCAGTGAGCAGGACATAAGCCGTGTCTCGTCATTACTGTGCGGTGTTTGTAAAAGCCTGTTTTACACACGAAATATATTCGTAACATCCGACACACTGACTGAGAGGCGATTAGACAAATATACATCGCATTTACATGTGGCACGATTATCATAGCTATACGAAAGTATGCTGGTATCTTGCAATAAACTGTGGCGTTGTGAAGCGGGTACGCTCACTTATTTACACAGCAAGAGAGCAAATGCGCGGGGCAGGGGCTATCTGACTTCGCAGGATAAGAAACAAAACTCGAGCCGCTGCTAAAACGAGTGTGTAATCGCTTGAACGAGACGCATAATTTGCGTGAGGCGATTAAAAGAAAACTAACGCCTTGTCGGCTATAACATTGAAAATCTGGCGCTAACGAACAAAACAAACGTCGTTCGACGTGTAAATGCGCCTAATATACCGGATGGGTTGGCGCAGCATGGCATCATTGACTCAAGCTCATGATAGCATAATCGTAAAAGCGTTACTGACCTTGTTTAAGATGGGGTGCATGTAGCAATTGTTGAAGGCGCGTTTGCTCTTCGTGTTTGTAAGAATTCTGTAAAGTAAAACACCGATATTATGCATTCTTGCAATAAGCCTAGTACCATCCAAACAAACCGGGAACACTAGTATTTGCAATCGTTGCAGACTAATAATTACACATAGTATAAAAAAATAATAATAAAAATTACAAAAAAAATCTAGAAGCTACAAAAATAATAATACAACTTTTTCATATTTCGTAAAGGGAACGTCGTTTTGCGTATTCTCTTCTTTCTTCGGCGTAAACGATGCTTATCAATTTGATTTGAATAGAGTGCGTTGTCTTGTTGTATAGTCACAAACTTCGTCCAGCGAAATCGGGGCGTTTCTTACTTGATGCTTGAAATTGCTTCTTAACTTGCGTTGGACCACTCGTCGTTGCCAATGTACTTGAAACTTCTAGTTGAAGTTGACGTCGGAAATTGTTCGTTTCGGGAAGGTGCGTGTCCATTTTTACAAGGTTTGATAAAATTCTTCAGCTTCGATAAAAATTCTGGCAACTAATTTTCTTCTGGACAGGTTGCTTGTTCGAGTTCACTTTACGGAGGTCGCCAATGTAGGCTCGCGCTTTTTTTTAGATGGAGCGTTGGCTAATTGCTTTTGCTCGTCGCTTTTCCATAGAGATCTTTATTCTGGTTACTTTGAACTTGGCATAGCTTGCTTTGTCTATACAGAATGCCTACAATAGCCACGATTTGTAAAGTTTTATCTTAAACTCGAAGTCTATAACTCCTGATTCGGTTTAGTTGTATTCTGCGTCTCATTCAATATAAAGTTACGTTCGCGAAGCAAGTTACTTAGTAGGTTATTAGCATCACGCAAGTTGTCTCAAGTACGTTATTGTAGGTGATATATATCGTAGGTTATTTAAATTTCCAGAATATATAGGGAATTTACGAGGTGCGAGAAGTTTACGTGCCAGACGTTTCACATCTGCACGTTTGACTAACTGTGGGAATTGGGTGGGAAAACTTTGTTAACGATTTAAACGGCAAAAATACAAAGTCCCGTACCAGGTGATAATTACGTAACGTGTAATAATATGTGAGAGTCGGAAAACTTCAAATGCAAAAATAAACGACGTAAAAACACAAAATATTTAGGACATAAAATAAATTAAAACAAATATTAATTATACGAAATGCTACAAGGCCTCTAAAAAGAACTCAAAAAACTAGGGAACGTAATACCCGTAATGCATTTCTCCATACTGAAAGAAAGTATCCGAATATTTTTTAAAGCGAGAGCTAGGAACTATAAAATGCATCATAGTCTGAAAGTGTTTTTTTCTGTGTGTGTGCGCCGCACCACGCAATAAATTCGCGCTCGGTGATTTTAACAACATAATATTTGCAATAACAACCTTTAGATTCAAAGGTTCCTTCCTGATGTATGATTGCACAAAAATCCATAAATATATAGCTAATAAAGCACCCCACTTATGGAAACACATATTGATTTTACTTTTTAATCTTTTTTTACTGTGTCACGCTCGTGACAGGCATGTCATGTTGCTAGATCCTTGGTAAGAAGTGGTTATCCAATTAGATAAAAAAAACTTTTCAACACCGGGCACATTTAATTCATATTCACATAATTTGGTTAAGCACTATGATCACTAGTAAATAAAATGCCAAAAATATTAATTAGTATCATGTTGGTAATAATTCGATTCTAGGGTATTCCCCTGGAATAAAACCGCAAATGTTGTATTTCTGCATATCTAGGTTAGGATAGAATAGGGTATTCCTGTTTATCCCCGTGAATGGGAAAACCTGGAGGGTTAACGAACGGAGCTGGTGCAGTGCGTTGTATATGATAGACATCAACAAAATTATAATGTTTCAGTGCAGACCGTTTATCTAAAGTAACAGTGAACTTTAGCGACTAACCTGGAAGGAATTAATAGTTAAGTAAACTTCTCAACGATTTGATTCTTGACGCCAATGAACTCCATGTTGCCACATCTTTTGGCTCCACTCAAGGCCCAATATGGAAAGTACGACAGCTGCACACTCGAGTTTTTTTTTTCCTGCGTCTTTGCACACTTGGGTAATTTCACAACAAACCTGTAAACCTACCTCTGGACCTCGGGTAATTTACTGTCAGTACATTTTTTGTTATGTAGCCGACCCTATGTTACGTAGATAGATATGTTAGCTGACGGACACGATAGATTTAGGATAGAAAAATATGTTTGTTTAAGATTTTGGTAAAACAGTAATAAAAAGGAGATTGTGTGCACACTTGAAGTGTGCACTCTTGGACGTTTGCACACTGCACACTTAAATATTTGGTGCGTGCACACTCGAGATCTCGGCGAAAATTGACGTACTTTCCATACGGACTCAAGGCCAATAGTAGCCAATAGCATAGCTTAGATAGCCTCAGACCAGGCATTTCTAAGTAGAAAAGGTGGCAATATTCTCAAAAGGAAAAGTGAAAGAAAAAAAAAGTTTTAGAAAGAAAGGTGACAAGACTCTAAAATGCTCCCCAAAAAGCTCACTAGTCTGTGGCTCGGAACTCCTGATGTTACAGAACAGTTCGTTGTTCTTTGGTAATTTTTTGTTTTTAATGTGTAGTGTTGGTGTTGGTCAGATTTGCTGTTCTTTGTTATATTGGTGTATGTAATACAATGATTGTGAGAATTTTTCACAAGATCATTTGCCACAAATTTCTTTTTTTCTTCTGTGTCAAGTTTGTGACAAACATGCCGTGTATACAGCTTTAAGTGCCAATAGTTTGACCGGTTAGTCTGGTGGTTTTTTAGTGCTTCGCCTTTCAATCAAAAGGTTCCGGGTTCGAAACTGGCTCTAGCTAGTCAGTTGTGTCCTAGGACAAGACACTTCATGAACATTGCTTCAAGCCTGACTGATCAGTTGGTTATCAATGTGCATTTCGAGGTGTTGGGATAGAATTAATCAGCTAACATAGTTGGTGTTTCCCCACTAAACCACTTTATGGACATTATTACCTAAACCCAGAGGATAAATGACTTGAACTAAAACAGTAGTAACATGTTAATCAATCGAACAAGACAGTGTGTTAAAGATAATCACATTTTCCTATTTACAGGAATAAAATATGACAATTCTAAAAGAGATTTATATACAGAATTTAAATATAAATAAAAAAATTGTCTGAGTAACCTGGGTAAAAATAAATTTCTATCTTTACCCATAATCCGTTTTTGTACAGAAACTAGAGCCTCGTCAGAAGCAGGAGTCCCATTGTTACAGTCTTATGACATCACTGGTGTGGGCCGAGCTCTTATAATCAACAACGAGACCTTCACTTCTTCAAGTTAATATTTTAAATCATTTGAAATGTTCATTTTAATATTTTATTTCTCCAATATGAAGACAAAAACAAACTGATTAGAGTTAGATGATCATGATAGCTTCTCGTTATAGTTGTAGTGTCTCTTCTCTTGCAGCAACATTTTAATAACTGACATTTCTTAGAACAAAACTTCATCGTAGACCTTAAAAGAGGGCTTTTTATGACAGTAATGCGATTGGGGGAAGCAAGTATTCCTATTAATATAAAGTTCATACTTTGAAAAAAGGCTGTAAATCTGTTGTTTCCAAGGTCTTCCTGATCTTCCACATTCTAAAGTTGAGGCGGATGGCATCCAGGATGTCTTGGAAAGACTCGGGTTTGAAGTGGAACGTCATGACAACCAAACTAGGAGAAATATGTTAGAGGTAAGATATTTAACTTGTGGTAGAAGTGAGAATTTTTTTTAAGAACAAAATAAAGTATCATTTAGTGTTTAACACATTAAATATCATTACCCAAGCTGTTTTATTTGTTAGATCATCGATAATTTGTCGCAATATGGATTTACTGACTGCTGGTGCTTTTTCTGCATTATTTTATCCCATGGTACACGAGACAACCGAGTTTATGGAACCGATGACCATCTTGATCTTGGCGAAAATATAATGAAACCGTTTATTGGCAACAGTTGTCCTCCGCTGATTGGAAAACCAAAGATCTTTCTTATTGAGGTGTGGTTGGTTTTGTAATATTTTTGCAATACAATTTACAATAGCTGGAACACCTACTCTTTCCTTCCTATTCTGAATAATGTTTGGCAGTGGGTTAACCGCCTTGGTTTTGTTAACCCCTGGGTTAACCCCCTTGGTTTTCCATTTATAGAGATAAACATAATTATCCTATCCTATCCTACTGTGCATTAAGTTTGTGAATAGACAAGCTTATTGCCTACACAATTTGACAATTACTCTTACTGCCTAGAATGTATTTTTACTTGCTAGGCCCTTTTAAAATATTGTACATACTACTAAATAATACCAAGTTTATGTATGCATATAGAGAGAATAGTGTACAGAATTATTATTTCATCTCTGAGGACTGAACCATGTTTCGACTTGTAGGTGAAAAAAGATAGTAGTCTCATGTTTTATTCAAATGTTACCTTTAGTAGCTGATTATTCAATTGTTGCGCACAGGCTTGTCGTGGAGACCAGAAGGAAGAAGTGGCCAATATATCAATAAGTGAAAGACCCGTTTCACGATGTTCCATGGGTTCTCCGGCTGAAAGAATTCCAAATTCTGCCGACATTTTACTCTGTCACCCTACGAGTGAAGGCAATTCTATTTCTTATCATTTTATTTTATACTTTGACCAATATTCTTAAAGATACAGACTTATGACAAAAAGGGCCATGATTAATAAAGATTGGTCTCGACCGTAAGGATCATGTACATGTGCATAGCAATTTGTATTTGGGATTGTACTAATTTATATATAGGAAGAAATGTACTTCTTTTTATATATTAAATTAAAGATATCGCCGCAAACAAGCTGTCATTCCAACTTATAAGACACCATTGCCTAATGCCAGTGGATAAAAATAGTCCGACCTATTAGTCTGGTGGTTTAGTGCATCGCCTTTCAGTCGAAGGGTTGTAGGTACAAAACTGGTTGCTAGCTAGTCCGTTGTGTTCTTGGGCAAGGCACTTAACAAACATTGCCTAAACCCAGCGGATTAATGGGTTCTACCAAATTGAAGGAACATGTGAATCATACACAACACACTGCAATAACTCCGGTAATGGTAACCCAATGATGGGTGCAAGGTGATCTGACGATTGCTCGTGTGTTAACCCCTCTTGGTTTTTCCATTCACGGGGATAAACATGAATATCTTATGTTGATTATATAATAAATCCATTATTACACAATATTTTGTGTGTTTACTTTTGTAACATGTGTATCATACAGGATCAGTTGCATATATGGGTCAGTTCCTTACCAAGTTGACTAACATGATGAAAAGATGCATACTGCTAAAACGTAAGCAATTTAACTATTTTGTAATACCTGGATTTATAAAGAATTTTTTATTAAATAAAACAAAATCAGTCACATGATGATATGATATTCATGTTTGTTGTAGGAAATCAGTCTTAAACCCTTAGTGATATTCTTACCGAATAACTTAGTGGGTTAGTGCGTTAACTTTGTGGGTAAATAAGTTTTTAGCCAAAAGGCCCTTTCGAAATCGGTCAACAGCCAGTTAGCTTTGGCAAAGAACCTAGCAGACAAATATAGTTTTCTTTAAAACCGGCATTTTTAAATAGTGCCTCATATTTGTAACCTAATCTCATTGTCTTTATTTGTTTGCTGTGGCCTACCAAAGTTATCGCAGATTTCAAATGCTTGCTATCATGTTTAAAACTCATTTGTTAAAAAATCAACAAATAAATCCCATTTTTAAACGAAATTTACAATTTCCTGTTTAAATGCTTATTTCAATAGAACCGGATGATCCTGCTTATAGTTTTTCGGATATCCTGACTTTAGTGAAGGAAGAGGTAGCAAGGTCAGAAATTGAAGAAAAACAAATGCCAACTACTATGAACTCACTAAGAAAGCGAATAATGTTCAACGTATGTATGGTCGCCTGGTCTCACGGGTGTGATATGATAGGATAATCATGTATGTTCCCGTGATTGGTAAAGCCAAGAGGATTAACACACGGGCAGTCGTCAGATCACCTTGTGCCCACCGTCGGGTTTCCGGAGCTATTGCGGTGTGTTGTGTATCATATAGACGTTCCTTCAATTTGGTAGAACCCATTATTTCATTGGGGTTAGGCAATGTCTGTTAAGTGCCTTACCGAAGGACACAACCAGCTAGTTAGTGACAAGCTTCGAACTTGCAATCTTTCAGTTAAAAGGCGTCTCACTAAACCATCATACTAATCGGTCGGAGGAAAGAATTTGATAACATATAATGTCACATCATAGGTGTTTTATAATGTTATTTTCTATTTACACCTTTTTTCCACGCAATCTATCTATTAAATACAAAGAAAGGTATATCACTGCCATTCGACAGATTTCCAGGCTTGTCATTATTGCTTTCCACTCCTTTCTTTGACCAAAACAGTGTATTTTAAACTTTGGTAAAGCAGAAAAAATACCTGATGTTATTTAAGAACATCTCCCTGTTATACGAATGGATATTCATGTTTAACTTCGTAAATGGGAAGACAAACAGGCAATCATCAAATCAACTTGATATAACATAAAACAGCATTCTCATATTGATAATTATTTATTTGGTATTTTTGTGAAATCATTAGGTGCCTTGCACAAAGTGTAAATTGAATACACCTTATATAAATAATTAAATATATCTTTGTGAAAAGCTTATTTACACGGTATTGAATCAATCCTTATCCTATACCTAACCTTTTAACCCTAACTGTGGGTTTGGCTAAATATTTTTTAAACAATTATTCCAGGTCTATCAGCCCCTGCCAACTGAGCAAGATGACGTCCAGAAGCTACCAGTCCCCGTACCAGCCGTCGTTGCGCCCACACCCCGATCAGTCGACGTTAAATATTTTTCAAAAACTAAAGCCCAGTGGAAGAAAAATCCTGTGTGGATATTGCAGTTTCGTTTGGGCTATGGACGGTGTAAGGTATCAAAACCTCTAAATACCTCTTGTTTTGGCTGGTTAGCTCATGGTATTCTTAAATGTGTAAGCATTTTGTGTGTCCAGAAAGAAACTGGTTGAATATACCCTTGTTTATTCTAGTAAAGCTCTCAACAGACTTTGCTTAAACTTTCCTTTAGTATTTTTCCTTCTCATATTTGATTTTTTTTGATTTGTTTATTGTTTCCTTCTCATAACATGGCATTCCAAACACCAACTCTTTTGCAATCCAGATCTCTCCTGAAACACATATTTCATTGTAGGTGCTCAATGGCAATGGAACCGAAATATGCAGGGAAACGGTCAAGGTGGCTTTCCTTCCACTGATTGGACAAACCCACACTCTTGTGAACAAAATTGAGTTTCTATTTAAGCATGGATATTTATTCGCAGCCAAACCACTCATCGACGAAGGGTGGGCTTATCATTGTACAGTCAATCTGATTGCTAAGTAAGTTTTAAATTCCTAATTATGGGCGATTCAGCATATATGTATTCTTTCGACTCTATCCGATGGAGCATTTAAGCAACCAGTTATCATCAGAAAATCTTCTCGATTACTGACCTTTTCTTCAACGAATACTGTACTACTTACTACAAATCCACAATTTATGCATTTCCATAACATTGTGTTTAAGACTGTTACATTGAACAGATTGCCTCCATCAAAAAGTGACGCAGATATTGAAAAACTAGCACAAGAGGTAAATGCAATCGAACTAGAATACAAGGAACAACATGGAGAGATTGGTAGGCAATGTATAATTGTGGATAATGTTTAGAAAATTGGGACAAATATCATTTTTGTCTAATTTTTGTCAATTTGCATGTCGCCCCAAGAATCACCAATAGGGGTAATGGCATCACAATGAAACTTAAACATTTGTTAGACAGCATGGTATAGATATGTAAAAACTAAAACTTTGAGTGATAAATCTAGGGGATTCCCCTATGTCTTTAAAAACCTAAGCGGTAACTTTTCCCACAATTTTGCTTTTTTGAACATAGCGCTTGAACAGCTGCTCCAATTTTGATAAGATTTGGTGGATTGTTAGGGCCTGACCTACTGCTTTGCCAATTAGAAAAAAGAAATAAAATACCTAGGAAAATACCCTAAAAATTATGATTTGTTCCTAAATCACAAAGATATCACATTCCTGAACCCTGAACATATATAAATAAAGTTATAAAATCGGATTGAAACTTTAAGAATTGTTAGATATGATTATGAAAGGCATGTCATGTCGCCCCGACATCTACAAAAAGTCGTTAAATCATACGTTTATGCTTGCTGAAACAAAACTATGTCAGTCGGGTTGAAACTTTCTAGAATGTTGGATAACATGGACCTGACGTGCACATATCTTAGGATAAGATATATTGTGTAATAAACATGAATAACATGATTATTTTGGTATCTCAGGGGCCTTGCAAACAAAGTACATACTCAATGTGTATCAAATGTAGTCAGAATCCCTGTGTGCATAAACAAATAGCATACAAATTTGGGTTTAAAAATAGTGGTTTTTAAACACGTAGTTGACACTATAATCGGATTTTGTCCATTTTTTGTTGTTTATTTAAAAAAAAGGACAACTTTTTTTGAAATTTAATAATCAGTTAATGTGCATTTTTATTGTTGTCTTTTAAAAAAAAGATATATCATTTTGTCGATTTTGGTGCTCTTAGGCTTGTTTTTGTCATATGCGCAACATACGTGCTTTGTCTGTAGATTATCG
>CH002980.1:1819751-1836610 GCA_000149265.1 Ciona savignyi | reverse complement strand
GTAGATTATCGTGCAAAATGGTAAATAAATTGAATAAAAACGTACAACTTTAATACAACTTTATTTAAACTTGCAAAGGTAAAAATTAAACAAAAAGGGAAAAAATGTAAAAATAAAAGCATGGTCTTTAACATGACTTAAAAAAGTCTTTTTTAAACACACGTATCTTTAACAGTTTTCGTCGAAAATTCAGCGCCACTCAAATTACTCATCAATTTCTATAACACCCAATAAAAACACAAAATATCAAATAGACTTCACACACTTTCAGAAATTAAGATATCAATTTCTAAAATACCCTGTGAACCTTAAAATGTTAAATAGCAGATTGGTATGATTTTTATTGTGTAATTGTATGTGAAGTATTAGGTATCTGGTAGACTTGTAAAAGCATGTGAGAAGAATACATGTTTATTTAACTAGGATAAAAAATTTAGGTTTGGCAACTCAGGGAGTCTTTGCTTCTGTCATAGATTAAGTTTTACAAACGAAACTAAATAAACTATATAAATGTGTAAAACATCCCACATTATTCTGATTGCAGAACCATATATATTAAACAGTCTAAATGGGGTTTTGCAAATAGTGTTGGCTAACACTATTATGTATTAAATATGCAGTAACATGATTACGGTAAATCAAATGAGAAAAAACATATGTGTGAATTAATTTTGGAACTGGAAATGAATCTTGGAACTAGAAATAAATGTTTAATCTATTTGAAAGTGACATCTATACAAAAAAATATATAGAATTAAAAATAAAATACAATTTACCCTAGGAATCTCTCCCCAAATAGTAATTAAACCTATACATTTATAGTTAACTATTACCAGATGTAGCAAACAATTCTATGCTTACACCCCGAATCCCCAAATATCAAACTAGAGGAATAATCCAGCATAACAAGAACAACAAAAATTCAACAAAATAAAATTAGCAACACCTAAAGAATGTCAAGCACTTGTTAGCACAAGCAACTGTCCTTCATTCGACACAACTAATGGACAGGAAAATTGTAAAGTAAACAATTAAGAGAGAAAGGGAAAAATTAATTTTACATATAAGAAAATGAAGTTAAGAAAGAACTACTTTTTTTCTACATTGACGAGGACCACAAACTGTAGGTGTAAAACTTTAATCACCAACCTAATTTGTTGGTTGTTTGGCAATCCACTGGGTTCAGGCAATGTCCAGAAAGACAAAAAAAAAAAAAAAAAGCTAAGTGTTTATTTGGAGGCGCAGTCTTTTATTAGATTGCGTTGTAAAATCTAAGTATATTGTATTAATGTCGAGATCATTTCTCAATTTTTTTGAATGGTGTAATTGTTTAAATATTTAATTAAGGATTGACCAAATTTTGGTGTGTTTTCTCTTAAGCACGCAGTTAAATAAATATGACTGGGCATTAAAACTTACCCAAGTCACGCAAGTAACAAGAGTAAATCTATTAACACAATCGGACATTAAAATTCTTCTGTAAGTACTACAGACCCCAGTATTCGGACGCGCATGTATGTAATAAAACCGTTGCAATTATGAGTTTTTTTTTATTCCGCAAAACGCCAGTAGAAACCGTCGCTTTAAACGTTAATTAGTTTTTTTATTTGGAAGAATAAATTCTTACTCGCACGGCGTGCGGATGGTCCTGCTTACCACGAAAATAAAATCAAAGAATTTGTGTAATCTACATAAAATAGAGAATTTAATTTTTTTACCATCCACGCAATCGTCAAAGGCACCACAAACTGTAGTTGTAAAACTTTAATTACAAACGAAACTCGTCAAATTTTATGTAATTCACTGGGTTCAGGCAATGTCCGCTAAGTGTTTATTTGGATATGCAGTCTTTTATTAGATTGCGTTATGAAAACTAAAATTTGCATTTATACAATCTAACTTTCGGGATTTACAAAATTAGCTTACATTGTATCACGTAATATTAAGTATACCAATCAACGTTATATTACGTACACAATGAAACAATCAACGTGTGAATGGTGTTTTGTGCAAATAAAAAACGCAATTTTTACGAACTACGCTTGTCTGCCACACTTTTCGTTTCTGACGCAAATACACGGCTTATTTCAATATAATTAGGTATAAAACGTGGTCAGGTTTTACACATTGATTATTGCAATAATTAGAAAAAAATTTTTACAATATTTACAAGACTTATTTAATGACACACTGGTTTTATTGTCACCAAGAAACGCATTTCAATCCCTTAATGACGTTTAGTTTAGATGTTAAGAATCCCCCATTTTTTACATAGCCTAGTTCCAATATTTTCCAGGATCGTTTTTGTTATTTACTGAGGCAAGTTTTGAACCCATGATGGGTTCAAACCGTTTTTTGTATAGAGTCGGTATATGTATCGGTCGCGTTGACCATTCTGCCACACGACCGTAAAATCCCCCATGTTTACTAACGATAATCGCGATAAGTGACCCGTGATTATCGATACTTGTAATAAAAAATATTTGCCTTTTTTCTATTAACTTCAATTGCGCAAAACGCGATTTACACGATAATTATTTGATTCTCAACGTCATATAGACAACCATTCACACGTTGACTGTTAAATTTTATATCACGTAATACAACTTAAGTTGAGCTAAGATTGTAAGTTGCAGACCTAAATATAAGTCATATACTAACTAAACCTTTACTTTTTGTAATAAATTGATAATTCTGGTCTCCGCAACTACTTTACATGAATAAGGAAACTAAAACTGTGTATGATCCATTATGTGGCGAAGGGCCCACAAACTTTAGTTTTAAAATTTTATTTACCAACCAAACTTGTTATGTGTAAAGTAATCTACTGGGTTCAGGCAATGTCCGCTAAGTGTATTATTTGTATACGCAGTCTTTCATTAGATTGCGTTGTTAAAACTAAAATTCTTTCTATTATAAAGTTAAGCCAGTAATATTTGAATTTTAGATTATATAATTTAGATAACGCTTGCTTGTACGAAGACGGGAAATCGAAATGTAGAAAGAAAACAAAAGGGATGTTAGATGACTTCGTCCAGACGTTTACAGTTCAGACAAGAATATACATTTTTAACAAGTCAGCACGAATATCAAGTGTAGGTTTTTTTAACTCATGCACCCAACAGTTTCTACTTGCTGGAAGTATACCACAGTGGTTAGGTACCATGGGGACCATGTTTAAGGAAATATTGGGTATATCGTGTAGTCATTTTGTATTATACAAATAGTGGTGGTACCACATAGTTGGTATCATCTAACTTCGTTTGCTCGTTTCTTTCTTTCAAGAGCAAAAGAAAATATTTATTCTAAAATCCACCAATTGTGAAAAACTATAGGCTAATGATCTTAGCACATAGTATATTGGTTTCTATTAAAATTTGGTTTTACAAAAAAATATATTTTCAGATCTCAATGAATTGTTACAACAGTCTTCCTCTGGAGATAAATGTAATTCACCGACCAGCAAAAATAAATTGGTAAGTTAATAACACTCATTTTTGTTTCAGTTTTAGTCAAATACATTTTCAGGAGCAGGGTTCCACGTGTTAATATTCCACCCCCCCTTATTCTCAAATGATATCTCTCTTTAGGCTACCCAAGTTCCAACTTACAGCCTACCCAAGGTCCACGTACAAGGATCTCAACCAAAGGGAGGTAAAATGGAATGGGTTGTGGAACGTTTTCACTTGGCTGGGTATAAGTGCAATACGATTGTTATTACTTATACATTCAGCGGTGGAACTCAAGTTGTAAGTTACTGCTATTATACTAAACTGAGTTGAAACGAATATAATGTGGTGGTTAAACACGTGGTTGACACTCCTAGTTGCAAGGTTCAATTTAGAACCAAAGAATATTTATATTTGAACCATGATGCTGCCGTCAGATTACCAAGTTTATTGTACTGTGTTCTCTATGAGAATTAGACATTGCTACGGATTTGGTTTTAATACACTATTTTTTTGTTTTAACGACTGTCGTTTTGCCTTTTTTTCACGTTTTTAATTTTTTATCAAAGGTCCTGCTTTGTGTTTTCATTGTGGAAACAAAAAATAAACTAAACTACAAAGAATGATGTTGGCTCTTTTCAATTATATCAAATTAATCAATTAAAAATAGCTGCTTGTAGAATTTCTTACATTCTAACTCATTAATAGACATCACACCCGAGCCCGAGCAGCCCGTACAATGGCTGCACTGAGAATGCATACTTACCAGACAATGATGAAGGGAAGACAATTTACCGACTTCTCCGTAAAGCCTTTGACCAAGGTTTAACCTTTGGTATTGGAATGTCACCGAACACGCACCAATACACCGTCATGTTTAAGGATATTCCGCATAAAACTCAGTTGAAAGGTGGCGCAGTGAAGTAAGTATGTGACTTTAATGGACGATGTTCTGATGTGTATAACTTCGAACAACTAGAGCAGTTGTTAAGTGGGTGGTTATAAACTTCATAGGATAGGATATTCATGTTTATCCCGTGAATGGGAAAGTTAAGCGGTTTCACATTGGCAATCGTCAGATCACCTTGCGCCCACCGTCGGGTTACCGGAGCTATTTCAGTGAGTTGTGTATGATACACACGTTCCTTTAATTTAATAGAACCCAATAACCCGCTGGGTTCAGGCAATGTCCGTTCAGTGCCTTTCCCAACGACACAACCCAAGCGACCAGTTTCATATCTGAAACACTTTCGCTGAAAGACGACGCATTAACCCACCAGACTAATCTGTCTGTTCATGTTCCTGTTTAGCAAAATCAAAGCAATATTTCTTTATTATACAACACTTGGGTTAACTGTGGTAAATCCTAGGTAACCCAATTGTCGAAATGAGGTAATCTTACGAATGGACGTTCTTAGACTCCCTCTGTGTTTCCCATTCTGACTTAAACTTGAGCATATTATTCCACTTTTTATACCGACGACACCTTTTGTTACCACTAAGCTATTAGCTTTATCATTATTTTCTTTTAGGGGCGGTTACCCAGACAAGAATTATATTAAAGCAGTTGCTGCGGCTTTGAGTAAGCACGGGATTAAAAACTGAGCACAAAAGAAAACTGTAGAAGCCTACACTTTTCCCAATATAGCTGTATCCTGTTAATCAAGTGTTCTTTGATAATATGTTGTATATTATTGAAAAATTTGTACACTTTAGTTATTTTTATAAAATAGTATTTGAATTATTTTGTTTGTATTAAACTAGCGATTTGTTATTGTTTATCGTATTCCTTATGAAGTCTTTATAACCGATTTCTCACGCTATAGTCCACACATGGAACCATAGGTCCAATAACTTCCCCTTTCACACAATACCATTTTTTATTGCCTAATTTTTGTAAAAGAACGATTTTTTATAATCGCTTGATTTATATATGAAATAAGCTCAATTTATAATCGCTTAATTTATAATCGCTTGATGGTTAAATAGAACATATGGTGAATCGATGCTTTCGGGAACTAATACAATTATTTGTGTATAATCACGTATATTGTTTGTAGAAAACGTATGTGATGGTATTGTTACTAACAAGTAATTTGCGTCGTATTTTATAGTAATCCGCTGAGTTCAGGCAATGTCCGGTAAGTGCCTCGCCCAAAGACACGACCGACTAGCTAGCATATACTTAAAGAAAATATTTAGCTAACAACATTTGGCTCAAAAACTTGAGGAAAAGTTTTATTTGAAATGAGAAATAATTTGGATTTTCCTTCTTCTAGAGCCCAAAAATATTAAGCCAAAACGTGAACTACCGTCATTATAAAGTTATTTGCCGGATATATCACCTTACTATGGTTATATCATTATATTGCAACTATTAACGAAAATTAAGTTTTGGCCCATGTTTTTTTGTAATGGATTCAGAAATTGTTCATAGGAAACGTATGAATATTTTTTGTCCGGCCGATTGCGGTTAAGTGGGTCGACTTTCAATCGAAAGGTTGCAGGTGCGAAACTGGTCGCTGGCTAGTCGGTTGTGTCCTTGGGCAAGGCACTTTACGGACATTGCCTGAACCCAGCGGATTAATGGGTTCTACCAAATGGAAGGAACGTGTCTATCATATACAATACACTGCAATAGCTCCGGTAACCCAACAGTGGGCACGAGGTGATCTGACGATTGCTAGTGTGTTAAACCACTTCGGTTTTCCCATTCACGGGGATAAACATGAATATCCTATCCTAATATCAATATATTTAAATAATTTACACTATTTTAATAAATAAACTGAATATTTTGTAGATCAATTGTTTAAGATCGTTTTCTATACATAAAGCGGTTATTAATTTAGTTTATTTTCCCCCAACGACCGCATGGTTTTGAAAATTTTAACTAATTTTCTAGTCACTGTTAAAGCCGTTTAATAAAACGTTCCTATCCTACCACCAGGTATACTGTAGTTTATGCTGGCAGAAATTGTTTTTTTTTTTATATATATGTATACGACTAGAACAGTATTGCGTGGTGAACAAAGATATTTTCTAGGCTTTAAAATTCGGGTTTATAGTTATGTGTATAGGTTTATAGTTCTGAATAGTATGTATATAATATTCGCTTTTGCTCCTGTGGCTAACGACGTAAAAGTTAACAAAACAAGTGAAATTTTCATTTCATTTTATTGAAATTTTCATTGGCTCTTTGACCTGAATATAAGAACACGGATTTCAATTAAGCAAATTACAACGTTTCAATGTAAGTGGAGGCTTACGTGGATGATAGATGAACTCCATCCTACATCTCGGCAATTTTCTGCATGAAGCTTTCCATGTCGGCTTCTAAAATGTGCATGATAATGCTTTGAATAAAATGCTACAATTATGGGTTTAAGGGTTTGATACTCATATTTACTCCGACGATGGAAAACATTTTGGGATTATTTCACCGAAAATTGTCAGATTACATCATACTAAAGTAGGATTACCGAATCTATTGTAGTTTAGTTATATGAATAAATACTGGTTTTATCGTCGTCCGATAAGTACACAAAGAAACGATTTTCTACCTTCCGTCATAATATAATATGGACAAACTATAGCTTACCATCCTCCATGTTTTCGGAAGAGAATTTGGATCTGCAAAGGTAATTGTTTAAGCCAAGTAAATAATGTAATTTTTATTTGAATGTGAACTGATTATGCTTTTATGCTATTTATCGAAACTAGCTTTTGTAAATAAAAATTGAGTTACAGACGATTGCCTTTTGCGGTGTTTTTTAGACATTGTTACACTATGTTATAATATTTATTGATTTTAATTGGGAATAAATGCTGATAAAAACTTACTCATTCCATCGGCGACGACGACGGCCCAACACCCATTTTGCCGCGGTTATTCCTATGGGAACCCAGCTATCATCGGCCTGGACCGCGTTGCTCTCCTCTGCTACCACCTGGTGGCCAAGTTGCAGAAGTACCAAAAAAGCAAAAAACACTTTTGAGTTCATCTTCTTGTTTCTTCAATTCCCTGATTTGATCTGAAGATCTTCTTTGTAGGTTTCGATGTGAAGATTCCTATTTTGCCTCGCTATTTATATCCTTGGCGTGTAAAAATTCAAGAGATCAATTTACCCAGAAATGCTCATTTTAGATTCCGAACCGCACATTTAAGCAAATTTGCATATTCTGACTTCGACTAAACAATGATGTAAGCGCCACGTTGTCGCTTTTCAGTGATGTCAACTAAGAATTATATTTATTATTAATATTTGTAACCTTTATTGATTTAAATGCTGAAAAAACGCATTTCTGCCAAAGACAATGATTTTGTCGTCCACCGCGTTCTTATGTGTCGTATTTTAAAAGAAATTGAATAATTTTGAAAGGTATATTCACTATTACAGACTAAACTAAACCATTATACCATGTAAACCGATTTTTCACAATTGTTTTATAATTATTTTAGGTTTGAATCGTTTTACTCTTGCCTCTAATCGGGTCACCGTTACCATTAAAGAGTGTTTTTGTTTGAAACAATTTCATCGTCTTAAGTAATTTCAAGACGACATGACTAAATTTCAAACTAAAAGTTTAACTTATTAACCCACAAGGTTCAAAATCGCTAATTTAAAAAAATGTTCAGACCATCAACGCATCTGCTTATGGCGACTATCCTCTAAATTACCCATTCTATCCGATATACAAAGTGGTTAACGCACACGATTTAAAAATGCACATATAACACGCGATCGGCTTAATGTGCAAGATAGGGTTCCCCACCATATTGGTATGCACAGCAAAGTATAGAACGGATGGATGCGTCATTGGTTTGGACGCAGAAACATTATTGAAGCCACTGATGCTTTGAAAGGGAAATTGGCTTGAAGAACTGTATAAAATGTAAATTATTTCTTGCGAACCGGCATTTCCATCTAATACAGTATGCAAGTCATCGTTTAAAGACTTGGGTTGATTAACATATATGCTTCTATTAAAATGTTTCACTCTTAACAAACCGGAAAAGCTCTCAGTGCAAATAATTATCTCAGATGGTAAATTGGATTTGCATACGAAGGGGAATCATTCAGGCCGAATTCCATTTATACCCATGATAGAATATTCGTTGAATTATGCTGGAGGAAAACTAATTGCCTTATTTGTTGCAGTGACAAAATATACTGGTTCATAAACATAAAGCATTATATTACCAAATAATGCAAGAATGCTAATGGTCAATTAAATAGCGGTCACCAGAACTAGTTTTTTTCAGTTTTTCTGTAAAAAATATAAAAAAATGATTTGTTGTCATTGAAAAGAGGCCGATACCGAAGATTCTGGTATCAGATATCGTCCCCCAAAAAATTGATGCCACACAGCTTCTACCCCCCAAAGCTATTACAAAATATTTTAAAACTTTCCAACATGATCAAACGCACACTGTTGATATTCATTGTGCGCATCTAACTACTGTTTAAAACAGATACCTCCGACTTTTATTTGCATTATCCAACCGTTTTTCTATTGCCTAGTTCACACGTTGTCGACTTGTTCTGATGTATTAAAAACACCAAAATCACTGCTAAACAACGCTTTACTAGTGTGAAATAAAGTAGAAAAGAAACTAAAAAATGTAAACAATTCGAGTGGGATTGAAATTTAAGTCGAGTCAACATTATCGTGTAGAAGCATCAGCGGGATGTGTTTCGTAGACGTAGGAGAGCCGATCTTAGCGTGGAGCAGTGTGCTGCCCAATCTTCTACGCGGGGAGATGCGTCGGTTTAAAATCGGGAGTTCCCCGAAAGGCCGAACGCCAATGTCTTCAAAACTGGGGAGAAAATCGCTAAACTTGTTTGGGGTGTTACGTGTCGGCATGCGCTTGCCGGGGCTGAAGTCGCGCGCAATTAAATCGGCGACGTCAACACCCGGAGAAATGTCGGAAGTGAATGTGGTCGGTGGGACACGGCTGATTCTCTGCTGCTGGTCACTCCCTGATACAATATACACTCCTAAGTCTGGGCTGTCGAGTTGCGTGTTATACGGCTCGTCGACTCCAGGTTTGGTTGGTTCATGGACAAAAGGAATAAGGTCTGGCGTGGCGTCCAATTCGTCGAAGAGATTTTCAAGTTTCACCAAACTGTCTTTGCGGATCCTTTTGGACGGCAAATTTGGGGAAGAGTTGAGTCTTTTCTTTCGCGGCCATTTCTGAATGTGGTCGCCAATCGGTGAGGGTTTCCGCTTTAATAACGACGGCGGGGGTGGCGGGGGCCGTACGTGCGGGGGCTTCTTGCACGAGGATGGGGTTCGGGTGACGAAGGTGTCGATGGGCCCTGTTAGCTTGGTGGGTGCGGGTGAGATGTTCCCCATCTGCTGAATGCGAGGTGATCGGCGAGGTGAGGTTTTACGATTCGGTGACGTCACGATTCCTGGTTTCGATGAGGTTGCTTCCGTGAATAGTACTGGTCTTTGTGCGGCTGGTATGGTGTCACGTCGCTTTTTAGGGGTTGCAAGGGTAACTGGTTGTTTTTTACGAGGTGTTAAACTTGGATGGGGTTTTTGCGGAGTTGCAAAGCTTATATGGGATTTTTGTGGGGTTGTAAAATTTGGGTCGGGTTTTTGCGGGGTTGTAAAGTTGTGAGAACCTTTCTGCTGATTGGGTGATTTGTGGGTTGCATGGGTACTTAGTTTGTCTGGCGAAACAAAGACATCGGTTAAACCATCTGAGTCCTGATATGCTGCGAATGGTGTTGGTATTCCCGGTGGAGTCGTGGGCTGTGGCGCTTTACCGTCAAAATCAATTGATTTTTGTGGCGCTTTTACAGAGGGCTGTGGGGCAGAGGTTGCCAATGATATTTCAGTATTTTGATCTTCAGGATTCGATGAAAACAGATTTTTTGCAACAGGCTTAAATGTATCGGACAATGGTGTGGACACTAAATTCAATCTCCGTCTTGTGCGCTGTGGGTTTTCCGTCGCATATTTCCGCCCGATATTCCGCTGTCCTGGACCTGTATATTTGAATAGCAAACTGCCCGGTGAGAATGGAGTTTTTGATCCGGCATCACTGAGTTGTTTCGATCTGGCAGCACTGGGAGTTGGAGGAGCCGCTTCGTGATGTTGCTGTACCACCTCGGCCCGCGCTACTGTGCGGGACTTCCCCCCAACGTCATCACGGTAGAAGGAGTGTCGGCGTGTGAGCATTATAGCATGTCGTGGACTCCTGTGGATATGAAGAATGCTTTATGTTTCGCATGGCAAAACCCAGACGGCGTTGTAAGTCGTTAGTAGGAAAAATTACAATGTGTCGTGTATTAGATACATTTTTTCAGCAAAAATCGACCCATACCAATAAAAAACCCAAACAGTTTAGCTCAAGTAAGACGATTACCCGTGTGACAACCGACCTACATATTCTCATTAACGGGTATAACAGATGGATATCCTAAATTGATTTGAACGTTACTCGACATCCTACAATACTTCCTCTCACCTTCTGAGCTTCGCAGCTGCATGTGGGAGGATCCTCTGCGTCTCTTCCTCTTTCATCGGGGATTCCTCGACGATCGTGTGATCAGGAGCAACATCCGGCGTTCCACAGCTCCTCCTCGATCTCATCCGCTGCCGAGCCAACGCGGTGAACTTCTGCTTCGCGATCGGTGTGTCGATCACCGATGTTCGCCGCAAACGACGCTCTTCCACAACTGGGAATGAAAATGAAGGAGTCAAATTGTTATTGTTGATTAGTGTGAATCAGGGCCAGTCGGTGCTTGGGTGTGGGTTTTGTGTTTTTTATAATATTGGTAGGGTTGGGGTTAATAAGGGGCAGGATTAGGGTGTGTTATCATAGAAGGAGGGTTTAGGTTAATAAAAAGCGGGTTAAGGCAGGAGTAGGATATTTTGTTACAGAGGGAGGGTTGAAGTAGAAATAGGGGGAATTGTGATAGAGGGTTAGGGTTAATAAAAGCGGATTGGGGCAGGATTGGGGTATGTTGTAAAATAGGGATCATTGTATTAGAATAGCATTATTGTGTAATAGTGTGCATGTTGATAAGGTTATAATGATTTGATTTTAAGTTGAAAGAATTATGATTACACATTAAGTCCCAAATGTTTAATTTACAAGGCACAAGAGCAGTTTAAACAACTTAAAGTTATTCATAGTAATATGGATATAATGTTCTCCTTTGTACAATTAAAGGTGTGGGAACCTATTGACACCTGATATTGCCTTAAACCCACAACACAATGTTCTACCTTTCCGAACAACACCCTTGGTGGCTTTACTATTCTTGGCTTGTGTCAAGTTGTTCAATTTCTTGCGCGCTGATTTTGAAGGAGATGCGAACAAATCTCTACGAACACGAACCACTTCTTGGGATACTGAACAATGATAAAGACAACAATTAAAGAGAATCCTCCATAATTTAAAAGTAAGTGAAAGGAAAATATATTCAAAATACATTTTCCCACAAAAAATACATCAGCTAAACTTCGAAATCTGTATAAATAATTGCAGCACAATAAGACTGGAAAAGTGGGGCCATCTTGAATGTAATTTATTAACAAGTATTCATCTAGCTCAGGGGTCGGCAACCCTTTCATAGTCCAGGGCCAAAATGAAACTCAACCTCATCTCGGCGGGCCAGAACTTTGCTGCTTTAAACTATCTTTTAGTCGACCAAGTTTGTCTTTTCTTACTTGACCCACAAACTTGGAAAAAAATGAATGCTCTGTGTCATAATGACACTTTATATTGAATTCTTTGTTGACGGCAACAGAAACATTGCAAATCAAACAAGTAGGTTTTCCAAAATGGTTCATAAAAAAGTACTTGTTTTCCCATTCTTTATTAAAAACTCTGCACTCCACATCAACTTTTCTACATTTTAATAACATTTAAAGTTTGCAAAATCAATTAGAAAAATATATGTTTACTACCTAGTATTATCTATCGTATAGGACTTTAGTTAGTAAAGAACACGATGCAAACACATATGAAATATCGAAAACGATGTATATGTCATAATGTCATAATATTACAATTGGATTGCTTCTATTCTCAGCAATGCGCATGCCAACAAACACACACACTTATTGCTTTCTCTCAAAGCATTTTCTTTGTCTGCACGCACACATTCTCAATAGACACGGTCAGGCGCATTTTTTATTATTGCCGCATAGATTGTTGAAATGAATCGAAATCTAAGATTGCAGATGACACAGTGGGCCGTATTCTATAATACTTCAGTTAGATGTCTCGGGCCGGATGATTTTGCTTGGCGGGCCGGATGCGGCCCGCGGGCCGTAGGTTGCCGGCCCCTAATATAGCTACTACAGAGCCACACCTACCTCCTTTGTCGATATCTTGAATGGCAGATGATTCCTTCGGTGGTTCTTCCATCTTGCGGTTGTTGGTTTTGTTAGCGTTTGACGCCAAAGTTGCTCGAATTGATTCAACACTTTTTGTCCTGCAGGTGTGCAAAAACATATATAAATAATAAAATAAGTATGTAGTAATAAGTCTATATGTAGTCCATGGTCGTTATTTTTGCGGTGTGCTTTGCAATAATAAAGAAATGCATATTATTCATTCTATTAGTACGATAATTTCTAGTACTACTGTTATAGTACATTTGAATGTGCAAATACGCATCACAAAAATGGCACATTCGAGTGCTTTAAGGTTATTCCTTTTGTGTTTTTAAAACATTTTGGTTCAAAAAAACTCAAAAAATAAAGGGAATTGTTCTGGGTTGTCATGTACTTATGCAGATGCAATTAAATTATAGGTAACAAATAAAGACGATATGTAGTAAACCCAGCTCTTTCAATACCAAAAATAACTATACTTGTTTACAAAAAAATATGATTATTTAAAAAAGTTCTATATCAGGCATGGGCAACCCCTGGCACGCGTGCCCAACTTGGCACGCGAGCTCGTATTTCTGGCACGCTAGTTTAAGGAACTTGGATTCCTTTCTCTTAAAGATGATAACTTAAAAGTTGTTGTATTATTGAGCTTTGGCCACGTGCATAAAATGTTTATTACCGTAAGTTGTGAAGATTTGATTATTTATTACCGTGTTATTGTTACTCAACAAACACCAAAGAGTACAACAATCCGTTTGCAAATTTCGCAACCTGCTGCCACAGAGGAATCGGACGTGAGAGAAATTTGTACGTTTGTGCAGCCAACCAGATGTAGTTAATATCAGTTACCCTTAGCATTCTAATTTACTTTTGTTAGCAATTTGAGATACAAAGTGTTATAAGGCTAAACATGATGTACAATGTAACGGTAAAGTCATTCGGTATCGGTAAAAGTCATAAATGCATAATTCGGCAAGTAAAAAAATACCGGTAACTTACTTCACATAAGCTCATCGTTACGTTTATCAATGTAAAAATTCATCGTTGAACACACTTTTTTACCTGCCTAAGGTTTGCTCTATCAGTAATACTACAGCGCTTGCTTATTTTGCAGTAAAGATAAAAATTAAAACTCATTACTGTAAAACAGCGGTTCTCAAACTGGGGTTCGCGAGACAATTTTCTGGTACTAAGCACCTTCCAAAAAATTTAAACGACGCTTCTGAAAAAAAAAACTGTAAAATTAAGTTTTTACGCAACTTTTCTTTCAATCAACTTAACAAACAATTTGTCATAAAAGCTTACAGGCTATAGGCATTTATGACATCACAAGAAGCTATTTGATGTCACTATAGTGCAATTCAAAAGTACAGAACTCATACTATAGTAGGAAATAGTACAACTCCTATTATAGTAGGAGTAAACATTCAAAAACAGAAATATGTTCTTACGAATTGTTAGTTGGCACGCGGAAGGATTTTTCCATTAATTTTAGCCGATTTTGGCACGAAGGCCGAGAAAGGTTGCCCACCCCTGTTCTATATAATAGAGACATTGTATATTTGTCATTGGGAAAAGATTTAAGATACAACTATGAGGTGAGGTAAACTGTTTGATTCATTTGAGGCTTTTGACGGTTATGTTATCCACACCTTTTGGGGAGGTGGGCTAGTTATGGGCACGGAGGATTAATCTGGATTAATTCGGCCAAGCAAATATAAATAATTGTTATAATTAGCAATCCCCACCTTGCCCATTTGGTATCCTTGGATTGATGCGGCATTACGATCTGTCGTGTGGTGATCTGGTTGATGTGGGAAGCGCGACGGGAACGGAAGTTTCTAGAAAGTAAGTTTGAACATGAAACTTTGACTTCAGCGGAAGACCAGGCTGTTTCACAATTTACAGGTTGTTTAGCGGAATTAAAAAATAGATTATAATCTTTTTATGGATAGGATATTCATGTTCATCCCCATCAATTTGAAAACCAAGGGGTTAACATAACACACAAGCAATTGGCGGATCATCTTGCAATTGCAGTGTGTTGTGTATGATCCACACACCCCTTGAATTTAGTAGCACATATTAATCTGCTGGGTTTAGGCAATGTCTGTTAAGTGCCTTGCCCAAGAACACAACCGACTACATAGCGACCAGTTTCGCACCTTTTTATTTTTTAATCTTACTTATTGAAATAACACAAAAATTGGTAACCCCTAATTATTTAGATAAAGAAGTAAACACACCCAAGAAATTGCAAATCGCTTGCACTAAACATCCTAAGAGCTGTCTAAGAAATGCCACTTTAGACAGCCTAGGTTCTATACAAATTTAAGATACATGAATTTAACTGAATAACATTATTACAATATCAATGCATTTCAGTACAATGCACACATGCACTTTTTAATGGTAACAAAACAACATCAATACAACAATGGAGTGAAATACAATGACAGCAGGGGAATTGGCCACATAAAATGGAGGAAATAATTATTACAATGATTTTGTGATAACTAAAATGCGCTTTTCGGTCATAATCTCATTTGACCTCAGTATTTGTGTAGTAATAAAATGCTACCGTGTTTTCCAGAACTAAACTAACCACAACCTATAACAATAGGCAACAACAATTACCTCCTGTTTATCCGAGAATCATTGGAGCATTGACTGTTCACGGAGCTTTGTGCTGAAAAGGGTCCTGTGCTTGGTGCCTTGATGCTGGCTATGTTGGACAACGGGGCATAGAAGCTCTCATCAACACTCCCGTCCACACTATATTGCTCCAACACCTGGGGTGATGGATGGGGAAATACATAGAATGATATTAACACAGTATGTTGTGCATTTCATATTGACATATGTAATTTTATTCTGCTATATAACTTTTATGAAAATTAATATTATGGTTCTCAATGGTATGACTGGGATTATGACCATAATTTTTAAAATGTGCAACATATTTCAATAGCTTCTGCCACCTGGTAAACACATTGAGCAACTAATTTTGTTTAATGGGTCGTAGTACTTCTTTCATCAATTGTATACTAGAACTAAAAGATGGGGAATAGTTGGTTATTTTTTCGCGTTTCTTTAATACATAAAAATATTGAAATAAAAGATATATAAAAAAAATTTTTGAAAACAATTAAAAAAATAGCACAATTATTGTAAGTGCAGAAGGCAGAATAAATAGCAAAACTACAGCAAATATATCACAAACCTGAGGCATTCTGAGCATCAAGTCGTTGTGAACCTCGTGTAGCAATCCACCGCAGCGCTCAGCATAACTAGGGAAGAAGTGGTTAGCATGGTAGCAACTATTTAATGATGTTAATGTGGTTTCACGTGCATGGTATCTTACCAGGTGCAGGCTGGGCATGGCTCACTGTATATTCAGGATTCGTAGTGGGAAAGCGAATATGATTTGTATTGTAGTTTAGACCTCAGAAGTCTTATTTTAAGCTTATTGCTTGGTTGATTTTTTCCTGATTGCATTAAACTCTTTAAGACTTTGAAACCTTTGGGAGTAGATGATACTATTCTGTTGATGACTAACAGTATCTAACTATACAGCATGCAAACTTGATGCTTTTTCAGGAGTTAAATATAGATCAATGCTATTTATATTGCTATAATGCCTACATTGACACATAACTAGGTATATAGCAATCTATTTTTCACATGTATGTATTATAGAGGTAATAGTTTTACAGTCATAAAATCTCCTTTACTATTTTTGCTTACTTTTCAACAATTGTTTCTTGTAAGAACGCAGCCATATTCTCCACACCATCAGCAATAGAGATGGTTCTTAACAGTTGTACGACTTCTTCCACAAAGCGGCTTTCATCACATTCAGTGTCGGCTTCTGACTTTGTGTGTTTATATGACAACCATTCCAATCGGAGCAACAACTGCATCTTACACCTGGTGGAATTGAATCATCAATGCCTGATCATTTGTGTGACCTCTAGGTGATACAGGATCTATTCTTTGCAGTTTTCCTTAAGCAGGTTTTTACATTGCACCTGCAACTTTGTTTTA
>CH002980.1:1802296-1819651 GCA_000149265.1 Ciona savignyi | reverse complement strand
AAACAAATAATGTACTTAAAATTAGGTGAATACACTGCAATTTAGCACTGGGAACATAATATGGACATCACAGTACTCAGTGTATTCTGGCGAATGGTCTTGTATAATGGGGACGAATATGTAACAAGCCAGAATATCAACTGTGGTAAATTCACAGACTGTTGTTTCAAAGATAAAGACACCAAACATTCATTTAAAAGTCATTTAAGTGCTTGAACTTGATGGTTATTTGTAAGTGACACTTATATAAGCCGATGATGTAAGGGATATAAAGAGGTTAAACAAAAACGAAGGCAATGTCGTTTTAGGTAACCCCCCGACTGTGGGAATAAGGTATTCTGATGTGGGAATCAGGTAAAGTTGGAATAAGGTATTCTGACGAATGAGTGGGGAATGACCATCTTTTCCACTCCATTATAAACAACCGTCTTATAATGTTCTTACTCAGCAATTTTTTGGTGTGATTCGACGTCTTTTTTTCTGATGTCCGTAGCAGAGAGAAAGATTGTTGTCAACAATCCCTGCAGTTGAGAGTCATCTCTTGAAATGCCTGATTGTTTTCGAAAAATTATTAATGCTCCGCACATACAAAATGTATACAATGATACTGCGTCAATAAATGATGATTAAGTAGTTAAATTCTTCGTTGTGGTTAAATCCTTAATAACAAACCAATTCATAGGTTGGTTAGTGTCAAGTCAGTTGTAAATGTAATATAAAAAGCCATAACTGTGATTTATGATGTATTAATACTTGATATATGAAGTTTGATTCTATTTGTAGTTGCAGATTATTTAGCAGCTTGGGGTCACAACAAACGAAAATTTGGGGGTCACAACAAACGAAAATTTGGGGGTCACAACAAACGAAAATTTGGGGGTCACAACAAACGAAAATGATGCTGCTTTTTGTCTTAGTAAATCACTAAAGTTAAACATTGTATGCACACTGAGAGGTAAATTATACTTCTACAATATATCTAAAGTATTTAACCGCCTGGTTTTGATTTAACAAATTTCTCAATTAATCAACAATTCCACTTTGAATATTGACCAGGTCAAAAATCCGTGCGAGTATAAAACCGCATGAGCTTTTACATGCAAGTAATTTCTTACTCATCTGAAATTTGATGGATTTTTGGTGCTAATTGACGCAAACATACTGTTGAACCTACCTTCTTTATCACAGTACTTGCACAGCAGTTGCATAATACTGTGAGCATCCTGTCTGCATTGGTTTGCATCATCAAGCTTCTCCAGACTTAGTTTGTATTCGAATAACATGGCATCACTAACATCTGTTGAGAGAAAACATTCCTTTTGATATTTCGATTGTTTCATTTTTAAGGCAATTGGTTTTTAATGTTTGTCACAGGGGTTGGAAACTGTGAGCGGTGTTGTAACACATGCACTATTTACTCATCAGAATACCATAGTCAGAGGTGTGTCGTGTGTATAATGAACTTTACTTGGTCTATTAAACCACTGGGCCCAAGCTTAAGCAATGTACGGGTAACGCCTCATCCAAGTTACATTCAAATATCAAGTGATTGGTTGTGGTCCTGCAACCTTTCTACTAAAAGTTCAGCATGCTACCACTGGAGCTATCTATGTCACCCAAATATATATAGCATTAAAAATAACTAGGATATTTTTATTTAAACCACACTATTTATCAAAAGTCAGTAAAACCTTTTTATCAAACATAAATGAACACAATATATTAAATAAAATAAAATTTCATTTTGGCCCTACAATTTTACCTGTAATAGAATTGCAACTTTTCACAGCGGTTATATCTGCTTTCAAAGAACCCTAAAAATGAAAAAGGAATTAGTTTATGTACGATAAATTGTTCAATAATTAAAATTTTAAGATCAGTACCTTGTAGGTAGAATCTATATGTGTACAAAGTACCATCTCTAGTGTAATGTTGGGATAATGCCTTATAATCAGGGTTAGGAGGGTCGTAGTAATTTGGTGCAAACTGCATAAAAATGCATTATTTTCTGCATCCCACCCAACGGTATATATGTGTCACATAAATAGTAAAGTATAATTACTTAAACAGCGAAGCATAAATAAACTTGTTGAACCAACCTGGTCTTCAGCAGTGTTACTATTGTATACTTCTTGCATAGCAGATAGAATGGAACTATGAAATTCAGCTTCTTCTGAAGGCATGAAACTTGGTGGTTTGTGTTGGGAACTAGAATAAATGTTTGTTGGCAAAACTGAGACAAATTGATAGAATACAAGATACAATTGACTTTTGAATGACAATTTATAAAGTACCACTATTTCGATTAATATATTATACATATTTTATAATTGAGATATGTATAATATATACAAGTACCGGTACATCGAACACATACAAGAAATAAGTAAAAAGATGCAGTAAACCTAGTACCTTTTCCAATTTATTATTTACCCTAATTTATAATGCGACTATTGCCTACCTTGCCTACCTTTTTATAAACAACGACTTAATTATACATAAATTCGGTATTTTATAAAAATGAAAAATCGATTGATTGAAGTACATTGGGAAGATGTAACTCAGCTAGTGCTTAACATATTTTTATTTAGTTCAAAGTTAGTTCAAATCCTGTGTTTTGGCATTATTCAAGTAAAAAATGGGACAATCTTCCAAATCTATTAAAACAAAAAATATGTGTGATTAAAACTGTTAATTATAAAAAGCGGTGCCAGTGGGCATTACTTACCTTGGCTGAGTAGTGAATTGAGTAAACTTGTCTGATTTATTAGATCTGTCAAACCAAGTTTCAAGCATGTTGGGTGTGAATTGTTGTTCATCAGCTGAAAAATGTAGAGTTTATAGATTTAAGAGAAATGCCCTTTTTCATACAAATGTTTTATCATCTAATCATGTATGCAAGTTTATATTGATTGGTGTGTTCTGTTTTACTACTGGTATAAAATTTTGCCTTTTTTCTATTGTTTAAGCTTTTGTTTTATTAATCTTTATAACTGTATTAAAAAAAACACTATTTGTTAATCATACAACACAACATTAACTTTATATAATGTTTCTCAAGACGAAACCTTGTATACTTGCATGAGTACAGTTTTGTAACTTTTTTTAATCTTGTAGTTTAGAGCAAATCAAAGGTAATCTTACTTTCAAGAGTTTTCTCTTGTGGGTCTTCTATTTCCCCATTCCTTTGCACTGGTTCCAATAACCGGGTTTCTTCACAGCATGATTGAACAAAATTATTGATTTCTTGAGAATTATTGTCCAGATTTAAAGAATGCTTCTTGATTAAATCTGCAACTCCGGCTATGTGCGTCTCACTATAAAATTAGTAAAAATACATACCAGTTTAAAATAGATTATTAATAACACTTGGCACTCTATCATTTATACGTTTTTTGCAATGAGAAAAAATTACTTTCAAACTTAGGCACTGCCTACATAAATTAATATTTACTACGTAATTAAACTAAAATTACCTTATCCAAGATACAGTTGCACATTTTCTGCTGATCACTTGTAATATTCCGTATCTGTGGAAGATGCTGCACTTCTGGTTCATTGTGGTATCACCACAGCATGATTGACATTTTTCCACAACAGCATAGGCAGTTGTTACCTCCTCAGCGTTTGATTGAAACTCTGAATCGTTGAATATGCACATCACACCAAACCCTGATAATGAATCCAGTGGAAATATGGATACAGGAAATTGTCCAATGACAGAAAATTGACATGCTTCTTGATTGACAGTTGCAGAATAATATCCCTGATCCACTTGAGAGGGCGATTCAATGCAGAATAATTTGTTTGATTGAGATATCCCAAATGAAATAAAATCATTTTGAACCACATCAGTTGTACTGTGCAATGCAGAATGCCTCTTTTGGATTGCAGTATTTTTAATTTGCGATGTTGTGCATAAAACGGTACAAGTTGCGTTAACTCTAGGACCACAACTAGGAAAGATAAATGAAGCTTGGAACTCAATTGGTTGAAGCGGTTTCACAATTGTACAAAGATGATTTAATTTCGTGGAGGTAGAAAAAATACGCCTGAGTTTTCCACTTTGCAATGGAGCAATATTGTCTTGATCACGAAGACATTTGGTTCCAGAAAACCCTGCAGCAGAAGAGCTTATTGCAGAAATTGTAAAGAATAAATAAAATACGATCAATAAAAGTCTGTGACTGGTTGGTTGTGTTCTGGGCCTTGACCGAAACAGCTTTGGTTTAAACTAAAAGTGTAGCTATTTGTGTATTGTAATGCTTCGTTGTTTTACTAACCCAAGAAATAAACCTTAGAATAAGTTAATTGATTTAAAACTTACCCAAGGATAATTTGACTTCCGATGCAACAATATCATTGAGGTAAGAAATCGGGATCACACATCCAGAATTGCTTTTCAAAAACTCTTCGATCACAGAAAATCCAGCTGGTCCTTTTTTTTCAAACAGTTCAGGTGTCTACCAATATACATATATTTACATTAGTATAACTTTGGGTAAGATTACTATATTAAAGATCAAAGATGTAGCCCATAGGCTCCTAATACCGCAAATTGCATATTGTAATCAGTACAACATATAAAACCTCAGTATAAGCGTTGGGAATTATACAATATTTACATAAATTTTCTATACACTGTAAAAATTGTAATATTTTTTGACAAATGCACTGTATTGACATTTAAGTTTTTTAAAATTTGATGATTCTTTAAATAGTAGCAAACTGTTACATAAGTGAAGTCTCAAGTGATAGTGGGAAAGGCTAATACAGGGATGTCCAACCAGTGCGGCCCACCTGAGATTTTACTCCAAGTAGTATTTTGAACTTTAAATCTTGGCCTAATTCAAATGTGTCAGTCAGCTTTTAGGGACGCAGTAAACATCAAAACTGCAGAAAGAAACCGACGGACGACAAACACTTATCTCATTGACTTTGTATTGCAGAAATAAGTTTTTGTTTCTTTCTATATGTGTGTTATTTGGTTCTTTTTTTAAAGATGAAATTAATGGCTTTTAATTGTTTCTTTATGTACCCATTCAGGGTTGAAATATAGGGATCGCGAACCGTTTTCTAAAGTTCGCGAATTACAAAAATTAACAAAATCGCGAAAATATAAATTACCGGTACTGATTTCGCGCACTTTTAATAATAAATCCTCAACACGTTAATATAACATCATTTGCCTTCAACATAACATTATTTATTTACCTTGGCTTTACTTTGCATTATTGGCGTATAATAAGCATTGCTATCACAAGGAAATAATCGCCATTATGCGTTAATATTAGGGCTGCGAAAAATTAACGTCACGTCAAATTTTTACCGTTTTTTAACGTTACTTTACCGCCCACATTTAATTGGGCGTAATTGCGTTTTAATAATCTTCAAATATACATAACTCCATTCCACACTTGATTGTTTCATTATTACGTAATATAAGCAACCATTCACACGTCGATTGTTTGATTGTCAACGTAATATATGCACCATTCACACGTCGATTGTTTGATTGTCAACGTAATATAAGCAACCATTCACACCTGATTGTTTGATTTTTGACTCAATATTACGCATTACAATCAAAGTTATACTATGTGTCTTAAGGTGACGTTTAAAAACTATAAAGTAACGCATAAATAAGACCCGATAATGCCGGTAATCACGCGCGTTATTTTTTTGCTGCCCTTTACGGCTGCCTGAACTTTTTTGGCCAAAAACGGTGCCGATTTGATGGTAGTTTAAAGAAAATCGGTTAACGGTTAACCGATTATTTTTACATCAGTTAACCGTTTTTTAAATTAACCGTTAATTCGCAGCCCTAGTTAATATACCTCGATTCCTTTATTTATGATTTTATTGCAATTTATCATTACTGCTACTAAATAACGGTACTGTCTGCTTTATGAAATAAATATCTTTCTGGTTGTTTAAGGCAATTTATCATAACCAAATTTTTTTAGCGCGCTTCTTATCCGCGCATTTCGCAAATCATTTCAAAACCATTAATTCGAACCCTGCTATTTTTATTGAAAGTTAATAGGTTTTGCGGCCCATTGAATTATTTTAAGTGACAATGCGGCCCATTACAATAAAAGGTTGGACATCCCTGGGCTAATAATATGCTTCCCCCTGTTGAATGTTATACTATAACATTAGAATATAACATTAGAATACCTTTGAATTAGTGTCCAACCAATAGAGTCGGATGTTGTGTTTTTCCCGAAAATGATGAGATAGATGAGCTGGCATCAGAATCCTTGTTACTTCCGCTAATGTATCCACCTCCCATCCAAAATAATCTCCCAATTCATCTTTGCTCTTTGGTACAGGACCAACAATGAAGACGTAATTCCCGCTTGCTGTGATCTCGGCAATATTTGTTTTTCCATTACTTCTCCTTTTGCGGGATTCCATGTCTCTGCTTTTTCTTTTTCTAAGTGGTTTCACTGGCGACATAATCTCGAGGTGTTCCCAATGAAAATCATGGGCTAAAGTGATCAAGTTTTCCACCAAAGTGTGAGCGCTGTATTCAATCTGTTCCTCCTCATCGTCATAATTTAATTCTTGCTCAAAAAGTTTAACATTTTCAGAATTTAGCTTTTTAAAATCGCAAAGATTATGGAACTGTATTCCAGCTTTCTTAGCGAATTTATAGCCCCATTTAAATTGATCATTTTCATTTTCGACCGATCCGACTTTTATATTCCAGTTTAAAGCTTTATAATCCAAACTTTCAAAGTGGAGTAAAAGTTTGCAGGCAGCGTTATGTAGGTCTTTTTTCCAAACTTCGTGATCACTTTCTTGCCTCTTAGCAGTCGTACGATGAATTAAAAAAACGATTTGATTTCCAGCCGGCATTAGACTTAAAGTAAATGCTACGAAATAATAATTATTCTGCAGAATTAGGTAATACCAATTAAATTCGATTTTAGCAATCCAAAACAACTTCTTAAAAGCCGGTCAATAAACGAACACAGCTGACTTTTCATTCATAAGAAAAACATAAACAATTTTTTCGCGCCATTATCATCGAAATACTAAAATAATTTTTATGGGGAAGGTTGTAGATTTATTTTACAGTTCGGTCGTGTGACCCAATGATATACCTATCTGATTCACATAAAGCTTGCCATAATAACAATATTACCGAGCGACCAGTTCTCTATGGGTCCTAAACTTGCCCTGGTATAAATAAATAAATAGTTGTTTTTCTTAATATAGGCTCTATACATTTTGTGTCGTATTTAGTTAAAATGCCATGAATAAAGGAATTTTGTTTTGATGTGAAATATTTTAATAAATTTTACTTAAGTCATCGATAACACATTACCATAGTCGTGTCTCTGCTCGAGCTAAACCATCTTAATTTAGTTTATTTTATTGTAATTTAATTACCTCTTTAGCATACTACAGTGATAATTTTATCAAGAAATAGGTTACACTAGACGTAGTAAGTCCCCGTACAAAAGATATATATTGGCACTACAAGGTTTGTTAGAATGTATGGCAGCACGTTATGATATTAAAAGTCGGCATACCTAACAGATTTAAATTCATATTAAAGCCCCGTTTACACCAAGCGTAGCTCGGCGTACGGCAGCGCAGCGACCATAAAACAAACAAAGAAATATTCGCCCGGCGTACGCCGAGCGCACGCTCAGAAAGTCGAGCTGCGCTACGCCGAAGTTCGCTCGTGTAGCGAATTTCACGGGCGTAGCGAGAGTATGTTATAATATATTTCTATGGCAAGAATTGGTTTCCATAGATACGGTAAAGTCGTCTTTAAACGCTTTCAATGGAAGAATACAAACTTTACACTAATTTTAAATAGATACTTAAACTAGTTTAAGTATCTTTAAACTTATACACAACAGTCGTACAAAAACAAAACTGTATTGCTGCATGCAATTCACCAGCGAGTAAACAACTTGTACATAAATTTGGGTAATATTTTACCCTTTTACTTATATGCTTGTAGCCTACAGCTTTTAAACTGTATTGTAAAGACATTTATGTAAACACATCTATTGGTTCTGCCAAATTACATACTATATTTACTGTAATAATTAGCTCAACATTTATGATGGAAAATATCGAGCTGTCCGAAGAGTTTTTTCTCCGGGGCTGTAGAAAAACCTCCTTGTTTATACGCTATGTGATGTCTCTATTTCCACAAAAGAATAAATTTTAAAATCCAATCTACGTTCAGTTTCTAACATAACACATTTTTATTGTTCATTTAATTATTATCTGGTGTTAAACTTTCAAAACAAAAGTAAACGGCTAGGCTTTATAAAAGTTTATGCTTAGTGATGTAATCAGTAGTGAACGCGGTTGCCCAAAAGTGCTGTACGCAAACGTGTATATTATCATACGTTTTTATATAAGTCATATAAACATGCGTAATAATTAGGATACCTATTGTGCAGGTAGTTAAAATGTTTTGTTGCATTTTGCTGTTGTTAACAGCACACCGGTTGTTAAAACTTAATTTGGCTTCTCAATTCACATTTTGATCGTAACCATTATATACACATCGGTTCACTGCAAACGCTGCGCTTGGTGTAAACGGTCGTGCGCCGAGCTACGCCGAGTACGCTGCGCTCGCAAGTTTGGTGTAAACGGGGCTTAAATGTCAGTGGGCACTTTCAATACAGTCGGTTATGGTACACAGCGAAAAGGTCTTGGCAGCGGATATCTCGAGCATTTTAGCTCTATCGACGCCCGTCTCGCATCAATGCCCGGTTTCCTACTTTAAACATAGGCCTTCGCCGAATAGACACGGTGTTCCGACAGAGTAGCTGTCAAAGGAAGAGCAGATAGATTTATTATTTCAGCATCCAAATGTTTAAGTGCAAGCATAACATTCTTTGGCAATTATATTTTGCAAAAAATAGCGGTTTTGGTTTTGTTTCTTGGCATGTGCCACGAAACAAGAACGGAAGGTGAATGACCGATTGCGATTCGTGCTTATCAAATAATTAGGTTTACTTATAAGACGCATCACATATCAATGATAGCCCAGTCTGTCAATAATTCTTTCTGTCCAGAAAGGTCACTATGGTGGACGCTATTTGCGCTATATGTCAGAAAACCAAAAGCGATTAGAAAATCCGTGTTGAAATATAAAAGTTCGGAATGTTATTTCAAGGCTTTTTATTAGCACTGTTGCTTATACACTCGACATGTGGGCAGTTACCACCAGGAGTTACTCTGCAGGTAGGATTGTGTTGCAATTTATCACTCATCGCCGCGCAAGATCGCACCGGAGAAACTTCCAATTGTACAATCCTTCTCGGTTGACCTCGAAATCTGCCTTTAAATGGAAAAGTACACAATCAGATGGCCGACTTAATCCTTTGTATTATTTTGTTATCAGCACGCACGCAAGCGAAGTGTGTTTTAGGAAAGTTTGACTAATCGGCTTTAATCCGTTTTGAAATAAGGCGACCTTTAATACTCAGCTTTGTTCAATAAAAATATTGTTTATTTAGCAATATACTTCTTTCCGCATGAGTTTACCATCCTACACATCACAGAGTTCCCGACGTATACCTCAAATCGCACCGAGGGTTCCAAACGGTCGAACTGCCAGTCAAGGAACACAAACCAACCCATCCAGACAGGGTAACGGTTTCGCGCAGTTCGCCCCAAACCCGCTACTTTTCAACTCTGTGTTCGCTCGACGATTGAATATGATGGAGGCGGAGTTGAGAAGAGTGTCAGCGTCGGTGGGAAACGTGGGGAATAACCTTCGCGTCACGCTCTCCAGCACATTGGCGGAAAGATTAAGTCGTAAGTTAATTTGCACATACAGTTTTGCTATTGCCCCATCCAATGTTGCCTAATCATTGCGTGACCAAATATCATTATGTTAGTTTTAGCTATTCAAAAGTTAAACCCGTGATTGTTTCGGCATTCAATACAATTTTGAATGGCATATGGCATATGCCTTACATGAGTCGACCCCGTTAACCTTAGTTACACAAATTGCCTTCCATGCTGACACATATATGCAATGTGACCTTGTGTTTACACTGAGTGTATGTGTAGGTCAAGCTTTAAAGCAACATTGCACTGGACCCGTAACACTGTTACAGTGGGGGTGATCAGGCGAAATGCTTGCCAAATTGATATATTACACATAAAAACAGCTAAAGTGCCAAAGATAAGCTAGAAGAAGTCAAATAGTTTTTACCACCTTTAAAATGAAAATGATTGATTCCACTAAGATTTTTGTATCGTTTTTTTACGGCAGTAGTCTACTGCGGTTACACATACTAATTTGCTGATTTCAGTCTAATAACTCAATGTTTGGGTACGCTATAAAAGGATATGCGTATTGACGGAACAAAAATATCAACCGACATATACAAACTTCATGCTTTCTCTTTATTAGACGATTTGACAGAAATTAATCTTTGTGTCACCAGTTTTCGATTATGAAATTAGTATATTGTAAAATATTGGGGAACACGCGATAGCTTATAGTTTATATATCGCGTGGCAGTGGAAAGATAGATTGAATAGATCTTGGACGTCGTTTCCGGTAATTCAACATAAATCCCATGAGACGTGGTTCGGTTGTAACCATCAAAGTGCCGATTCTGCTTGTGCTATCGTTTACATACAACTGCCTCGACATGTAAGCAAGTGTTAATGGGGCGGCTTGGCAAAGAGTGATTTTGTTTTTGTAGCTACACATTTTTCGACAGATACCTTTTTTGCAAAAACAGGGTTATTTTTAAAGTTACGTTTATCAAAATGTAGTTGGCGTAACCATTGGGCAGACTTTTGAATGCGCGGTTCGTAACATATTTATGTAAACCTTACGCGTTTATGCATGCCGCTTTCCGGATGCGAATTTCAATTTGCCCTTTATAAGTGCAAATTATCACAAGAAAAAAACTCATGTTTGTCTCCAGCATGGGAAAACCCAGGGTAGTTCATAGTTGCAACGCCCTAAAGTATTCGTCATAATAATGCGTGTGCACAGTTAGATTAAAAACATAGTAACCTATTACACAGTTATTATTATTAATAAATTACAAACAAATACACAAACAAATAAAGAAGTTATTAATAAAATGTGTACAAAGACAAAAAAGATATAAAGTTGAAATTAGTTTTAAATCTTCTCTGAATACCAACAATAGGGTGATTTAGTGAATTACAAAATGTTTACATTCCTGTAGTTTAAAATTCAGCGCCGTTAGGGTGGTTTAGTAATTTCTTTTAGTTTTTACAGTAACCATTTTAGTAGTGCCTATTTCATTGCGACAACGATATCTATATTTCTCAGAGATTTTTTTAGCCAAGGCGAGTATCAAAGCCACAAACCAATGTGGTCTCTACGTGAACAAGCGACCGATACATATACCAACAGCTATATACAAAAACGGTCCTTGTGCCTAACCAATCATGGGTTCGAAACTTGGTTTGGTAAAAAAACAGATTAACAAAAATAAATAAAACAAAATTTAAATATTTTTCACAGATGTCCAGCAAGACATCGATACGAACGAAATGCGGTCGAAACAGAACAAAGGATCGATTGACAATTTGAACGTCGAGATATCATATCTCAAGAACAGCAACGACGATATGCAGCGAAGGCTGGACAGAATAGAAGGTTCTAGAATATATGAATACGACTGGGTGTGTTGAATATATGACGTAACGTAAATAAACCTTTTAAGTGTCTCCGGTAATATAACCATCCAGGGAATACAAAGCGGATAAATCAAGTTTTAAAATGATATTTTATTGGCACGTACCCCTCTGTCGGAATCTTTGTACGTTCCCTGAGCTACGCTTTAAACTATGCGGTTGATTTATACAACAAAAAACTGTCAAATGAAGATAAACTGTCCTTATCTTTGATAATATGTGGTAAGAGATTTTCCAGACCGCAAACCCACCTCGAAAAATTCTAAATTTGAAGCTCACGGCTCATCACGTTCACCACCAGTATATCTTTACCTTAATTGACGTCTTCAAACGATTAACCCAACGTCATCCTTTGCGCAATATTAGTGTTTTGTTCACTATAGGTAGATGGCATTTTGTTTTGTTTTAATACATTTACTGGGATTTTAAATAAACTTTGCTTTTGACAAAAACACACATGCGACTAGAAAGCACCCTGATTTTGATCTCAGGACCCTCCCACTAATAGCCCAACCCATTAATTAACTGATTTTAAACAGATATAATTAGACAGATAATAATTTGTAGTAACATTTCTATCGTTAGAACTCCAAGAACGGCAGAGTGCAAGCATCCAGAACATTGTTAACGCGCTACAATCGTCGAACAATCACACAATACTGCCAGCTACCGGTATAAATCTCTCTCCTGTGGCAACTGCAAATCAAGGTATATCGTATCACAGCGCCCAGCAACTTGTTTAATTTTATTTAAGTTGCCAGGTATCATGGACCTAATGGTTGATTAAGTATTCTATTGCACTTATATGCTTATTTGGCAAAACTGGTTTTGACATATAGAATAAGATATGATTTATCCCCGTGAACGAGAAAAGTCAACGAGCATTACCACAACGTAAAATAAAAATATTTAAGTATAATTAAAGAGGTTATTGTGAGACAATATTAAGTTTGTACTTAGGTGCACAAACCGATCAGAATACCATGGCACTGATACAAGATCTCGGACAGCGGATCAATGAAACTGAAACTGCTATTGCCAACTACGAATCTTATTTCCAGTCGTTTGCGGGAAGCATTGATGCGGTGAACAGGGAAACGGAAATGCTCAGATGTAAGAGCATTGTGTGTTTAGGCTCTTAACTTAGCGGCCTAACTGAAACCGAGTTGTTTCGAGATGATGAAATGAAAACTTTCCGGCCGCCTAATATGCGGTATAGTTTAATTTATTTTTGTTTCCATGATAAAAACATGAAGCAGGACATTTAGTAAAAAATTGGTAAACAAGAAAAAACGGTAAAACAACAGTCATGAAAACACGTTTAAAAAGATATATAAATAAACTGGTTCCCTCGATTCTGTGAACTGAAATGGGTATTGTGTCCCAACATTATGTTGCACCTTATATTCCGGCGAATGATAAACTCCCAAAATGTATAACGCAGAAAAAAAGTTATTTTTTAACATAAAACGGGTCGGACTTGCTTATATTAAAAGGCTATGGAATTATTTATTAATAAAACATTTCCCATGATGATAACATTGTTCCTACATAGCTGATGCAGAATCAAGAACACTTACTCTTGGTGAGATGAGTGAGACCGTGTATAACATGCAAAACGAGGTTGATCTTTTAAAAGGTAAGTCGCAAATTTTTTAACTTTTGCAATAACTTACGTTTGTATTCGCGTTACTGCAAGCATTAGTCTGTATAAGAAGGAAAACTCTTTCCATAGACTCCTTGAGGAAGCAGTCTATGACTCTTTCTGTATATTAAATCGAAGCACAGATACACTGTATATTATTATTTTTCTATTTTCAACCAATATTAAAATGTGCTACTTTATACAAAGGTCGTTAAATTATAGGAATATATTTATGTCTACACCCGTAAATGAAAGCGCAAGGGGCTGAGCATTATCACACGGAAAATCGTCAGATTATCTCGGGATTATGTAAGGAAGTGTTCTCACATTGTTATTCGTCAGATCACCCCGCCTCCACCGTCGGGTTATAACCGGATCTATTGCAGTATGATGTGTATGATTTAGACGTTTCTTCAATTTTGGTAGAACACTTTAATACGCAGTGTTCAGGCAATGTCCGTCCGCTAAGTGCATTGCCAAAGATCACGACCGAATAGGTTGTCACCAGTTTCGACCCGATTACATTTAGATTGAAAGTGGACGCACTAATCTATCAAACTGTGACAAGAGGAGTTAGTTATTAATATCCCAAGCGTGTTAATTTAACATAAAGTTGTTCTATTATCTTAGCAAGCGAACAAGCTATGCCGGAAGATGCTTACGAATCCGAAATAGTGACTGGGGATTTCCCTTTATCACTGGAGGATCTCAGTGACGCAATAAGAGTTGTTGAACGCAAACAAAGCACCATGAACAACACTATACAGGTTCGAAAGTTATAACAGAATCAAAGGGTTTTATAACACTTTTTTATCGAATTTGTTCAAGAGCGCGCGAAGCCTCTGTCAAAATAGGTCCATGCGATTTTAGCACCTAAATTCTTCATCCTATAATGAACATGCTGTAAACCAAATATATCCAGATAACTGTTTTCTCAGAATATGCCTTGCAATATGCTTGGTCTCGAATGCTAACCTGGCTCGATATTATGCACCGTTTGCCCCGCTATTAGCTGACGCAGATTTTCTTTTATATTTTATGTTAAAATTTAACTGAGTCCAAGCAACGTTGGTAAAATACCTAGTCCCTGACAGAAACATGTAGCAACCGGGTTGGTTTCGATTTCCCAACCCTTTGTCTGTCGATTTGACGCGACACCAAAGCCTTTGCGTTTGACCATTAGGGTGTTGGAAACATTTATCAGTTTGTACTTTTTGACCACAGAACATCACAGCAATATTGGAAACAAAGTCACGTTCGGTAATTACTCCTTCAGCTACAAGTACACAAACAGATATAAACGGAGACAACTTCAACATGTTAATAGACGTTGCTACGACAGTTGCGGCAATAGAGGAGTCGCTTAAGCAAGTACAAGGTGAGATATCTCTGACCGGAATTTAACATCATCAGTTAAGTGACGCGACTCCAGTACGGTCGTGTGGCCGAATGGTTAACGCGACCGATATATATATATATATATATATATATATATATATATATATATATATATATATATATATATACCGACTCTTATACAACAAAAAACGGCCCTGTTGACGATCTTATCATGTGTTCGAAACTTGGCTCAGTAAAAAAAAGTGTCCAGACCAAAACAACCATAGCTTGCTTGGCAGAATTACATTACAAATTCGAATAGGAGCGAGTCTCTAATAATGGTGAGTATCAAATATCTCTGTTGTTTTCTATTGAATAGCATGCATATTGAAGTTTTAGCACCGCTTATAGCAGACATAGGCAAACTATGGCCCGCGTGCCGAATCCGGCACGCCAGGTCTTTTATTCTGACCCGCCTGGTGTCATCGACTTGTTGCTAAATAGCGACGTCACAGCTAAATTAGTTTGTCGCTTAACGTAACAGTGCTCTCTGGTTGTAAGCACTTAATGTATGTATATCTAATGTTTTTTATCAGGAGTGATAGAACACGATCACCCACCAGTCTATAAGAATGAAGTAATTTTTGTCCCTAGATTCAAAAAGTGTGCTCACCCCAAGGGTAGTTTTCAACTGTACAAGTACAATTGGTATGTGTATCGGTGGCGTTAACCATTCGCCTACACGAGTGTACTTAAGTAGATCATTCCATATATATATATCATTCAATCAACACGACTGCGCCTTGTGTGGCTGAATTATTTTTTTGCGTCACTTTTTTTGAGCTTACTATACCTTCTTGTTAGATCCAATGCAACCCTAGATTTATTCGTATTCAGATGATTTTACCTGATTAAAAAATGACTATAACTGGATAGACAACTATTCTAACAACTTAAATTGACTGAACTGGCTGTGTCTTATTTCCCACTTCTACTTGACATTGTCTTGAATAAACTACATGTTTTATTACAAACTAAATAACCTCGATATTTACAGACGCAGATCTGGTGAAATATGACCTGATAACGCAACGTGTTACGGACCTTGAAACAGACGCGGTCAGTTTGAGGAGAAATCACGATTCTTTGCTTGCAGTGAGTTTGATATGACTTTTAAAGCAATGTTTCTATTATAAACGACACATTTGTTTATTCCTTTGCATTTATCCTTGTGATGATCATGATGAGTATCTTATTCCATAAGATCATTAGCTTTTATAGCTTCCTGTGATCCATCGTACTTTTATATTTTGTATTCGAAAAGAGTAGAATATATTCATGTTTTATCCCCGTTAATGGATAAACGAATGGTGCGTTATAGCACAGGCCGCCGGGATATTATTTTGAAAATACGTAAACTTGCGTTAACACACCAGAAATCGTCAAATAACCTCGAGACGATCATCGAGTTACCGGATATATTATTCTGTGTTCTGTATGATTAAATCGTACCTTTAGTTTAAGTAGAACCCATTAATCCACTGGGTTAAGGCGATTGTGGCCATTCGTTACGCTGTGGTGGTACGGTTTGCGTTACCAAGTATAATGCATGACGTTTAACAACCAACCTATTGACGAACCCAAACGGATTCAACAGTAGGCTCGACAAAAAACTTTTCGTTTTCATATAATTTAGGGTAAGTCCCGTTTAGTAATTTCCCATTTTCGTTTTCACGTTGCAAACTTGATGGTTTGTTGTGTCTATCCCTGCAGCGGAGATTTACCGATTTACGATGATACGTTTTTTACCATTTGTTTAACATTCTTGGCTTAAAAGGGGTAGATAATTTTATTATTTTTACACGCATTATACAGTCAACCCACTTTTTTTTATTTTTGTCTGTTTTCAGGAATGAATGACTTTTAGGCAAAACTTTTTTCCCTCCAAATGTGACTAACTGATATTATATTTAAAAAAGTGAATGGATCTGATTTCGTTCGGCACACACATACTAATTAGATGTTACTTAACCTTTTTTATGTCTTCTGCAGAACATACAACAAGATATAGAATTTCTCAATCAGACATCGCAACGCCATGAGGAGATTTTCAGTCAAATTGGTACGGAGGTTCCACTTAACCCAGGTCCAGATTTTCCATCCGATTATCCCACAGGACCGTACCCTCCCTCTGATTCTGTGGAACCTCCCTTAAATTCATCAGGGTTACTTCATCCCCAAGAACTGCTTCGTGCTGTTGAAAAGCCGACCTCAAACGGAAGTTACGTCACTTTTGAATTTCTGGAGCAAAGATTGAGAGGACGTGATAATGGAGAGCATATTTTCACTCAGAAAGAAACTGATCTTAAAAACTTATTGGATTCCCAAGAAAATCGAATAAATAACATTGAAAATTTAGTCAGTGGAATAAATCCACCCCAAAATTTGGTTGCAAGTCCCAGGCTCAATGTTCATGAATTGGAACAAGTAAAGGTGGATTTAAATGCATTAAACGCCAGCGTCGCTTTTCAAGCTTCCATGCTCAGCCAAGGAATTGGAGAACTAGCAAATTATCAATTACGGTATTTGGTTTCTCATTGTGTTTTAAAAACTTCTGATTTTTGTGCTATAAGACAACTATAATTAAATTATCAGGCAGAGATTCAACAAAAAGAATTAAGTATATCTATATTTTC
>CH002980.1:1786483-1801949 GCA_000149265.1 Ciona savignyi | reverse complement strand
ACTTACTTGCATTTTTTCTCCTTTTACCTTATTGAATCTTTCAGCTTGAGAGAGAAAGATATAGAAGACCAAACAAGACTTGCTGAACTTAACGATTTAAGATATCTCATTGTAAATGCCACAGAATCACTTTCAAAGATGAGCTTATCAATTGCTGAGCATGAATTGATTATACCAAGCATATTTGAGGTGGGATGATCTATATATTTAGACTATGATATCTGTTTTATTTTTACTTTGTTACGATACATAACCATTTATATACACTTTAATACAACTACACTTTTGTTTGTGGCTTCATGAGAAATAAATCAATTCTGTCTGTTATAAAACCGGCTTTGGATATTGGATAGGATAATACAACAGTGGTATTAGTAACACTTTAAGCATTTGTCAAAGAGGATTAGGTATAGGATATTTACGTTTATCCCTGTGTATGTTGTGTATAATTGACACACGTTTCTTCAATTCAGTAATACCCATCCTTCTTCTCCGTTAGACGATGTCCGTTAAGTGCCTTGCCCAAGGATACAACCAACTAGGTAGTGAAGAGTTTCATACAGGTGCAACTTTTTGGCTGCACTAACCGACCAAGCTAATTAGTGCCTGAACTGTATTTAGACAACATTCTGTTATGTCCAAAAATATGATGCAATAAACATAAACAAGTTTTCTTCAGAGCTTGAAAACCAGTGATGAAATACTGCTTGATTTGAGCTCCCAAACATATGAGAATGCAGATGCATTGCAAAGTTTGAACAGAAGCATAATATCATCCTCCAGTAACACACCCAACCAACAAGACGATGATTTGCTCTTCAGAAGCAGTTTAATATCTCCAGATAATTTTGCCACCAAATCGGAGCTAAGTACATTACAAGAGTCGCTTGATGCTGTGGTTGCTGATACTGTACAAAGGTCTAGAGAAGAAATTGATTTGCAAATATCCAACCTTATGACCTTATCTTCAAGTCCAATCCAATACAACCAACTCAACAGTTCATTTCAAAATATGAAATCAGAATTCAACAGCATCAGAGACATGGTCAGCTTCCAACAATCTGAAATATCGAGGTTAACTTTACATGCAGATGAATTATCCCAAGTTTTGGATGAGACAACACAGTCCTTTGCAACTATGAAAAGCGCAGTTAAAAATATGACAAGCACTTCCAATGATTCCGCAATTCGGAAGATGTTGGAAACCAATGTGAAACAGCTTGGTACCAAAGTCCACGAACACAGAAGGTGGCTGGGGAACCAAAGAAGACGCATTCGAAACTTGGAAGGTAATATGGTCTGGTGCTATTTTGCCGTAATCTAAATCGCTTCTGGGTTATTGGACCTGTTGCTTTTAAATATTGTTTTTTAATATAGCTTAAAATTATTGAACAATCTGTTTACTTAAGATTTTGTCCATTAATTTCCTTGCTCTGGGAAGCAACCACAGAAAATTCTTAGTGCAGTGGTCAAACTATCAATAGTCTTCCCATTATAAGCTTATTATGTAGCCCCAAACTGTGCTTGGTCATTTGTACTCTTTATTGCATGGCTTTTTACTTAATGTTTCCATGTATAATAACTATTTTACCTATTTTTCTCAAATTACTTTTTTCTTTATTTTATTTCTTTCCCAGTGTCTTACTACTGACTATAGAATATAAGTACTGTTTTCTCAAATACTATAAATATGAAGTATATCATACTTGTTTTATATTTATGGATAAAGGCATTGATTGTTTACTGATATTTCTAGGGTTGTAATTAAGAAGTTTAGTACTTTGTTCTTGAATCTATCAAACTAATTTTTAGCATGATAGCACACTTTTCTATGCCTTTCTCTGAAAATTTTAACTCCAATAAAGTTTGTTCTCTGTACAATGCATGGCTGACTAACTCTATTAACACATAACCATTGCTCTAACAGGCATGAACATGGAAAGTTTCGCGAGATCGTCCGACCTTACTCTGCTTAACAATTCGATCTCTGCAGAGCTCTCTTCAACTAACGTCGCCTTGGAAACTTTATCCGCTGAGCTGTCGGTATTATCCGAGCAGGTCCAGGGAAGTATTTTGCCTCCTCATGATGAGGTAATTTAAGTTGAAGAAAATCCTCAATTGCATCCTTATGGATGGCACAGTTAAAAGAGTTGTAATAAGCATAGTCCTAATACCCCAAATGCCTTGAGTTTGGTTAATGCCGCTAATACAGGGTGCTTTATATAGGATAAACATTGCATAGTTTGCCTCCCATTACTACAGTATTTAAGCTATATCTGTTAAGTGCAGTGCCCAAGAATACAACTGACCAGCTAGCAATAGAATTTTATGCTATGATTTTTCCATTGAATATCCAAGATGTTAGATCCCATTGATATTTGTTCAGTTTCACAGCCTAAGTTTTTGTGGCCGGCCACAATAGTTAATTTATTTATATAACTGGGTTTTATTATGCGTAAGCATTTTTCATTTATTATTTTGTTATATTTTAACCATAAAAAACAATTTTTTATTCAGGCCCTGTCAAATTATGAGATACCAGAGCTGGATAGAAATATGAGCAATTCAATCGACAGTAATCAGCCCCTGGACAATTTGACAGAACCCAATCAATGGCAGCAAAAGTTACTCCAAGAATTACAATCAATTCCGTCTGCGATTCGTGTTTTACAGTCTCAGGTAAAGAAGTAAATATTTATTTATTGTAACAACTCTTAAATGTTACTCCATTGATAAAATCAACACACATTTATGTCCTCTTCGGTATCATTCAAAAAGGCGAAAATTAGGGTCATTTTCGTTGATTTCCAGTATTGTAACAACTCTCATTCTCATACCTTCTGATATGGGATATTGTTTATTGCTGCCGTGTGTTGGAAAACGACAGTCAGTATGACAAGGTTAATTATCAGACAACCATAGATATTGCAGTGTGTTGTACAACTTTTGATTTTTTGATGAATTTGTGGGGCCAGGGGGTTAACTCGTGTAATTGGCCGAGATTACCCAGGATCCGCTGCTATCTATATCTGGTACATAAATCTCCAATTCAACTCCATATGTCACATGGCGAGAATCTAAATTTGACTTGCAGCGGAACCTCCATTAAATAGAAAAACCAGAAAACTGCACTTGTAGTTGTATTTTTTATTAAGTTGTGTGTTAGTGATCACACAACGCTTTCTACAGCAAACAATTACGAAGGTCGAAAACAACTGCTTTAGGTGTCAATGATGTTATGAGTGATAGCAGAACGAACACAATTAACTGAAATGCAGTTTTTGCAAATATGATTATCAAAGTTGCTATAAATTAATCTAATTACATTGAATATTGTCTTTTTTAAAGACACATACTTAGAATGTGGCAAAAATAAAAATGGAACCAGATATGTTTTTGGTCACTACCTTTATTCCTATAACTATCCTTAAAAAATTCTAATAACAATTCAATACTGGAGACACATGTACCAACCACTACTCATCCACAGATTCATTCATTCCAAGAGCCCATCAACTCTGTACCCACACTCAACACAAAGGTGGAAACCTTGATTGGCATGAGGAACCTCGTGTTTCAAAATGCAGGCGACATCACGTCCTTTCACCAAGTGGTTACCAACCTGGAGAAGGATATTCTGGGGGTTTCCCAGTCGATCACAAATGTTGGTTACAGACAAGATCGCATTGATTCTTATCATGCAGATTTCAGGTGATTTCTAAAATAAAATTTCATATTAGCTGTATGATTTACATGCTTTTATTGTTTAGAAATCAGTTGAACATTACAAAAGCCAAAATTGATCAAACTGATGACAGAGCTGTAGTTTTAAAGCGACGATTTGATGTTTCTGAGCAGTACATCTCCAGAAACAACAACGTATTTAAGGATAGACTGACTGCAGTGCACACTCAATTAAGAGACAGCAGTACCTCCATGCAAAACATAAATCAAGAACTTCAGGACTTAGAAGGGAGACTGCAAACCCAGGATTCTGAAAACCTGCAATTTCACAACCAAATTGAAAGCCGAGTTGCTCAAATCGACAAACGCATTAAAGTTCTGTCAAGATCATCTTCCAATCACGATGATGCAGTGGTGACATTGACGCAGCAGATCAGAGAAGAGGGTATCAGCCGGACCCAGGAAGATCAACGCTTGACAACAGCCCATGATGACTTGAGAAGTAATGTTGAAGACATGGGAAGCAATGTTCTGGAGATAAGGCACACGTCAGCTGTTACTAACCAACAAGTAGCAGCAATGCAACAAGTTCAGACTAGAAATACAGGTGAGTCAATGGGTAGTGGTATATCCATGTAAAACTTAAGATCATTATTAATATAGCAATTATTGAATGTCATTTAAAGCTTGTCAGATTAAAGGTTGCATGATTAAACTAGTAACATGCTTTATATTATACATACATTAGTTGAAAGTTTTTCGAGTAAAAGTAATGAGTCTCTTGTTGGCTACACTCTGTGTTGAAAAAAAAACTCTGAGCAATCTCGACATATGCTTTTCGGACAAAGGTCTGTGTTAGATTTTAATACTAAAATATTTACTGTTTAAAGTTATTTTTCAAATTCTATGCATTTCAGCTGAATCAACTAGGATATTAGGCCTTCAATCAGCTAGTGACAACAAGCTACGTACAGTCTCAATTGCAGTGGAAAAATTGCAAAATGATGTTCTTGTTCAAAATGGACGACTCACTGAATATGATGGGGAAATCACTGAAGTAAAACAATCAATCGCAACTCAGGTATTGTACAAGTAGTTTGCAGTAAAAAAATTAAATTATTTAAAAAAAAATATTAGATTGGTGAACTAAAACTAGTTAGGATAGGATAGGATATTTATGTTTACCTAGATGTAAATGGGAAAACCAAGGAGGTTAACACATGGAAAATCGTTAGATCACCTCGCGCCCACTGTCGAGTTATTGTAGTGTGTTGTGTATAAATCACACAATTTTTCAATTTGGTAGAACTCAATATTTCGTTGGGTTCAGTCAATGTCTGTTAAGTGCCTTGCCTAAGGACACAAATGACTAGCAAGTGATCAATTCCTGCTACCTTTTGACTGAAAGGCGACGACGCACTAATCCACCAAGCTATGTGTACAAATTAATCAGGACTAAAGGTTATCAGTTTTATATAAAAAGGACATTGATATTTTGGTTTAACACATCAATTTACTGTATTAATGCAACATGCATTGCCTTGTCCAAGAATACCACCAACTAGCCAGCGGCTGGCTTTGTTTAAAAAACCATTCAGCTGATGGTTGATGCATTACCCAACTGTATCAACAACCTAACCTGTTATGTCTTGCAAAGATATTAGTATATATGTGTGTATAATTCCTAAAATACATATTTTCAGGAATATTATTAACAAACCTTAATAATGTGGCATAAGAGGTGGCTGATTGTAATATTGAATCCATATTTAGTATTGTTCATTGAAATATTGAACAAATTTTATTGTTTAATGATTTTTGTTGTTGTTTTTTTTGTTGCACATATTTCTGTTATTTTATCCGTGTAATTGTTTGTTGAATATATATCCGATAAAAATATTTTTATTTCAGACAAACAACATTCTCTCTGCCCGGCAAAGCATAGTCACAGTGAACGACCAACTTAATGCACTGGACCAGCGAGTCCAGGTTTGTTATCTTATGTTGTTAATTCAAAATAGTGATGAAACTTAAGTGTTATTAATAAAACCAAAGAAATGTAAAAATACATATTTATTTTTTTATATATTTTTTCTTTTTTTTCTTTTGATCACTTTCGGTTTTGCCATCTATTTCGGTTGCTGTGCTGTGATTTGTTTAATTTGTCCGTATTTAATACAGGGCAAAAATTAAAAGAACCAATAATAAATCAACAAATTTAATAAACACAGCACTTGCTTGCTACACAGCTTTGTCAGGTGCAGGGCAATTAATAGATATCACAATATTAAATATAAATAGCACACTGCAATAGCTCCATCAACCCGACTGTGTTCTTTTTCCATGTGTAATATATAAACTGATTGCAATGTGGTATGACATCTCATCATGTCAATTTAATTGGTTTAAAAAGTAGACACGATGAGACCAAATTTAAACATTTACGCTTGTTCCAGATGTAAGGTTATGACAGAATAAAATGATATCAAATACAATATTAAGTCTCAATGAATTCAAGTAGTGTCTGTTAATTGCTTACCTCAGAGCACCAGTTACAAGAAAGTGGTTGATTTTAACTGACTCAGCATTGCGTCCAAAAATTCAACTTAAATCTAATTTTTAGTTTAGTTTATTAAATTTTTGCAGTTGTATTATATAGCAGAAAATGAAACAAATTATAGAACAGTAACATGGAAGATGGCAAAATGAATGGTCGATAAAACACATCATTAAAAAATGATTTAAATATTGAATATATCGGAATGGCTGCCAAACCTAAGCAAGATCAAATCTTCTTCTATGTTTTTGGTGATCGTGACATATACCTCCATGTGATAATCTCTGGACAATGTTCAAGTGCTAGGATGGCAGAATCTGTTAACCACATCTTTGATATCAACTTGTTTATATTCATCTCAGAGATACGAGTTGTTTATACAACGTGCGGAACAAGCCATAACCAAGCACAGATCTGACATCTCCTTCATTCTCGACAACTCTGTCAACCAGACTGTGGCCATCGAGAGGCTTAAACAAAGAATTGGGTTTAATCCACAAGGTATTTGCAAAAATGCTGTATTTGATTAGATAGAGAGGTTTAATTAATTTTTTTAATTTATTAATCCTGAGTTTAAATAAATTGTTCTATAACAAATTTTGTATTGAATGTACAATGCACCATAAAGGGTATGTTAATCAGTCTATGTACATTTAAAAAATTATCTGTGTCTTTTCCCTTGCATTTTTATCCACCTTTAAGATTAAAAATGCACCATTTTAGATGATAAAAATGTGACGTTCCAAGTCTTAATGTGTTTAGAAAACCAATTTTGCTTAAAAAAACTAATCTCATCAGTTTAGTTATTACTGAAATGCAACCTAATGTTTAGCATTGTGTTTTATGAACAATCCTTCACTGAAAAATCATTAATTTTTAATCTGTATTGTTTAAAGCTGCTTGTAATATATTGCATTTCCAGAATCATTTTCCAACATCACAAATGAAATTCTGTCGGAAATGGAGATTCTCACTGAGGAAATGCAGGCCATCTCCAATGAAGTAACAACCTTTAAACGACAATCTGGAATTCGCGAAAATTTGGTTTTACAGATAGAAGCCAGGCTTACAGAAGTATCAGCAAGGTAAAAGTAACTATTTGAGCTATTGTAGTGTGTTGTGTATGATTCGCAAGTTTCTTCAATATGAACCCGTTCTTTCACTAGGATTAGGCAATGTCTGTTAACTGCCTTTTCCAAGGACAGAACTGACTAGCTATCAACGCGTTTTGAACCTAAAACCCTTTGACTGAAAGGTAAACCGCTGAGCTAATTGGCAGGACAAAAAGAACCACCTGCCTCGGGGATAAATAATTTGAGATATTTTTAATGTGCTCTTCTTCTTATACATTGTCCTTTTACTTCAGGTCATCTGACAATCTGGTTAAGGTGAACTCAAATAAAGCTGCTCTGGCTCGCGTGAACAATGACTTGAATCGGCAAAATAATCGGATAATCGATACCGAGTTGGCCATCGATGAACAGAGGTCGGCTAGCAATGATTTGCAACAGGTGAACTAAGTTTATATTTGAACAATCTTTAGATTAGTTTATGTACACCATGGGGTTAATGGAGCCATTGTAGTGTGTTGCATATGATTAAGACGTTTCTACTTTCAGTTCATTGATTAACTGGACAATATTGAAGTACCTACCCAAGGATATAACTAGATCCAACAAGTGTAAGCTGATGTGCTGCACCACTTGAGCTATGCAACCTGTCATTTTACACTTGTGGTTCCTAAGGTGTTAAAACCATAGTCGTTATAACAAGTAGTACTACAATGCCACTTTTCAATAGTTTGTTTAACTTTAATTGTAGTTATTTATATTGGATTTTAGAAACCACTGAATAAAATAGGATAATCATGCTAATGAACAACGCTAAGGGAATCTATAAAAACGATAGTCACTAGGACATGTCATGTCACATGTTTGGAATAAAATACATAAAAAAGTCACTAAAGGGGTCAATTGTTTTTCAGGTTGTGGGTCAAAACCGAAACAACTTGGCAACAATAAGCAACATGCAATCAACCTTTGATCACCTTACTCAAGGATTGACCAATGCTATCAACAGACAGAGCAACAAAACTAGATTTATTGAAACTTCCTATAAATCTTTGAAACAACAGGTTTGACTTGCTTTTTGTAGTTTTTTTATGAGTGTTTTTATTTAACATTTATAAATAATATATTTGTCCGGCCGGTTGGTCTAGCGGTTAAGTGTGGCGCCTTTCAATCGAAAGGTTGCAGGTGCGAAACTGGTCGCTAGCTAATCGGTTGTGTCCTTGGGAAAGACACTTTACGGACATTGCCTGAACCCAGCGGATTAATGGGTTCTACCAAATTGAAGGAACGTCTGTACTGTATCATATGCAACACACTGCAATAGCTCCGGTAACCCGACGATGGGCGCGTACTAAAATTACTAAATTTGGCAGAACATTGCAGTCAAAAGTGTAAAATGGGAGGTCTTTTGACAAGCTATACACATTTGATATTATATTAGCAAAGTTTCTGATAGCTGTAATGTTCGAATTTGCAAAACACTAATTCTTTTTTTGGTAAAAACTGTGTTTAAAAATATAAATATATTTCTGCGGCAGACCTAGTAGTGTCTTGTGGGACAGTTGTGTGTCACGACACACTGGCTGCGAAGCACTGTGTTGGAATGAAGCTTATGCTTAAGCCGATTTACAAGGAACCTGATTTATTACAATTTACTTTTAGTTTTCAGGGGTTCAGTATGATATCAATGAACACACAAGATTGCTTGGTGTGCTGAGACAGGGTCAAATTAGTCTTGAAGCAGACATCAACCAAATCTACCAATCATCAGCCAGTATGGAACAAGTATTGCGCAATGCTGTTTCAAACCTTACTTTCTTGGAGAGGAATATAAATTCAGCAGGAAGCACTAGTCAATCTGGGCAAGGCCTAGACAGAAGGTAAACTTTTCACTTTAGTGGTGGTTAATTCAGTTTATCAGCCAAAAGGTTTTAATACTGAAACCTAGAGCTGCCAGATTGCTATAGCTTATCCTGAATTGTGCATATGTGCACTGTCTTTGATTTGTTGCTTTTAATTTATTACATTTCCATTTAAAAACATTAAGTATTCCCAAATCACATCTTCTCTTGGCCCATAGCAATTTCTGGTCATCTACAAAACAGAATAACAATGTTTATTTTAACCTCAATGCAATAAGCTGTAAATTTTTTTAAAACTTATACTTGAAATTTAAATACTCTGTAGCTGATACATATGCATAAAAACGAATGATTATTTTATTTATATTTAATATAACATTTTTTTTCAATTTTTTTCTGTTAACACTCTGTACCTGATACATATGCAAAAAATGAATCATTATTTTAGATGAATTAATAAAACATTGTTTTTTCAAATGTTCTCCTAAAACTAAAAAAATATAACTTGCAGGTTAAGTGGTCTTCAATCAGAGTTGCGTCAATCAAGCCAGGTTGTTACTACAAATGAGAACAAGTTATCTCAGCTGCAAGAACTGGTGGAGCAACTGAGTAATTCAATGGCAGATGTTATTGCTTCGCTGGAGCAGAAATCAAGGACTGAACTTCGTTTACAACAGTCAAGGTCGGGTGAGGTACAGGAAGTGCGGAATAAACTGGATCAAACCAGTCACCACATTCGAGCATTGCAGGTAATAGTTATACAAACTTGTTAATTTTTTTTATTATTCTGTTGTGTATCTTAATCTTATACCATATAATGTAATAGTTCTGATATCCTGACCGTTGACACAAGGTAATCTGACAAAGTCAGTCCTTACAAGTGGTATAATGCCTTTTCTTAAAGTTAATCTATCTAATGTCTTATTATGTTATATTAGGCTATCTAATGTCCTATTCTGTTACAAACAATACTTGCCATGTAGTGTAGTGTAAAGAATAGTAAACAATGTGGACTCAAGGTAAACAAACAATTACCCTATTAATAAACCCTTTTCAACCCACCCACCGGAATAAACACAAGCCTACAATCCTATATTAATCAGAAGGTAAAGCATTATTAATTTCACAGAGGGAACTTCAACACCACAATGAACGACTTCATATTTTGAACCAACGTTTAATTGACAGAGAAAGTCGCACAGCTATTCATCAGGTTTCGCCAGCAAAGGAAACAGACAAAGAAAACAATGACTTTTTATCTGCATCAGGTAATTCAAGAAACAATATGTTTTATAACTTTGTAGACTGTTTAAATGTTTGCTCCTGACTTACTTGATGAACTAAAGGCAAAAATTTGTGATTATTTTCAATGTTACTGTTATCGGACTGTGGGCTCCTATAATACAATATGCTCCACTATTGTTAGTCGTAAGATTACTGTGCACAAGGTAAACTTAAGTTTTCCATGTTATACTCTGTTTTGTATTTTCCTATACTTGGACATAAATATAAGTGTTTTATTCTAATTATTACTCAATAATCAGTAACTGTAATTTTACCTTCTTTTGTTTCTTTAATAAAATTAATTTAATTTATCTTTAAATTTAAATATAAAGATAAACTTAACAAAGCCCTTGCTTAGGATGGCTTCCTGAAATATCAACAACAACCATGACAACAACAACGACAAATATTCCATCTGATGCTTCCAACCAATCCAACATCAATTCTGTCATTGAAACTTTATTGTCTCAGTTGAATTCCATCAATCTGGCCATAACATCATTGGAGGAAAGGTTTAATCAACAGCAACAAAATTTTAACTCGACAACAGAAGATATTGATCAGGTTTGGATAATGTGAATCAACTTCATGTCTGTTGTCTTCTATTTTGTTGTTTTATCTTATTTTTGGTTATTCCCTGGAAGCGTTTTTGTAAAGGTATCTATAAGATTATTTTGCGTTAACTGTCAGTTGGGGAACTAGTTTTTTTTATACTCAGAGTGGTACATCGGAATTTGTTATCACATGAAAAAATTTAGTTTGCAGTTGTATATTTGATATTTCTTTCAAGTTTTAAATGCTTCACTTAAATCTAGTGGTTTGAGGCAAGAAAGTTTAAATGTCTGGACCAGCTGGTCCTAGAAGTAGCAGCTAAGTTGGAGGGAAAATTTATCTTTACACTTTTTATTTCAATACAGGATAATTAAAATAAAATGCCACAAGTAAACAGCAGTCACCTATTGGATATGATACATGACTCTTATATATTTTTACAGAGACTTGAACTGTTGAAGAACAAGAATACCCACACTAACAGTGGAATACTAATTGTAATTTCCACGCTTGAACATCAGTTGTCCAATGTCAGTTCACGGTTGGATAATTTTGTAGCCTTGACCAATCAGTATCAAACCAGGATTGATGAATCGGAAAAGGTGTCAGTAAATGCAAGCAAACTTGCAAAACTTGCACTTGATACCTGTGTCAATGTGAATGCAAGTTCAAATGCTATTGCAAATCAAATCAACTCCTCAATTTTGAACAGGTAAGTTTGTTATTATTTATAACAGTCCCAGAAGAATCTGTGTATGCAAGTGGTTCCCAACCTTTTTGTCTTGGCGACCCTCATAAAAATGTTTTCCAGAATCCGTGAACCACACTTATTTTCTATCCTAAATGCAAAATTAGAAAGTAAGCAAAACATTTTTACTTGCATATTTATTAACAAATCAGTGCGATGGTTGACCTTGTAGGTCTACAGCTAAGCGTGTACGATGCTTCCCTTAACTTTTTTTACCAATTTCAAGTCTTGACTGATTTCTGTTGTTTAATATACTGGACTAGGCTATTTATTTCCTAATAGTTCCAATTTGCAGCTATTGCACGTTTACAGTCATGTGGTCATAGTTATCACATCACATTGGACGCATACTGATGCAATAATATTGTGCTACAAGAAATCTGAATGAAATACCTCAATAAATATTATACACAGGATACTAGCGTGTCGGCGGTACCCAGTCCTACTGACATTCACCTTTGTTCTTACATTAGCAACAGCTTCGCGCCCCCTTTAACATACTTTGCGACCCCTTTGTGGGTCGCGACCCCCAGGTTGGGAACCACTGGTGTATGCTATTGTAAAAATGTATTTCAGTAGTGGATTCATTACTTAATAGTTTGCTTGCCTTTTCAAGTAGCAGAGCAATACACTATTAACCAAAACATTGGGGATTAATTAACATCAACTGATGTGTTGGCATGTAAATCTATTGCAATGAATTGTATTAGATAGATCTAGTGGGTTTAAGCAACGTCTGCTGAGTTTCATTTTAAAGAAGCATATGAATAACAAGAAGCTGGTCTGGATGTCCTTATCTACCGACTACGGACAAGACATGCTACCATGGAAGTGATGCAACCCGGTGATAAAACATTGATTTATATTACCAGGTCACAGCATGAGATCATGGAAGCTGCACAATTGGCTGCACAGTTTAAAAAGTTAAGCAATCTTGTGGAGGATCAACAATTTGTTGCATCTCACCATGCGCATAATAATACTGAAAGTGATGTAATACAAATGTCAGCATCACTTCAAGCACTGCAAAATGACTTTATGGTGAATATGTTTTGTTTTATCAATTTATTTGTGTTTTATTTATAAATGTAAATGGTAATTAATAACAGAATTATTAATGCTTAAATATATGGTTAATACTGAATATTTCTTACTAGGTTGGTACTACACAAATATTTCGTCATTTTAGATGTTAATATTCAAACTGTCTTTACCAGTGGTCCTCAACCCTCGGTACTGGTCCACGGATCAGTTGGCACCAGCCGCATATTTAACTTTTTGTTTTCCTTTTTTATTTTTGTGCTGCATAAAAATTATCAATTCTTCACCCGTTCTAAGTGGTAAAAAAGTTGGGGACCACTGGTTTACACCATACAGATTCCAGATTAAAACACCACTTTGCATGGATGTTTTCCTGAACACCATATAAACATTGTATGGATGTTTTCCTGGAAAAGGGCATATAAACATTGCCTATATCCAGAAAATTCGAACGCCTCATTAAATACTTTTAATTAATTATACAATTTACTGAAATTACTTTGGTTAATTAACTATTGGTAGACTAAAAGATTCTAGTATTTTTATAAGGATAAAAATATCCTTGCATACAGAGTAATATTTTTCAAAATAAATCATTTCATTCAGGCATTTACTTCTCATTTGAAAAACCTGACCAGTACATTAACAACAGAAGATTCTAGAAAGGATGACAGTGATGAGATTGATAGAAGGATTGCTGACATCCTGTCAAATGAGTTAGACTCTGCGTCATTGAACCTTACTCAGGGATTGGAAACTATGGGCAAATTATTTACCAATGTTTCTGGAACAGTTGATTATCTGCTCCATGGTTATGAACAGTTAAGACAGGATATCAATCTTAATAATAGAAGGGACGCTCAATCAGTTTTGGTGGAACAGGTTTGTGATGCTTTTTCAGCAAAAGTTAGATGAGTGGGTAGCATTTTCAACTGTCAACCGGAAGGTCATCAGATTAAAACTTAATAGTCACATTTAATATGTTTTTTTGGATGACTCTATTATTAGCCATTACATAAAGCCAGCAACATTTAATTGTTAAATAAAAACTGAAGTTTATCATGCACACAATATTATTACACCAGTAACCCGACTAAACGAATACTCTTTTTCCTCCCCCTTTCTTTTTGCCATTATTTAATTGTTATTGGTAAAGATTTCCATGTGTACGCTGATTGTGTTTGTTGAAAATGGTAAAAAGCCTAAAAAAATTGTTTCATATCATATCAATGAACACAAATAGTGTCAGGCACTACGGCCACATTCCAGTTATAGAGCATGCAATATTATATGTTTTTTTTATGGAATGGGGAAACATAAGAATATTGTCACATGGACATTTGTAAGATTAACATGGGCTCACCATCAGGGCTATTACAGTGTGTTGTAATTGTGATATACAAACTTTAAATTTTATTTAAACAAATATATTAATATGTTTAATGATTGTTAAATGTCTTGTACTTCAGCTCCGACATAGAGTGTGGGTTCTTACCCATGATCTATTATTTAAATAGTAAAGTTCTAAAAATAAAACATATTTTTAAATTACAATTTCTTTTCACAGTTTTCCACGTTCTCAACCACTCTGGAAACAGTTCAGGGCCAAATAAGGACATTTGAAGTCAAACTGAATGAACTAGAAAAACAACACAATGATGATGTCACAGCCCTGTATGAGAGTACTAGTGAAAATAGCAGAAGTTTGGAAAGGTAAAGTAGATTGAACTGTAGTTTTTATGTAAACCTAGGTCTTGCAACATAAAAAAAGATTTTACTACATTCCTATTTATCCAAAATTTTACAAAAATTTTCCAACCTGTTTAGCATTTACTGTATAACTTTATTTTGTATATTTTAATGGAATTTATTCTGCTGCCAAAATATATTTAAGGTTAATGCTGATCTTTATTTTATCCTTGTAAAGAGGAACTAGTCAAAAACACTTCATTCTCAAAATGAAGGTATTGGTTTCTGTATTTTGTGTTATATAAACATGGACAAAGTGCAGCTTTTCAGAATATACTATAATATATGACCTGTAACTATTTTATACCTTTAACCAACATATTTTTTAGAGTATCAACAAGTGTAGTTGAACACTCACTCATGCTATCAGACTACAACTCATTATTAGAACTAACTGATTCAAAATTACGTGAACTTGGAAATGAGGTGTCTGGTAATACAGGTAGGTTTAATGCACAAATATCACCAGTCCTTGTTCAAGGCCAAAAATGTACGCAATAACTCTAGTAACACTTGCATGTTTATCGTGAGAGTAAGAACATGCACTCACAAATAAAAAACTAATTAACATTTACCATTGCGACAGTTTTTATAATGCATATGGCGGTTCCAAATAATGTAGTCTATAATTACTTCTGTTACTCATGTAAAAGATTTATTCGCGCAACACTTAAATGAATACTTACTTGCCTGAAATTTAAATAATTTTTAGCCGTGCTTGTTTACTGTTAAATTGATGAAACAGAAATGATAGATAAAACAGAAATAATAATTGAGCTTAGGCATGTAAAGATTGTTGTTAAAACCCACTGTTTTTCGATACACGGTGTAACATTGCTTATTTTGTGTACCTGTGGTAGCCTACTTAAAAGTCCAAAGTTATAACACCTCCTTTTTTTTTACATACCGGAAAGAGTAA
>CH002980.1:1757698-1786191 GCA_000149265.1 Ciona savignyi | reverse complement strand
CAATTCCACTTTATGGGAGTTTTGACTTAAAAAGAATAACAATCTTTGTTTTAAAGACCTACCCTGATACCATGGAGGTGACACCAGATGAATCAGAGGTTGGTAATAAACAGGAATATTATATTGTTATGTGTAACAATAGATCTGTTCCTGTAAAAATATTCAAAGAATAGTTAGTTTATTTTTGCTCTTTAGTTATAGTTAAAAATAAAATAACTTAAATAAGTTTTTAAAATATGACAAAATGAACAAACTGTAGTAGTTAAAATATTTTCAGCTACATATAAGTAATATAACATGAGAAAAAAATAAGCAACAAGAAGTGGGTAAATAGAACTATTTAAAACAGCATCAAACAATAAAAGCATTTATAATAAAAGCAAATACAAATGTTGAAAAACTCATATTTTTCTTCAGAATATGCTTAAAGTCACGAACATGAACCTTGCAAATGTGTTGGCCAATCTTTCTACTTCCGTACAAAGCGTTTTGGAAAGTATAACAAATTCCAGAACCTTCGCAAACTCTGTGGACCGTGACGGGGTTTCTGTAGGAAGCAATTTGAGACTCAGTCAGCTACTTGAAAGAATAAATGAAATTGAAGGTAAAAACGATTTTTTCTAAGCAAGTACATCTACTATGACACAATAGTAATACAACCAGTTTGAGTGGCAACTAACACATTAATCAGACTCAAAATGACCATTTGATACTTGTTCTTGGCAAAACCATATTGTAGTCATTGCCCACACCCAATGCTATATTTGTAACTCCTGCAAATTAATTTTTTTTAGTTATTTTTAAATGTATTTGATAATAATAATAATAATAAATTGTCCTGGATTTTATTTTTATAATATAATATTATGGAGTTATTATAGAGTTAACAAAAAATTATGTTTATTTTTCCAAACATTTCGAGTTAAAATGTCCTTTAGACTTGATGTCAAATCAGCAAGTTCCAAACTTCAATGTTGACAATATAACCAATTCAATTTCTGCTCTGTCACAACAAATTCAAATGGTTTCACTTGAACGGCTTAAATCTTACGGTAAAAATGAGGTAATGCAAACTGATTTAAATTTTCCTTTTTATATTATAGCGGATGGTAATCATTGCACTGGTAAAATATATTTAGAGCTATCCCAATATTTTAATGAATATTTTAATTTTTAAACATTTTTCAGAATATAAGCACAGATATAATGACAAGCATCAGTGAATTAAGATCAGGTCTGTTGAGACAACAAGATCGTATAGATGATTTGGCCGTCACAACAAATGCATTAAATTCCAGCATGTCTGGGTATCGATTGAAAGAAGAAGTTCAGGTAAACAGTATCTTTCTATTTAAAGATTAACACACGGGCAATCATCATATCATCTCATCTCCACTGACATGTTACTAGAGCTATTGCAGTGTGTTATGTATGATTCACACCTTCCTTTAATTTGGTGAAACCTATTAATCTGCTGGGTTCAGGCAGTATCTGCAAAGTGCCTAGTCCAAGAACACAACCAACTAGTATACCACCAGAGTAATCTGTCCAACAAAGATCCTATTTGTTGGGTTGATTTATACCGAATCGAATTTTTAGTATATGATGCATGGACTGAGTAGGAAAGGAATGGCTAAAAATGTTGGCCAAAGGCTTGCGAAACAAACTAATTTCTAGCATTGTTTTAATGGATAATGAACATATAATACGGTGCTGAAAACCAGTGAAATTGTTTTGATTTAAACAAAAAACTAAATTTGCATCTTTACTTCACTCTATACTGTACAAGTCATACTCTAAAGCTCTGATAACTATACTGTGGACATGTGGTGATAAATTTCCGTGCAAAATCACCTGCTACATTTTCCCATCTTAGAGGCTAAACATACATGTCTCATTTATAATTGTTTAACACCCAGGACACCCAGTTAAACAACCTGGTTTTAATGCAATCGACTTTCAACCGAGAAGTTTCTGAGTGCAAACAAACCTCCCGAGAACTCAACATGGAAATAGCAAATAAAACAGAAACACTGAGATCGCAGATGGAAGAAATGGAAACAAGGTTGGTACCATATGCCCACTGTTAGTACGACAGATTAGTCTAGTGGGTTAGTGCTTCACCTTTCAGCCGAAGGGTGACAGGTACGAAACTGGTCGCTAGCTAGTCGGTTGTGTCTTTAGACATTGCCTGAACCCAATGGAAGGATTGGGTTAACTAAATTGGAGTAACTTGTGAATCATACACCACACACTGCACATTATCTCCGGTAACCCAACAGTGAGGTGATCTGACGATTGCCCATGTTTTAACCCCTTAGCTTTCTCCATTCATGGGAATAAACATGTCCTAGTTGCCAAAACAAAATATCCTATCCTAGTTGCCAAAACTGTACTGGATCAATTACATAGAATCATAATTTTTAATTTCTGAAATTTCTGAAGTTAAATATCTCTGTATCTATGAGCAATGTTAATTAGGTGTGCCAACACATTTGAGCATGGATGTACAACATCAATTTTAGAAATTTCAGCAAATTGCTATTTTATCTGTTTTATTTTCAAACATCACATAAGTAATTAAATTTAGTTTACCAAACATGGAAAAGGTTTATAATAAAAATCTTTTTGGACTCGGACAGAAGCAAAACCAAACCACTGTTTTAATGTTATGTGTTAAACTGTAATGCTTGCCACATCATTTCCAGGATTTTAAACACAAGATGCTATCATTATATTCATATCTCATACAGATTGTTGGATGGCACTAGCCAAATTTCACAACGCTTGTCTGTCAACCAAGAATCAATGCTCACTGATATGTTTGGAGTCATGGATGATGTGTTGGCTCTGAACTTCACTCTTGTTTCGGTCATGAACTTTGTCACCGATATGCAAGAAGGTTAGTTGTTTAATTGTATTTATTTATAGGAATTATTGTAAAGAAAAAATTTCCTGATTGATGACTAAACAGGTGATTTGGTCTTTAGCCTGACAACTATTCTGTGTCGGGAATTTTATCCAAAACTTTCTTGTATTTGCACTGCCTTCACACCTATTGCCTGAACTGTGTATAATGGGATTGCCTGGACTGTGTTTAAATACTCATGTTTATCTTTGATAAAAATGGTTATAACAATTGTTACAAATAAACTCCTTAATCCACTGAGTTCAGTCAATGACTAAGTGCCTTTTAATAGGACTTACTTCTAGTTGGATTTGTTTAGTTTATTTTTCGTTTTCATGATGAAAACACGAAGCAGGATCTTTGGTAAAACATTGGAAAAAACGGAAAAACAACAGTCGTTAAAAGGTTTAATTCTGCAACCAGTTGGTTTTTATTGTGCTAGCACTGGTCCATTTTGATATTTATTCATCGATAAACATTATTGATTTGCAGAAGTCAGATTGCAACTGTCAACGTTGGAGACACTTCCACTGGAACGAGTACAAAGCTCTATTGAACAACATGGCAACCTGCTCAACAATCTCTTTGAAGAACAGCAATTGCAAGAAAGGTGGGATAAATTGCTGGGGAATTATTTGCATCACAGGATAGGTCTTGGTGGCCTAGCCGCTGGTATATCCATTTTGATTTCAGTTAACAGTTGTTGGTCATAGATGTAGGTATTGATCATAGATGTAGCTATTGCAATGTGTTTTATGTACTTTTTATTTAATCCATTGGAATCAACTGGATCAATCTAATGTGTCTCGCTAAAGACAAAGCTGATCGGTTGGAGCACAGTTAGCGATCGAGAGATCCTTGGGCAAGAAACTTTGCGAACACCACCTATACCCAGTAAAATAGTGGGTTGAGCTAAAACGGTAGAATAGTTTCATTTATATAGAACACACTGCAATAGCTGTAAAAGAGATAGAATCTTTATGTTTATACCAAACTAATCTGTAACCTACCAAACTAATCTGTAGGACAATGTAACCTGACTTCCTTTGCCTTTTCCCATTCTCACAATTAATTTAGAATGTCCTATCCTTATTCTAAACAGAACGCATTCACACAATTTTAATAGCCAAGTTCATTACAAACAGCAAAATGCAAGAATTTGAAAGAAAGGCTGCACTATCCGAGGCAGATGTGATGTCAATGAAAGAAAATCTATCAAGTGTCAATGTTGGTTTAGAGTTACTAAGCAACTTAACCCACACAAGACTATCCAATGCATTGGAAGTGGTGAATGACCTGAAACTGAGATTAGACAGGGTAATGTTATTGTATTCCTCATTGCTAGTGTTAATTTTGTTTTAGCTAGTCACTCTCATGGTTTAATTTGCCTGTCTTTCAGTTCTAAAAGATAAAAATATAAAAAGCCTGAAGCCTGAAAGATTAACAAAGTGTTAAGTTTGAACTAGAAACTGTTATGGTTTTATTAATCTTCCTTGAAAGCCTGAAATATTAAGATATTATTTGCTTTTATTTTTCCACAAATCTTTTAAAGAGTGTGGAAAGCCAGAGCACGGCGCTCACAATTGCCTCCGAAGATGCCCAAGATCTGGACCAGCGGCTCTCTGCTGTCATCGAGGGACTGGGGGCCCAGCTAGCAGAAGCCAATTCATCTTGGCAGCAAAACCGTGCAAACTTGCAGCAGATCCAGCACCAAGTGGCGAGTTTCAACAACATGGAACACAACACGGAGATGGCGCTCATGCGACATTCCATGGACCTGAAAAGCCACCAAAGAAAAATGGAAGTAAGAACATCAACTTGTAGAAATATGACAATTGACACCATAATGACACATTGTTTTTTCAAGACCTGTATCCTTGAAAAATAAATGTAGCTGATATTGCTTACACCTGATAGATCAACTTTTCTTAAGCATTTCCAACACAATGCAAATGGACTGTCTGTATAAGATAATTTTTTAATTGCCTTGTTATAACCCTAATTAATTTTTTTTGTTATTACAGTCCTTATATAACAAGGATAAGCATAAAGTGTATCCATCCTATTATTTTCAGTCGGTGGAAATGGTTTACATGGTTTCTTTTTCCAGGCAACTGAAAACTTACTGCAGACGATCACAGAGACAGTGACGCTGAACAGTAACCAGATAACCCTGCTCACTGGTGAAATCATGATGAGGGGTGATAAACAAACCATGACAACCAGCTTCTTATCTGATATGATTGCCAATCACACAATTGAGCTTGAAGAAATATATAACCAGGTGAAACAGGGAATTAGTTCATGTCATTGTCTGCTGAATTTGGCATCAGTGCTTCTGGACAAATTTTCGTTTAAACTGTATTGGTTTGATAAACATTATGTTTCTGCATTTCCACTAAGTAAATATCAAAAACTTATCAGATAAAAAAAGATTGCTGCAGTGACTAAAACATTTTCTAACTAACAGTAGTAAAAAGCCAAGTCAGAAAAAAATAGTGGCCCAAGAAGGGATAATTTGTACTAGGCCATGTGCATAAATCATTTGTGTGTAAGTAAAAAAATACACTATGGTAAGTAACGCAATTTAAACCATGTGCTTTTACAGATATCGCTGATGTCATCTCGTCTAAATGCTGCCCCGAGTCGTACCCAAAGCACAACATTACCCTCAACAACCATCCCACCAACAACTAGTAATTTGAGTTTCATAGTCTAGTTTAGGTTTTATTATTTGCTGTTCAAGGTGGTACTAAAGAGAAATAAGTCATCTATTTTAAATATAAGGAAAATAGGTAAATATTGGAACATTAAAATTAGTAATAAAATATGCAACAAAAGTTTTTTTTTTGGATATCATGAAACTTGATGCAATTTATCTAACCAGCATTGTCATATAAACTCTTAGTTAGTAGACAATTTTAACCAACCCTTATAGGCGGCTAAAAACCTATCTTTAAAGTAACGGCTGATCTTGCCAACTTTGTTCTGGAAAAGTTGGCCAACTGTGTGTAATACTGATAACAATGAAACCCCAATAATAATTATGATTACCATATTATCAACGAGCAAAGGCAAGCAGCTGAACAGTTATCTCCACAGCTACCACAACTGCAACCATCAGTACCACCACCTCCATATCGCCACCCACTGGACTATCTGTTCTATCCTCCACCTCCACAGAGATGATCATATCCTGGCAGCCTCTCTCAGTACTTGCAGCAGATGAATACAGGATTGTTATACAAAACATAGAGGGAGCCCATTCCTCCACACAGGTTTGTATGGTCGATGGGTAGTGCCAGCAGTAGCAGACGGTAGCACAATTCAAACCTTTCTTTTTTGTTGCTTGCATCCTTCAGCACTTACCAAAAGACCATATGAGGCACTTTAAATTCTTTTTTTCTTAAAAATTTATTGTGCGCCTTATAAGCCAGTGCGTCTAAAGGATGCATCAGTCAATGCTTTGGGCTGTATTGCCTACATTCAAAACCAAAACTAGGACTATTGTTTTATAAACAAACCACCAAGTCATGCTATAACTAGACGGTTGTGTTCTTGGGCAAGGCACTTAACAGATATTCCTTGAACCAAGTGGATTAATGGGTTCTACTAAATTGAAGGCAGTAAATCAGACACAACACACTGCAATGCTTTGTTTAAGAGAAATTCTTACTTAAAGAAAACTGTTGTGCCTGATATTCATCTATTGTAAAATAATAGCAAACAAATCAAATTGGTACCACACAGCGGAATGGGCATTGATAAAATTAAGAGCAATCTCTTAATAATATAAACTTGACTTGGTCAACTTTTTAAGAACCTGAGTGTGTTCTAATTTCACACAGAGTTTCTTATAAAAGTATCTGAAAGTTACCTTTTATAAACCCATTATTCTGAATTCCTTCTCCCTTATAGAATAAGCAAAGAAAACATTTAGTTTTTGTTACTTCGCCCTAAATAGGAGATTTTTTAGGTAGAATCAATAATTATATTTTAAACTTTCCAACAGTTGTCAGCTTTAGCACCACCAGTACATGTGGACAACCTTCAGCCTGGCAGTCAATATCTGATCACGATATATGCCGTGAAGAATAATGTGCTAAGCCCCCCTCTGAATGGCATGGGTGAAACTGGTAAGTGAAATACCATGTGTCCATAGTCAGGTCACCAGACCTAATTTAGTGCGGTATATTGGGTAAATAAATAAAATTTATATCAATCCCTTTTAACAACAGCTTTTAAAGAATGTCAGTTACGTACCAAGCATAACTTGCAAGGATACAACCGTCTCACTAACGTTTGTTTTTAAACCCACAACTAAGCCACGTTTAATCCACTTATATTTTGTCTTCAGTATTTGAGTAAAATACTGTTATAAAAATGACAAAGTTAAACATTGTGTGTGCATGAAGTCTTATGTAGATATGTTTAAAAACTCGTTTAAAAGTAGTCATGAGGACAATATGAACAATTTTTACCTAAAATTATGACTGTATATGTAGACTATAATTTTAAGTTTGGATCTATACATAAACATTATTTATCATGATTGCCATATCTGATTTTTGTTACACAAACTCCACCTATTTATACATCCACATAATTTAAAAACTTTTTATGATTTCCCCTTTACAATTATTGTTAACTAAAATAAATAAAGGATTATGATAGGATAGGATATTCATGTTTATCCCTGTAAATGGAAAAACCAAGGGGGTTAACACATGGGCAATTGTCGGTTCACCTAATGCCCACCGTTGGGTTCGTGAAGCTATTGCAGTGTGTTGTGTATGATTGATTTAGTAGAACCAAATAATCTGCTGGGTTAAGTCAATGTCCATTAAATGCCTTGCCAAGGATACAACCGACTAGCTAGTGACCAGTTTTGAACCTGTAACCCTTCGGTTAAAGGGGTAAAACACGATTATATTAGCGACGTAAACTTGCAGCTCCAAGATCAAGTGCCAGGCCGCTTGTAACCACCAGAGCAACTACAACTGAGACCACCACCACCACAACCGACTCAAATGCCATCAATGTGGAAAGTATATTCCCTAACACTGATAGTAAGTTGTATTCTTCTTACCTGCAGTGCTTTGTTTGTCACAGATTTATATTGATCTCGATACTGTTGCATAAAAATGAAGATTATGAATAAAAATTAGCTCATTTAGCTACACATTATTAAACTCGATCGTTTTTCACTGCAGTAAATCTGGAAATCCAACTTAAGTAAAATGTAATAGTAATCTGTGTGATAACAATCGTAATTGTTTCACACATAAAGTATTTATATATTATTTTAGCTGAAATTCATATGTTTTTGTCTTTATATAAACAGTTTAAAGAATTACAAAAGACATTTTGTAGAATTCTCTTGATTATGGCAATGTCCATAGTTCGTTGTCAGAAGTCAAACACAGGATTTGGCACACAATTACAGTGATTTAAAAAAGCAAAATATTGTCATAATTGAACTACAATTGCAAAAAAATAATGGAAACCAATTACACAAACAACGATATGCTTGGTCTGTGTATGACACTCCTTCTTATAAAAATCGCAGATAATCTCTACCTCACCATATTTTTACACAGACTTCGAATGCAACTTTGAGCTCCCAGATATTTGTGGGTTCATTGACGATACAAATGATGATTTTGATTGGGTCCGCCACAATGGAACGACTCCTTCATCTGACACCGGTCCCCCTCTTGACCATACCCTCGGCAATGACCAAGGTAGAAATTGTGTTTCCAGTATGACTATGCGGGATAAAAACACATGCCGATTGTAAGGATAAAGACAGGGGTCATGGTTAGATCAAATGCTTGGTTTGATCTTTACCCTGAACAAAACCCTGATAGGAAACAGTCACGATTTCATGGATTCAAATGGATCTATAAAGTAAAAGTTATATCAAAATTACCATACACTGCAATAGCTTTCATGCATCCGGGTGTTACATAATAACAAAAAATTATGTAGCAAGACAGACAATTAGCTGAAAGATTGCTTGAGACCATACACTAAGTTGCATTTTATACTAAATAAGACCTCTTTACAAAAACTAAAGCAAGGCTTCTGTACTAAACAACAGACAACTGTAGCAGCGGTAATTTGTTTGTTATCAAGTGATATTCTGTCTTTCTGTCAAACATGGGTGTTTAAATGTTTATTGCATTTGCCAACTGACTGGCCTAAGCTTGAATTTTATATCCCATACTAATTTGATGTCCATACAACATAGGTTACTACATGTTCATTGAGGGGTCACGACCGCGAAGGTCGGGTCACATCGCACGATTGATCTCCCCACTTATGGAGCCCACTAGTGGTATGTTAAAACATTCTAACTGAAAAGTTTTCCTTGATAAAATATCTTCACCGCATTCCGTTTTGATGATTACTTGATTACCTTAAAAGTGTGTTTGTGTCTTATCCAGTGATAGTTTAAAAGTGTTTGTGTCTTATCCAGTGAAAATAGAAACATTTTTTTCTATAAGGTGGTGGTATCAAAGCATGCTGCTAACTTGTGGTTTGTTTATCTGGGCAAGGATATTAACAAAAAATCCGACAATAACTGCGGATATATTCTTCATTTTCCACCTGCCTGACAAATCCATACATCTAACTATAGAAAAATCATCCTGGAATAAACTTTGAATTTTTCCATAAATAGCATCCTACATCAGTAAATACAAGTAAATATTATCCCATATGTTTAAGTTGTATTTAATTGGTATAAACTGTTCAACATTTGTCGTTTTACTCAAGTTTTTTACATTTCAATATTTTACACAGAAAAAGTTTTACTTAAATTTTATTGAGATTGCTTTATATACCCTTGAGTTTCATGCCCTTTTTCAGGCAAATGTCTCGAGTTCTACTTCCACATGTTCGGGGTTGGGACCGGGGACATCAACGTGCTGATTGAGCGCTTGGATGATTCCTCCTCGAGGAAGATTTGGGAGGAGAGTGGTAACCACGGCAACCAATGGAAACGGGGAAGAGCAACTTTAAGCGAGAATGCTCCATTCAGGGTGGGTGGAAGTTCGGTTAGAAATGCAAAAATATAAATAAAAGATACTTAAATGATAAAGTAAATTTGTACTGTCCGTATATATTTACATGTTAATAATTTAATTTTCCATACAAACATAAATCTTGAAACCATTTAGCTGATATTTGCCCAGATCTACCAGTTTCAGGCGATGGCTGCTAAGTGCCTTGCACTAGAAAAAGTGATTAGCTAGAGACTGGTTTCGATCTGAAAACTGTACTGCTGAAGGGTTAAGATTTTATGTAGGGCGACGCATTAATTCACAACACTATTCGGTTAGTTAGTGTGAGGAACTAACCATTGATCCATGTTTTGCTATATATCGTACTGATGCCACAAATCAAAATGTTGTAATATCGAATTTAAATTCAGATGAAGGGATGTGGATATGCAAACTTTTTTTATTAAAGCCACATTTGGAAACTGAATTTGACGACACATTGCAGTTAAAATTTTACAATGGAAGTCTTGGACAAGCTATATATATTTTATATTATATTAGCAAAGTGTCAGATAACCGTAATATTTAAATTTTCAAAAACTAAAATCCCTTATATTTGGTAAAAATCGGTCTTAAAAATCATATTTATATTTTTCCCACTGCACACTTGGCATTGTCTTGCGGCACAGTAGTGTGCTGTGGCACACTGGTTGCGGAACACTGATATAGACTCTCATCTCCTTTTCTAATTCTAACTTACATAATACTAAAATATCATGTTCCATTAATTTACAGATTATCTTTGAGGCAGTGAGGGGTAGTGATTACCATAGTGACTCAGCAATAGATGATGTCATAATAAGAGATGGTTCATGCCCAACACCGATCATCCAATGTGATTTCTCCGCATCTGATTTATGTGGATTCACTCAGGTATTTAGAATATTATTTTACCATTACTACTACCTTTCTTGTGCAGTTACAACTAGGGTGGGCACACTTTTTAAATCATGAGCCAAAATAATTTCATTCTTAGACTACCAGGCCAAGTGATTGAGCCAGTACTCACATATAGTTTTTCACTGTATTTATTCTAGCAACATATCGATAGCAACCTACAGGCAAGAATAAACACCCAGGGGAACTGGATTTGCCCCACGCACCGTAGTTTGCCCATGTCTGAGTCACAACATATTTTAATTAGGAATACTATGGTCTATGGCAGGGGCGTGCAACATACGGTACCTATTTACGTGGCCCGCTACAGACTTTGTGCTTCGTAGCCTATTCATTGAAAACTTTTTTCTGGATTCGTTGACGTTTTTGACTACAGTATAAAGATACGTTACACTGCAATCAAATTCCGGCTGCAGTACTGTGACGACCTCCCATTGTTACAGCATAATGTACATTGTATGAAACTGGCAGTGGTACAGTATTACGTGTATTACTGTGTGAAATACTACATTGAGCAACACAATCAAATTGTAGTTTGCCTAATTTGCAAAAAACAGCAAGATGTATTTCATTCATGGTTATAAAAAGGACACTAGTTAGTAACAAAACTGAGTTTTAAGATAACTGAAGCAATTGCCAAAAAAGAAAAGCCGTCATAAAAAAATATGATTTGTTTGATGGTATGGCCCGTGGTAACTCTATACTTGTACGTTGTGGCCCATTGGGCAAAACAGTTGCACGCCCCTGGTCTATGGGATGATATATGCCGCTACACTGGAAAAATCATTATATTAAACTTGTATTGGATGTTGCCTTGATCCAGTGGATTTATTTAATACTTAAAGTTAATATTAAACACAATGACTAAGCTTTGGTGACTTGACAGGGCATAAGATAATCTAAATGTTAGTCATGTTTTAAATATATCTGTGTCAAGCAAAAATAATAATACAAAAAATCGACTGAACCTAGTGGAATAATAAGTTGATTTAAGGCAATGGCAGCAAATTATTTTTTTACAACACACTGCAATAGCGGCGGTAACTTAACAGTGTGAACAAAGTAATTTGACGATTGCCTATGTGTAACAAACTGATCATGCTCTCATGTTTTCTCATTTACAAGAAATAAATTTTAAATATTCTTTTATCAATGGTTTTAATTCTTGAACATCTGTTTCTCTTCCAGGACAGTAATGATGATTTTGATTGGGAAACTCATAGTGGAGCCACTTCATCTGCAGACACAGGCCCCATCACTGATCATACTTCAGGCACTATAAGTGGAATCTATCTCTTCTTAGAAGCTTCCAATCCTAGGTAAAGGATTTTTTCCAGCTGATTGCTAATGCTACTTACAAAAAAAACAATTTTATTTTACTTGTTATTTTTCCGTTTTGTTTAATATTACTGCAAATGTTATTGAGTTATTTTCTAATCTACTGTAGCAGAATAGGATTATTTAGTGCATTGCTTAAAATTACATTTGACTGGTAATAGGCCTGTTTCGATTAGAAATCTTCTGACTGTCTGTTTAGCATGACGCTACTGTAAAATCTTGTTTACTTATATATTACCCCGAGCATGTCTTTGTGAACGAAGTAACATATGTTGTGTCCACAGATATCAGGGTGAAATAACCAGGATCTCCTCACCGCCCTTGAAGCCATCTGCTGCCCAGTGTCTTCAATTCTACTATCATATGCACGTACGTAATTTTTATCAATTGGGTTATAAAAGGTTCCACACACCTTAATGAATAAATCTATTTTAGTATGATTCAGGATAGGATATTCAAGTTAATACCTATGAAAGGGACAACAGAAGAAGCATTATCACATGGGCAATTGTCAGATAACCTTGCGCCCACCACTGGTTAACAGAACTAAAGCAGTTTGATTAGAATTTCCTTCAATTTCGTAAAATCTATTATTCTACTGAGTTCAGGAAATGTCTGTTAAGTGCCTTGTCCAAGGCCACAACCGACTAGTAAGTGACCAGTTTTGCAACCCTTCAGCTAAAAGGCAACGCACTAACCCACCAAGCTAACCTATCATATTGTATATAATTTAAATGCTCGTACTGTTTCCTTCAACCATTAATTCGCTTGGAGTAATGTCCATAACCAAAGTGCAATATGTTGACTAAGCAAGCGCCTTGTTTCGATTCGACGTTTAAGATAATAGTTGATGCTGTTTAAACTCTGTGGTCGTACAAAGATAATATCATTTATTGACTATCCAATTTCCCAGGGCGTGGATACAGGAGCATTAAATGTTTATATCAGATTAAACGGTGATACAAACAACCTTGGAAATCCTATTTGGACAAAGTCAGGTCCACAAGGTCAGTGGCTCTAAACCTTAAAAAGAAAAGTCATGATCACTGATTCTACTTTATACTATGCTTGTGTGTCTATGACAGTTTTTGCCTGTATGAAGTCAATTCCTAAAAATGAAAGAAATAATGAATAATGCAATAGTTTCTGCAATACAACTCTAGAAAAGGCACAAACTTACCCATGTTATAAAAAATGTTCATAAATAAAATGATATACGAAACTTTATTTTTCCTGAGTTGGTTTGTACCTGAAAGTTTTTCAAGTGTTCATGTTACTAAGGTGGTGCATGCTATTATGGGGACACAGCTCAAAGATAATACATGCACTAGATCGTTGGAAGAAAAATTAGGGACATGAAAGCTGCAGTCATTTTTATTTTTTGCCAGGGTGCTTAACATTGTTTAAACCAACTTAATTAAAAGTTAAAACAACCTCACCTTTTCAAACTGCAATAGCTTCGAATACCAGTTAGTGGGCATGTGGAATACTAATGAGTACTTCCATGTTCTTATCTAGGAAACGAGTGGTTCCTGGGCAGAGCAACTATTGTCGCAGCCCATTCCTTCCAGATTGTGTTTGAGGGGGTAAGGGGCGTTGATTACCATGGCGACATTGCTTTGGACGATGTGCTTGTTAGTGATGGACCTTGTGATTTGCCAGGTGAGTGCAGTGATTTTAGATAAAACAAAGGAGTTTTCTTTAACATATTTGTTTGGCTGAATAGCTTCGTGGGTTGGTGCATTGACTTTCAGTCGATGGGTTCAAAACTGGTCGCTAAATAGTCGGTTGTGTTGATTACTAAATCACATACAGGACATTGCATAAATCTAGTGAATTATTGTGTTCTACCTAAATAGAAGAAACGTCTCGATCTTGTACTATGCATTGCAATAGCTCCCGTAATCGTCAATCTGATATTGTGCTAAGGAATATGACAATTTTGTGTGTGATAACACTCCTTGTGTTTACATTCACAGGAATAAACATGTTTACTTTACTATATATAAAAGAAAGTGGAATGTAGTGTTGTCCCCTTTAATCTAAATACTTTCACTTTAAATTTTTTTAACTTTATTGGTATTATTACTGATGTCATCATGTGTATATCAAACACACTGTAAATAGCTATACATCGAAATCATGGAGATGAGTTATCTGACAATAAATCTTACGACTCATGGATTTTTTAATCCATCAATGTAGATTTCTAGTGTGAATTTTATATGCAAGTAGCTAATTGAGTCTTTAATGTCACAACAGTGTGTCCAGTCGGTCGAAGGTTTGAGGATCATTGTTACAAAGTGGAGAAAGATGGACACACCTACCAGGATGCTTCTAATATATGTGAAGCCAATGGTGGAATATTGGCCGCAATTAAAACCCAAAGTCAGCAGGATTTTATCAGGGTATGTGTAAGTTTTGCAAGTCATCATTTAGAAAAGCGATTTTATCGGTTGTTTAACATACCTATCGGTTGTTTAACATACCAGAGTGAAAATTATATAGAGTTTAGTAAAAACTAAGTAATGTTTCCATCATATGTAATGTCTGTTTTGAATATCTTTGTAGTTGTTTTAAAACAACTAAACGTAAACTTAACCACAAAGTATCAGAAATTATTTGTTTTCACTGTTTCTATAGACTTATAATACGGACAATAATTTACCAGGATTTGGTAAGCGGGGAGGTAAACAGGTGGACTTTGTTCTGGATTGGAATCAGTGATTCAGAACGAGAGGGTCAGTTCGTTTATAGGTGAGCTTTACTTTTCTTACAGGTTTTTTCTTATGATAATCAAAGCAATTCTTTTGATTATCAAAGCAAGTAACATTCTTAAATATGTTTATATTAACATGTTGGTTAAAAACATAAGGGTATAGGTAGTTAGGATAGGATATTCACGTTTATCCTCGTGAATGGAAAAACCAGGGGATATTTAACACATGGGTCATCGTCAGATTACCTCACGTCCGTCGGGTTTCCGGAGCTATTGCAGTGTGTTGAATATTATTGAGACTTTCCTTTAGTAGAACCCATTATTTCAATAAGTATAGACAATGTCCGTTAAGTGCCTTGCTTAAGGATACAACCGACTAGCTAGTGACCAGTTTTGAACCTGCAACCTTTCGGTTGAAAGGTGACACACTAATCCACCACACTAATCGGTCGAAAATTGGATATGTTTAAGTAGACTCTGATTTCGTTTTTGTTTAACTTATTTAAACTATTGCGTTTCAAGGAAATGCAATTACAAAATTTTATGAATATATTTTTGAAATCATTAATACAGGCTTATTGTTAAAACATTTTCGTGGTCTTTATTTTTGATTGACGCTTATACTGATTGGTTGTAGCGACGGCACGCCCGTTGTGCTCGGCGAATCAGCGTTCGGCGCGTGGGCACCTGGCGAACCTAATGACGCACTGGGCGACGAAGATTGTGTCAACATGGAATACGCCGCGAAGAACCGTCGCTGGAATGACGTACCGTGCAACAGAGAGCTCTGGTTCATCTGCCAGTACCCCGCCTCATTGTAGAACTGGTTTTAATTTCTCATCGACTTGTGTCCAGTGCAGGCGAAGAAAATTTAAAACCATTGTAAGAACGTATTTACTTTCTTACGGAGTTACTAGAAGATGTTTAGCATGTGACATATACAACATCAATGTGTTTTAATTTGCACTGATGATGCTTATAACCAAAAGCGAAACGTTTGTATATAAGTAGTAATTACAAATATTTTGCTGTTTTTATCATTCGTACTTACAATCGGTTTCCTTAAACCTTCTTGTCTATCGCACATTCCTCAAATGTCATTTTGCCAATTAAATTAAGTAGAAACAAAATCCGATTCGATTTTTTCAAGTATGAATGGTTCGATATTCAAATCTACTCCATTAAGGGTAATTTTATTACACATTACACTCCTTTAGCTTTCCAACTTTGTTATTTCGTTCTCTTTAATTTATACTTGATTACTGTACATGAAGCCCCACACCAATGCCTTTCAATCACTGCTGGAAAAACATGTAGGATTGTCCGAATTTTACATTTTCGAATCAGCATTTCGTTTTATTTGTGTAAACCTCAAGATCAAGGGTCAGTATTAATGTAAAAATGCGATTGTTTGTGTGTAAATAAATATATACCATATACCAAGTTTCCTAATTAAATGTTGTGTTCTTGCTGACTTACGTTCATACACAAACGTGTGGGCTATCTTTAGGCTAAGTTCTGTTCTTGTCTATCCGAGGTTGTTAGGGCGACACTGGCCTAATGGCCAGTAGGTCAGTTGTTTTATTTATAAAATCACTAAGCGGACGTTATCTTACCCAAGTGGATTAATCGATTGATCAAAAAGTGAATTTACCCTATTCTACAATAAACCCGGTACCCCGGCTGTGGATACGTGGAAATATGATAAATCCCATGCGCTAAAGTATATGATGATTTCCCGTCTTATATAACGCTCTTTGTTGTTTCACCACCGGAAATTCCGGAATATTCCATTTTAAGTACTGCCGCTAGATGGAGTCCGAGATATACCCAGGATTGAGTCTTGCAGCTTCAGATAGCGGCCGGAAGTTACTTGAGCAATATCTACCACCAGGGTGTTTTAAGTTGAAATTGAAATGAACAGTCATCTAAGACGTTGGCGGCGTTCTACACTTCCACTTCATATTTCTCCTATTTTTTTTATTGTACAGTGGCCTTAATATAAAAAAAGCTCTCTGTCAGAAACTACCCTTATTTTTGAAAAACTGAAATTCGAATTTCACATTAGATTGTCGGCTTAGATTTTCTACGTATATTGGTATTTTTTGTTAACAAATCACCAGTTGGCACTCAATAAACACCTTTGTTTTAGGTCCATCCAAATAATTTTAACAAAACTACATAACAGCTAAACAACAAAACCCAAGCCGTTTCCAACCGTACCGAGAGTGGGGACCCCCATTGATACTCAACAAAATACTAAATAACGTACCATAACGAAAAAGAGTATCACATCATTTTCGGTGTGGCATAGAAATTATTTCTATAACGCGAACTATATATATGCGGACAATGGTACCTAGCCTTAGCCTAGCGACGTCCTTTTCCCACACTGTGGTTATATGCAGTATCCTGTTTTCTGTTTCCTATTTTTCCATAGTGTTGGTTTATATATTGCAGTAGCCTTGGTGGTACAGTTTATTAACTTTGTTCGTGGAGTTGAATGTCATTGAATATATGTCACATATTATATTTGTCATGTGATGTTAGAATTAAATAAGACGGAAATTCAATGCATAATCAACACGCGATAAAGCTAAGCCATAGGTCATGTGCTTCATATTAACTTAATTACTTTTCAGCTGAACAGTATAAAGCTCGGTGATTACTATGTAAGTTTAGTACAGAACACTTGGACCGTATCCGCACTTAAACCATAAAATAGAAAGCGACTGGCTTATAACTCTATTTGTGACTATAAAAAACAGCCCGTGGATACGACTTAGGTCAGTTATAATGCCAACTGTAGTAGTGCAGTAGCTTTTACGGTTCACAAAATCAAAAAGGTAAAGAAGTACAAGGAATGGATTCTGGAGATAGTAAGCCTAAGAGCAAATAACAATACAGGCAAATAATACTTTTTATTTAAGTATATGGAATAAAGGGGCATCTCAAAAGCGTTTCAATATAACAGGCACTATTTTGGCTGTATATTTCATGCTCAGACAATAGGATATCATGAATTTCCTACTTTTTAAGCTTTATAGATGATTATGTACATCCTTTTATGTATCCGCCGTCTATAACCACTCGAACAATAGCTCTCTCTCCTCTCCAGTTTACTTGTTTAATCTGCTGCGATTACTTGAACGTTTACCGAGCAAACATCTTTTCTTATGCGAAGACGCAGTTATTACTTTCCACTTTATCTGAAGTCTGATATATAGAACAAGGTTGAATTGCTGTGAAATAGTCAGTGCAGTCGAAATGATTTTGCCAAAGTGTTTGTTTATTGCTTTGATGGGCGACGTTTTCACGTCCTCTTGGTGTGTGATTGCAGTGACCTGCAATTATTAGAAATTTACCGTGAAACGCGTTTACCTATGGTCATTAGCTTTTACGACACTGCTTCACTGTATACATTTCGTTGTAATTTTCGGGTGTTAGTGTGGGTTTGTTGATCCGAGGTTTGAGCATGTATTAACGTACTAGGAGGTTTGTCTGTTAGTTATTTGTTACTGTGCTTTCTAATACAATTTCCATTACATAGTTCATAAAACAGAAGGTTATCTATAAGCCAAGAACCATTCTAATCTAAATAAAATGGGTTGCTGCACTGGATGTGTGAAGTACCTTCTGTTTCTGTTCAACATTCTGTTTTGGGTAAGTTGTTTTAGTATCATACTTGGTCTAATAAACCTGTAGTTTTAATAGCCATGACGTAATAACTGTCTCTATGGTGCCACAATAACTAATAGATGTTTAAGAAACTGTAACAAAACAAGTTTAAGTTTGGTGTTAAACGTTGCGGTTTGTTACAACCGTTTATTGCGCATTTCCCTTTTTTCTACCTTTTAGTAATGTGCACAATAAACGTAATTGATTGATTACTTTCGCATCGATGCACGGATTTCCTACTATTCTTCCATTCAAACAGCTTGGTGGATTAGTGTTTAGCCTCAGTCGAAAGACCTGTTTGCTAAGCTGACAGTTGTGTACATGGGCAAATCGGAAATTCGTTTAACCTAGCGGATTGTTGGGTTGTACTCATACTGAATAAAAGTTTTCAATATATACAACACATGGCAATAACGCCGACAAATGCTACGGTGGACGCGAGGGCATCTGACGGTTGCCTGTGTTATAACTTCCCATGCGTTTTCCTATTCATGGGAATAAAACGTACATATTCGTATGTACTATCCTATCATACAAATTGTAACTTATGGGGGAAGCGGTAGATTAATAATGGTTTTCCGTAATCCTTGTTGAATACAAGGACTTAGGCTAATTCATGTTAGTCCTGTCAGTATGTTCACGTTACATGAATTAGGGCTAGGCATTGGTTTCGGTCGCAGACTGGTTAATGCGTAATAATATGAAAATTAGAGCTGCGTTTTAAATCAATTGGTTTGCTTTATGCTCCCAAGTTTACTACACTTTTACTACACTTACCACTCTCTGCCAAAAAGTTCACTTTAAAAGTATATTTCAGTCACACAGCTGATATTGTACAACAGCACCTGTTTGTAATTAACACTATTCATCAGTTACGTTTGTGTCATTTATATTTCGTGCACATTTATTCCATTTAATGTGACTGTGCAGATTGCTGGTGGTGCTGTACTGGGCATTGGAATCTATCTTCTCGTGGCAAACAACGTACAAGCGGTAGTGCAGGTGGCTGGTATCCAGTTTTACTATGCAGGTATACAAATAGTCTACGACTATAAACTTTAATGAGCCGATTTCGGATAATATTTATGGATCACGGTTACAGCCTATTCCTACTTTTAGGAAATTCTTTGAAAAGCGGGATTTTCTATAGGGCAATATGTGTAGTTAATATTACACTTTTACAAACATTATTTATCACAACCTGTATGTTGCATATTGTATATTTACACAACTTCTAACCACTATTTAGCAGAAGTCTTATAATGCACGTGGTACTCTTACACACCATTTAACCACAATAACTACACAGGTTGCTATGTTCTTATCGCCGTGGGTTGCATCATGTTCGTTGTCGGTTTCTTTGGTTGTTGCGGAGCAATCAAGGAAAACAAGTGTCTCCTTGGAACTGTAAGTTTCAAAGCGGTTCAGGATAGATATGTTATTCTCGCGTGTACCTGACTTTACTCGAAATGGGATAGGATTCTAGTTTAATAATACCTGGAATGTGACAGAAGTTTTTTTATAATTCTTTGAATTGATTCCACTCGGATATTTGTATTCATTAAATGGAAATTTTACTTTAGTGAAAACCATTAGTTTTTTATCACAATTTCCACAACGCTGTAGAAAAAAAATGATAGAAACCATATAAAAAGACTAGACTTGAAAAGCATTTGCAATATACCTGTAAAACATCTAAAACTCAAACAGATGTTTAGCACGAAGTGGAATGAGATACTAAAAACCCTTGCGTATTCTCATTCCCCGGGCTAAAATATTAATGGCTTATTATTCATTGTATTGCAGTATTTCACATGTCTTCTGTTGATATTTCTGACTCAAGTCGGGATTGGAATATGGGCACTGGTGTCGCAATCGTCGGTAAGTTGGTATATATACAAATAAGTCTGTTTTTTCACCTGTGTCGGTTAATATGCGCGACCCGTATACAGAATACGTACAAAACATCGGTATTAATCATTCCAGTGATTCGATAATATTGCAATATTCCATTATTCACAAAGTATATACATAACACGAGTTTCTAAATCGTTCTGTCCACTCGTATCTTTTCCTTTTGAGTCAAATCGCGCGTTTTTAGTAACATTAGTCACATTCTATCCCCGGCGAGAGCACAACAGAGTTAACACCCATGTTAGCTTAACTATCGGTGAACGCCCGGCATTGTCCTTAACAATTGGGGCGTTGAATCATTATTTGTACACGTATGTACCATTAGTACATTACTAAACTATTCAGCGTCGAAATTGTCTATAGTTAGTATTCTTAATATATTATGTATGTGGCATTCCTTTCAAAAACACCCAAAACAGGTTTTTACGATTATTTGGTTTTGTTTTAATATCTGCGCTATATAAATTTCGCCGTATTGTAGTTCAAGGTAGTACCACCATTTTCGAAGGGACATGTAACATTTTAACTTTTCAGATCGAAACGGAAATCTTAAACGGATTGAGTAAAACCTTACCACTAGATTACAATACAAACGATGCTTATGCGAACACAGTGGTAGCTGTGCAGAAAAGCGTAAGTTTAATCGGTGCTGTTTGTTTGGATATGTTCTTTATATGTTTGGTGGTTAAGATGTTCACGATAAACCATTGTTATTGAATGGTCCCTTTGCCTGAAGAATGGTCCTTTGCTCTTGGTGTGTCCAAAGAGATGACGTTTAATCAAATAAGTTTATTGTCTCTATAATGCAAATTGCCGCAATGAATAAATTGTCACTCGGAATCTGCTGTGACATATGCTGCTTCAAACCGTACCAAAATTGGAGAATCCCCCTTAAATATTCAAAAATCACATCTTCATTGACACACCAAAGATAGTAGGGTACCTTTCGTCTTGTCTGGTCGAGCAGAATTTTTTCGTCTTGTCTGGTGAGCTCAATAAAGGCAATATAGGGTTCGGACAACTATTTACATTATAACGAATTGACGATGGGGCATCGAATGGTTAGCTTAAGAATTAGTGTACAACACCAAACATTGTCTATACGGGAATGTCCTTAATGTTCTAATTGAAATGATCTATTAACACTTCCTAATGTTCTTTTAGGAAGCAAATACTTTAAGTTGTTATAGTCCAAATAATTTGTTTGTAAACTGTTACAGTTCAAATGCTGTGGCTTGGTGAACGGTTGCACGGACTGGGTGAATGGTAACACGACTGGATGCTCTTGCACTCCGATTGTCACCAACAGCTCAATATGCGCGGTACAACCTACTGGCGGAAATTGTACAAATGCAGACACGCCAGGTGGCGCTATTTACACACAGGTAACTCTTTACCTTATTATTTTATATGTTATGTACGGTCGTGTGGCCGAATAAGTAATGTGATCGATATTATACCGATTTCTATACAAAATAACGGTCCTAATGTCAATCCCATCATGGGTTCAAAGCTTGGGGCGGTAAAAAATATGTAATGTACGGCAGTGGGCCGAATGGTTAAGGCAACCGATATATATATATATATATATATATATATATATATATCGACTTCACACGAAAGCAGTCCTATTGAAGAGCACATTATATGAATTCAAAACTTGACTTTGTAAAAATAAAGTTTTTTTTATTATCCTTCTTGTGCGTGTGGTCGAATGTTAAACGTGACTGATATATAAAAAGGTTTTATGGCTAGGCTATCCCTGGTTCGAAACCGCCCGGTAAAGAATAGTTTAAATTAGGGACAATAGTTTTTTCGAAGGTAAAATTCATCCTGCATATTAAAATATTCCCTGTTGTTAAGGATTTGGTTATATTGGAATTAAAGCCCAGTCTGATAAATGTACTCGTTTTAATTTATTACTAACACAAATAAAGAAGTTCGAAAATCAGGTTAAATATTACTAGAAGTATACACAGGCTAGACCTTGGTTTGCTGAGGGAGTTTACGTTGCAACTCAACATTGCGCCGGTATGTATACAACGCTCATGCTCGTGCTAGCACAACTTTTGATTTTAACCTGTAATTAGTTTGTGGGTGGAAACAAATATACGTATGCGCGCGCACTTACGCAAACGCACGTATTGATGAACAATTTGTTGCGAAAAACAATTTATTTTGATCTTCTGCAACGAATTTGTTATAAATCCACACTGTTATGATATTATACCACATTGTTTCAGGATTGTTACGATGCGATTGTCAAGTTCATTAACGACAATATCTACTTGATAGCTGGGATCGGGCTAGGCATAGGATTGGCCGAGGTAAGATGCTTGATTTCGGTAGGGCATGTACTTGTACTCTAATGCATGGGGCGGGGAATCTGATTTAAAGGATTTTTGTTATAGACGGACAACGTCTTAAAACCGCATGTTTTCGTAATGTCCTGCTTTTATAAAGGAAAGCACATCAAAAAATTCATGAACCCCAACGAAATACTGTTCAGCAGTAAATTTTATTCAATATTTAAGTATTTAGTATATTGACATGGTCTGGCCATATGTTTAATGTATAGACGTGTACGGGCGGGTGTGGCGGGGAATTGCGTGGGTAGTGATTAGTAAGTAATTCGTGCCCTTCTCCCATCCGATTTAATAGTTTGAATCCAACAGTATAAAAGACGGTAAAATATACAGGTCATTGGCCTGCTGTCATAAGGAAATGATTGAAGAGAAATTTGAAAACCGATTATTGAATAAAACAATTATTAGAAAAAACGATTATAAGGCCTATCAAATTCTCAAATAATGGTGCTTGATTATGCGAACGATAGATAATTTGCCAACATATTAATTTATTTCCTTGCAGATTTTTGGAATGATATTTTCCTTGATCGTGTGCAGATCCGATAAGACAGCCTACGAAAGCTATTGATTCACCAACATTCAGCAACCATCATATTCGGCACAAACTATTTATGTTACACATAACCTGCTGTACATAATATACAGTTGCATTCCCATGTGCCTTAGATTTTGTAATTGATGTTCATAGTCAACCACGCGTAGTTTTAATTTTCTAAATGTCGAAACTAAAATTAATTTGATGGACTTGTCTTGAAATAATTTTTTAATCTACTCTTGTTTGAGAAATTTTTTTTTTATATTGGAGCAGTTTATTTCTGTGTAAAATGAAAGATTAAACGTTTAAAACTTTAAGGTGTGTGACTAAAAGCAATGTATCATTTTAATAAAAGTTTTGTAATAAGTTAACAAAATGAATAACCTATAATTTACTGGGAAAAACAAATGTTTAATCGTTTGTTACATATTTCCTTCGCTTATATCGGAAGTTAAAAAGAGACACCTTTCTAAGTACCAACGTAGTTTATATGCAATACAATTCTATAATGTATATACGGCGGGTTTAAACGTACGTAAGCATACATTAGTGATGCGTTATAATCCTATGTACCGCATACCCGGGTGCGTGACATGGCAAGCAAGAGTGTACGTGACATCTCATGTGACGTAATTAAAGGATGGTAGAGAGTTTATAACACTTACAATCTGTTTTGGTCTGTAAAGAAAGAGAAGTGTGTTATACCAATATATTTCAGACTATCCCACAAAAAATATTTGAAGAGAAATTTGTTGACGACATCCTATCTTAAATAAATATTTGACTCTATAATCATTCGTTACTTATTAACATCTTGAATGTGAAACCGTCACGAGACTTATTAGAGTGGCTGCACTACCCCACGTAGGTACGTGCGTTGGTTGTGTATAAGAAAAACTACTTCAATTTAAATATCTACGTAGATGACGGCAAAGGTACATAACAAACACAGTTGATTACGCTGTGTCGGTTTCCTAACCCAACACTTGATATAGGTCGCTAAAATGCTGCCTAACTTGTATGGTAGTTTTCTAAACGATTTACCCATACCTCTCAAAATGACATAGATTTAAATTATTCCAATGTAAAGACCCAGTAGCTCTGTTGCATGGCCGGAAAACATACTTTAGTTTGATCAATTTAGCAAGGTATATCTTTGCACATTAATATTGAAAGGTTTAGAGTAAACTTGATTTTAATTAATAATCCAAAGTCTTCTTAACAGCGTTGTAGACACGTAATGCAGAGCATGGTCCCAATTAACCCTCACATTCAAAATGAAAGTTGAACTTAATACCAAACGAAATTAAGGACATGTAAAGACATTGGCACTTCACTTTTGCACTTTATGGTTACATTGGTTTTGTTTGCTGTTTGTATAATAGTTTGAGTTCTTTTGTAAACTTTTCTGAACAGCAAGCCAGAAGGTGAACATATGAGCTGACGAGGACGCTTATCATTACAATTGGTAATCCTGGTTTTATTGTAAATTTCGAAGTAAAGCTAGCAAAGAGGTGGACTGCTTGGTCATTTAATTCCATGATTTAATACATATATTATATACAAATTGTGTGGGGGGTTTAATGAACAAATTCCCACACTTTCAGTTAAACGGTGGCTTTAATGCGTTAAGCACATTTTTGTATCTCTCACTTAACAAACCTTTGGCGGTTGACGCATTTGACAAATGATTAAGTCAAATAGCAACGCCCTGGTATCAAACAATATTGGCATTATATTGTTTACTTATGTCATTATCATTACCCAATACGAAACAAAACGATAATGGTATTGCATTTAAACAAAAGGAATAGCAAAAGGTAGATGACCATCACGTTGGATGTTTATTTGAGTTATTTGAAGCTTCTGACAATAAGTTTTTAACAACCTTCGTGTTAAGCAAAAGTTTTTGAATTCATTATTTTTTAGATTTTAACAAGTTAAACGTTTCTCCATAGTTTATGTTTTATCTTTTATACGTGATATCCGCCGGTGAAGGGCCGATGAGGTCTTTACCATTTTCAAGCGATCGTAAATACTGCCCTAAAGTAACGTGACACGCCCATTTCATGTGACCGTACGCATGACGTTTACGGCTTGGTTTATGATCAAAATTCTATTTTGATATTGTCTTGTTTACTGTCCCGTGATGTTGATTCAGTCGATAACTGGTTTTTATTATCGACCCACACGAAAAAACCTGGAAACGAGACGGTAATCTATGTATCCAATATTAAGAGATATTTTTAAAAACCTTAATTTTTATTAATTCTTGTTAAAACCTTAACATACGATTACAATTACGGGTTGGCGGTTTTCGAGTTTTTTTCCGAGTGTTTGAGAAGTAAATTATGAACCGTTTTTTGATGTAAAACAAGGTTGTTCGTTGATGTTATCTATTCCTACCAAAGCCGACTACTTTCCATTTACCATGCAAGATATATGGGGCATGTTAACACACACTAAAAAAAAGAAGGGGGCATGTTAACACACACTAAACACGATGAGACCCATTTATCTCAATAAAACAGACCTGTCGATGGGAGGTGTACCTTGTAAACACACAACTGTTAATGGTTAACCTTTTAGTTTTTTTGTTTCCTAGATACGATTAATAGAACGGAAGGGCGAGGCTTAGGATCATTTGGGTTGCAAAGCTCTACGTTTTAGACGTCAAAAAACGTAACCTGCGTGGTAGAACGATAGAAAAAAATACAAAGATAGTTTATAAATGTCTCTGAACATTGCCGTGTTCTTCATTGATTGAACACTTTACAATATATTCGATAATGTTCTTTAAATATAATTCAAGTGAACTGTTGTCGACATGAAACTGATCAGCTTGTTAGGAGATATAAAATCTCCAGTTATGTCGAAGCTCTAACACTTCCACAGTTTAGATTACAGATATTTAGAAACGTGTTATTTTTAAAGGGTACAAAATGTGTCTTTACGCCTTAGCGAAGATTTTACTTATTGTTTTTAACGTCGTTTTCTGGGTAAGTCATGTTCGATCGTCAGCAATGCAATGGAACTAACCGGACATTTTACAGCTTGCAGGAGCTGGTACGCTTGGAGTTGGTATATGGCTGCTTGTAGACCCCAAAATACAAGAATCCGTCGATTTGGCAGGCTTGCAGATTTACGAAGCTGGTAAGATAATTTGTTTGTTGTTGTCCTTTTACTCGTTTAAGATGAAATATATTGCTTAACGATTTACAATAATCGCTGTCTCGAAGTTCGAAACACTAAAAGGAGAGAAAGTGAAAAGGATAAAAACTGCTCACTAAAACTATGAAAACTAATTCTAACCCTGTCCTAAACACTAAATGTCAACCCCAGAACTAACCCCAATCCCATGTTAAAAACTAACTCTAATTCAATAATCCTTATTTTAGTGTGCAGTTTCCCTCCTTCTCCCTTTCCCCTGAATGATTCACAGTTTCCATTCATTCCGCAATTCAACCGTGCACCACTAATTTAAAATTAGTTTCCGAGCTTTGTTTTTTTTTTGCCATAAATATAGTACAACAGTAGAAACGTATCCATCATATACAATACACTGAATATCTTTGGTAACCCGATGGTGTATAACTGAAAGATGGCCTGTGCGATATTGTTTCTTTTAATTTACCATGAAATATAAGTATTTAATTTAAATTGGTCCATAATGGCCAATTTGGACTGTTCCAAAATACTAAACATTTTTATTGCAGGAGCCATAGTTCTTGTTGTGGCCGGTTCCATCATGTTTATTGTTGGCTTCCTTGGCTGCTGTGGTGCAATGAAGGAAAGCACGTGCATGTTGGGCACTGTAAGCACATTCTTATAATTATCCTATTACTACTTTTTTACCGAGCTTGGTTTCCAAGAGCGTTTATGTATAGAATTGGTATATGTATCGGTCGCGTTAGCCATTCAGGCACACGGTTATTAGTCTATACTGACTAGTACTGTATTAAAATTCTTTATTATTTTCTATTCAGTACTTTGGATTTCTCTTCGTCATATTTGCATTGGAAATGGCGATCGGTATTTGGGCTTTTGTAAGCTATGATTCGGTAAGTAGTCTGAACACTAAATATAGTTTCCTGTTGTCACTTATTAATGAAACGGTCATTTTATCATTTATTCCAGTCTTAAATATATTTATTACTATTTTTTTATTCAATAAAATACCACAACACACTGCAATAGCTTCGGTAAACCGAAAGTGGGCGCGAGGTGATCTGATGACTGACTGTGCGTTAACCCCCTTTGTTTTTCAATTCACCGGGATAAACATGAATATCCTATCCCATCCTATACGCATTTTAAAATAATATACATTACGAAGATTAATAAGATACGAAATCCATCATAGGATTAAAATGTTAACACATAATTAATACATAACCGATACTGTTACTTTACTTATATCTAAAATAAAAGCATAATATTAATTTAACATTAATTCACCTAATGACTTTTCATGACAACCGAAAATAGATCTGAGCAGTTTTATTTTAAAGGTGAATGAGCTGATTAACGACACAATGAAATCGGATGGCAAATTAAACAAGGCGGACGACGGTGAAAAATACATAGGAACGGAACAAAATGTGCGTATATAAATTATTTCTTGGTTATGTTTTTTCGTTTTTTAACAATAAGGTTAAGAAATCAAAATATTCTTATGTAGCTCTACGTCCAAGGCTAATTTTTACAAAGAAATTTAACTTCAACATTTTGATATATAGATATAAAATAGTAAAGTTAATGGGAAACAGGTGCAACCGGGGAAAATTAAATATATATAGATTGATGCTCAAACTACTAATATTATACATCAGCGTGCTATAGAAAATACAAACATTAGAGACTGTTTTCGTACAACCTATATCTATATGCGATATTTTTCAACCGACGAAATAGAAATTACTTTTTTTGTTTTCCTTACCAACCTTGTTGGTGCGTTGATTGTTAATAATTTTATTTCAATTTAAGCTGGAATGCTGTGGTGCAACAAGGGGTTGTTCGGATTGGAACCAAGCATTATCAGATGGCAGTTATGGCTGTGGGTGTGACC
>CH002980.1:1728938-1753764 GCA_000149265.1 Ciona savignyi | reverse complement strand
AAACTGGTCGCTAGATAGTCGGTTGTGTCCTTGGGCAAGGCACTTTACGTACATTGCCCGAACATACCAAATTTAAAGGAACGTGTCTATCATATACAACACGCACTGAAATAGCTCCGGTAACCCGACGGTGGGCGCGAGGTAATCTGACGATTGCTCGTGTGTTAACCCCCTTGGTTTTCCCATTCACAGGAATATGCATTAATATTCTATCCCATCCTATAATTTGAACGATTCTATAGCATTATTGCAAACCCTGGCAGTGCCTTTTTAACAAAACAGTTGTGGTTTAGTAGCATAATAAAATTAAAAATCTCGTTCAGTTTCTTCTATAAAAACAGCTTATCGCTGAAGCGTTGCTTGCAAGAATGTCTTGTTATATTTAACGGATAGAGCTACGCATTGGTGCAGGCATCTAAAACGTAATCGTCATATTAACCTGCAGAGCGCAAGTAGATATGACGGTTAAAATTCCCGCTTTCGTATTTTCGATATCATGTGACGATTGCCCGTGTGATATTAAATAACGGGTCATTGCGTATTCCAAATATAGTTCAACGATTTCAAGTATGATTGCGTTTTATCATTTACGGGGATAAAATGTTAATATCCGATGCTATTCAGTGTGATGTACATGATTGAGGAGTTTTAATGGAACATACTTAGGTTTTACCGATTTCGTGAACTTCTCAGAAGCAAATCACAACATATTCAAACGAACGTGCATTGTAATCTTAGAACGATATATAAGTAAAATAACCCAGACCTGATAATGACCCCAAACACCTATTTTTCTTTTAATTTTTAAATACAATCAGCGTCAGTTATCGGACGTTAAGATGAGGTATTTCTGGTTTTTGCTCCTTCGTTACAGTAATTAGGAAAACAGAAAGGTTAAATTTCGAAAAAGAACAGGAAAACTAGAGAGTGTCAACTACGTGTAAACCACCACTATTAGTAGACAATCCTCTTGTGTGTACGGTATATATATACATCACCCTTGCATCACCCTTGGTATATCTCAAATAAAGTGTATAACTTTTGATTTACTGGTTTCTGGAGTTACCATTTCAAACTTGATATCTGTATTTTCTAAGTAAACCAGACGAATGACATGGATACCTTAGTATATCTCTTATACAATGTGTCTAACGTTTATTTCTGCAAACAGAAACTAAGAGGTTCCCGAGCTACCAATCCAATTTTAATATTAATAGGGCTTCACTGTAAACAACGGCCGATATTATATATAACCCTAACACGCCTCGCTTATGTTAGTGACGAAAAGGAATCGTGATGCATCTCGACTGTTGTTTTTCCCTATGCAGCAGAATGTTCTCGAAGCTCCTTGGATGGAAACCAGGAAATAATTTATTCTGACAGGGAACACGCTTTCGTATAAACTGCTGGATAGTTTTGCCAACAAAAGAAAAAAAACGCCGTTAAAGCCAAAACAAACCATGTTTTGTATAGTTTAAAACCGTGATGAGCTCGTTACCAAAAGCGCTTTTATATAAAACTCTTAATACGTATGAATCGCTCACGTAAAGCATACGTAGGGGGTACTTAAATTATTCCGCCTGCTTGTAAAATCAGTAATACTTTTTGGGCATCTAACTGTCATTCTTAATAAAATTGTATTTACTTCTGCGCAGTTGTCAATTTTGCCGAGGTTTGACAAAGGCACAATCAAAATGACGAAGAAACAAATATAGATCTGCACTTTTTCAGTGCTGTGCCGCGCAATTAATTCGCTCTCGGTTAACTGTTTTAACAATACTATATTGGTAATAACAACATTTTAGATTCAAAGATTCTGCGAGTAAATAGACAAACAAAATCCACCTTACAAATAGTGGTGGTTATTTGTCACTTTCTTTTGTTAACTAAGGAGTTTGAGTTAAAGTTTAAAAACAACGGAAATGACGTTACTCACCAGTTTTACTCGTCGTGTTCCATTATCTCACCAACATCTTCAATGGCGTCCATTTCTGTAAGTTTTATCAAAATTAAAATTACCATCGCTGCCTTAACTTTGAAATGCGATGTTTACAATAAGCACTATACAGTTTGTTATTTTTACATTTTATATCGATCCCCCCAAAAAAGTTTGGTACATTCAATTACATGTACCTGGCATTTCTTTGTTGGTTTGCAGTTAGTTCCAGATCCAGTGTTTGCAAACGCGACGACGACGACCGGTTACATGAGCCTCGGTTTGTTCGCTCAGCATGAGGAGCCCGATGGTCAGAAGAAGTACGAAAAGTAACTTGTTCATCTGTGAAGAAGTTCGCTTTAAACACCTCCAACAAGCGGATCAGTAGACATACAAGATAGAGACTTACCTTTTTAGTTAGTTTCAACTTACTTGTGGAAATCCGATACGTAATCGTAAAATTAAGGGAGTTATTTAAAAAGGTTATTCATTTTGGTTTTTACAATTAGCGTCAGTTGTCTGATGTTTAGATAAGTTATTTCTGGTTACCCCGCGAATGGAAAAAAAGACACGAATATTCATCAGATAACCTGGCGCACAGTATCGGGTCACCAGAGTTATTATTTCTTCCCTTTTGTTAAAGTAAATAACGAAAATAGTAAAGATAAATAAAGAAGAAGCAAGAAAATTGTCAAAACTACAGTAGTTACACTTCAGCTATTATGCAACAACAGCAAACAGACGTATCCGTTAAACCTAACAATAAACATGGTACATTTGTTATTTTTTAAATTCTGTGTGTGGAAAAATGAACGCTTCCTATTGTGTTGTATTTTAATGTAACTTATATATATATATATATATATATATATATATATATATATATATATATATATATATATATATAAATATACACATAGGCCTACACATGTGTAACCAGGGTCCAGATCGACAATTGCCTTTTTTATACCTTTTTTATATAATTCTATTAGATTCGTGCATGTCTCGACAATGCCATATAACGTTGCTGAATGTTTTAACCCGATTATGATTACAATTTGTCTGCATAAACTGATGGGCCTCTAGTTATTAAATCAAAATTTGTCTCCATGTACAATTAAAAATTAATTCAAGGGTGTACTATTATGTTGTTCAATTTTTCCACGCAATGTCGCCTCGACAAAGTCATCGAATTGAATTAAAACATCTTGAATTGTTATATACGATAATATAGCTTTATAAACACTTTTAGCGAAAAGCCAAGGAGAAGTTGTTAACGTAATTAGCTTATTTTGATTTTTCTTTTAAAATTTAAAGCCTTGTTTATGCATAAAGAATATAAGTAATCAATGGAACAAATTTAAAATATTATGTAGTAAGAAAAAATTGTGTTATATTCCTAGAGAAATTCCACTTAGATCCAAGAATACAAAAACACCCCCATAATTGTTGTTTTTTTGCAAATATGGTTAGTTAGCGTTATCTGTAGGTTAGACAATACACCCATTTTTTAAGGTGAAAGTGTAAATTGATCCAAGAAAGGTAATTAAATCGACCCAGCGTACTCCTGGAACTACCATCCATAAAAATATAAAAGTTAGATATTGGTATAATGCACTGTTATTGTATACAATAAATAAACAAGCACTAGTCGAAAGGGAATTTTAAAAATTTTAAGAGGCTTTATGGTTACGGTGTGTTTTTGTGGGTTACAAAACAATTAGTACAATGTGGATAGAAGATGAATGAATTCCGCGATTGATCTTATCGAAGAAGATGTTGTCTTACCTTGTGGAGAAATTTCTCAGGGAATCAACAATGATTTGTCAGCAAGTGGGTGCTGCTGATCTTTTACCGTCATTCGGAATGGCTTACTGTATCGCAAAGTGACGTTCGGGATATTAACGTCATATTATCAACGTGACTGAGTAATCGCATTTTCCAACCTTTGAACTCAAGTGACAATCAGAGGAAATACATTGATATTACTAAATATTTCCAATACAACAAAAGGTTGATTTGACTGAAGTGCAAAAAAAATAATGTTAATAGGCTTTCATAACGGTTGGATCAAACCAAATAGTACTTGCCATAGTACTAAGAAAAAAGTAAGTTTTATATAGGAAGATCTAGCTAAATTTGTTCGGATTCAAAATGTGTTAATTAACGTGACTCTTGACTTTTGACCAATGTATTCAGATAAATGGACTCTATTTGACCAATGTATTCAGGTATCGTTCAACAATAAGTGACATCCGTTCTAAATGGAACTGATTGATTACTGTGTCATCATATGGAAAGATTGCATTCACCGCATTGATTCTATGTTGTTTTCGATTAAATGTTCCCATTCAGACATGACAGTGGTTCGATTCTAAATTTGATAAGAGAGGATAAGTGTCAAAAATAAACGATTGCGCGACGTGCAAATATGGATCTGTAGTGGGAAAGCTGGTATATATAAAGCTGTATGTGTATTTTTGGTTCGACACAGTGTTTATTCCAGATTATACAAGTGTTCAAAGAAACTCATAACGCTGAGATATGGGTCAAAATACTTCCGAGTTAAAAACAACGACATTGAAAGACATTTACTTGTCCACCTATTTCAGTGAGACAGAGATAAAACAGTGGCACGAGTGCTTTTGTGAAGAGTGTCCATCCGGATTTTTAAAAATGGACGAGTTTGTGGCGTTGTACAAAAAGATGTTTGTGTTGGGCGACCCGACCAGCTTTGCAACGCAAGCATTTAGGTTGGATATTTTTATATTTTACTACCTTAGTTCGACCGGTTAGTCTTGTCGTTTAGTGGGACGCCTATATGAACCAAAAGTTAGCTAGTTCGAAACTGGTCGGTTGTGTCCTTGAGGAAGGCACTTAACCGACATTGCCTGACACACATTTTCACCAAATGCGAAGTGACTTTTTAAAACGTTCTCTAACGACTGGTGAATTTTTTCCCTTTAATCTCATAAAACCGGCTCACCCCTTAGTCTACTTAGGGTTTTAATTTTATTAATTATGAAATAAAATACTGACGCCGCAGTTTTTGCTTAATTTCAGGTTTACCGGCCACGTTACTTTTACCCCCGTTATCCCGTGTATATTTACTGACCGGCTTTTTATTTTTTATGGAATTTAGTTTCGAATCCATGATGGGCTTTGTTTTCACCTGCTTTAACTACTGTAGTTTTGCTCTGCTCCCCTCTTTTAAAAAATAAATGTTTTATTCTTCTTTGATGCAACGAAGTGGTGAAAAAACACTAAATGTGCGCAAATCAAATAAATTATTTGGTTTTACCCAACCTTCGGGCGATATTTTGCTAAACGACCGAACCGATCCCCCTTACATATATACGGTTGTTTTCCCGAATAACCGTTTGTTTATCAAAAGATAGTAGTGACCAGACCCCGCTATGGTTTGCAAAATTATGTATTAAATTATAGAAGTACGTCATATTTCAATCATTCATTGCAACTTTTAATCTCACGCTTTATTTAGGTAGCGGCGTTTTTATTTTAGTTAGAAGTAACGAATATATATCAAAAAAATCAAAATGGTTTATTTTTTGCACTAGATGTTAGTAGTGCCCGACACTGTGTACAAATGACGCGACGCCAAGCATATTTGCTTCTATTCATTTCTTTTCAGAACTTTTGATCGAGACCATAGCGGAAAGATAGACTTTCGTGAGTTCATCAGCGCATTGTCGCTGTTATCGCGAGGTACAATGGAAGAGAAGTTAACCTGGACGTTCAGCATGTATGACATTGATAACGACGGAGAGATCACTCGCAATGAAATGAGAGAAATGATCAAAGTAAGTTCGTTGAATACAAAACATAACTTTGTGCTGAGAAAGCGGTTTTGCAACCAAAGGATTAGCGCGACCGACCTATTTGCAATAATCCAGTTTTAAACTTACCTAATAATACATAACCGTCGTGAAACTATTGTATTTGTCATGCCATATATTCTATAGCTCCAAACATTACAAATGAAGTATCGATCGAATAAATGTAATATATCTGTACTTTGTTTATTTATTTTGTTATTTTAAAATGAAATTTCAGGCAAAACGTCCTTACAAAAAGTCTACTAAAAAACGGTCTGTCTAAGTTAAAAAGTTGAAATGTAATTGTAGTATGTTAAAGTAACAAAAAATAAGATTACCTTCTACACAGTTTTACACAAGCTGTTCTTTTATGAGTTTTCTCACTTCCAAAAGCAAAACTTCGCAAAATTTGCAAAAATTAGAAGCTATCATTACATTATTGGATCTATAACCAACGCATCATACTTCTAGTATAATGTGTCGGCAAATATTATTATGGGTCCCATATGGAAAAATGGGACACATATTGTTTTTGTCCGTTTTTTTTTCTTCTTTTTTTTTCTTTTTTTTTCGTCAAAGGTTTGACAGGCATGGCATGGCGCCCCGACATCTACCAGAAGGAATAATCGAATCGTAATGAAACTTAGTCATTCGTTAGACAACATGGTCTAGATATGCAGAAACCAAAATTTTGGTTAATAAATCAAGGGGAATTCCCCTGGGAGGTTAAAAACCAAAACGGTATTTTTTATGAAAAATTTAGCTTTTTGTGGCATAGCGCTTGAACGGCTGCTCTAATTTGAATCATATTTGGTGAAAAGTAAGTGTGTTAGTGATTGATTTAACACTTAAAAGAAATAAAAAAATTACCTAGGGAAATACCCTAAAAATTCGATTTTGTACTGAAGTCATGATTGTGACAGGCATGCCATGTCGCCTCAACATCTACCAGAAGGAGTGATGGAATCGCAATGAAAATGGGACATTTTTTAGACAACATGGTTAAGATATGCAGAAACCAAAATTTTGGGTAGTAAATCAAGGGGAATTCCCCTGGGATGTTAAAAACCAAAACGCTATTTTTTTCTAAAAAATTAGCCATTTTTGGGCATAGCGCTTGAACGGCTGTTTCAATTTGAATCAGATTTCATGGAATGTAAGTGCATTAGTCACTGATTTAACACTTAAAAGAAATAATAAAATTACCTAAGGACATACCCGAAAAATAGGATATGTTCTCAAATCATGATTGTGACAAGCATGCCATGTCGCCCCGACATCTACTAAAAGGATTAATGGAATCGCAATCAAACTTTGGTATTTGTTATAGACAACATGAGTTTAGATATGCAGAAACCATAATTTTGGGTAATGAATGCAGGGGAATTCCTATAAGACGTTAAAAACCAAAACGTTTTTTTTCAGCAAATTTAGCTTTTGGGGGCATAGCGCTTGAACGGCTGATCTAATTTTGATCAGATTCAGTGAAATGTTAGACCATTAGACACTCTGTGCCAATTAAAAAACAGAAAACATTTACTTAGGGTAATTTCCTTGAAAACGAAGATATGTTCTTCAGTTACGATTGCAACAGACATGCCATATCGCACTGACATCTCTAATAAGCAGTCTACAAGTCAGATTAAAACTTTAAGAATTGTTCCATAACATAAGTCACTTATAAAAACAGAAACTTATCTACTAAACCCAGGGGAATTTCCTGAAACCATTAAAAAATAAATCGGGCTGTTTTGGGAATTTAGCCTTATTTCACTACAGTGCTTGAAAAGAAGCTTTAATTTAAAATATTTGTGGTGAAATGTTCGTAAATTTTAGACGTTTATCTTTTATTTAACTGCTCGTGGAAAATAAGTTTGGTTGGTTAACTATGGGACCCATGCGTTTATGCTTGCAGAAACAAACTATATACTCGGTGTATAAAATACAAATTGTGGTTAGGGACCCTGTAGCATAAATATATGGCATACAACATGTGTTTTACAAATAGTGGTGGTTAAACACGCGGTTGACACTTTCTAGTTCAGTTTGTGTTCGCTTTGGCGACTTTATAACTGCATATACAGGCATATTATAATCTGCCCAAATTTGCATACGATGATCCATGCCAGAAATTTAAACTTCTTTCATCTGCAGTCAGTGTACCTTCTGGTCGGTGAAGAGATTGCATACAAAGTTCTACCGGATCAACTTACTCCACAGCAACGAGCAGACAAGATTTTCACCAGCATGGACAAGGATGGAGACGAACAGGTGCAGTCCTTTAATAACCATCTTTATTTGACGGGTAAATCGCATTAACTAGGATTAAGAGATTACAAAACCTAATCCTCCAAACACGACAGTTTATGGTATAATGGATTTTCACTGATAATCAGAAATGTTTTAAGCGGGTGTGAACAAAATAAGGATAAATCCACTGTTTCAAACATAACTTCTGTTTTTATTAAAACCTGGTTTCTACCCCGTGGTGAATTAATTGTAACTTATTAGTGCAACATAGTGACTACTGGATATTTAAATATTAACGACCCACCATTTCAACTAACAAATTATAATTTAATTATAAAAAATGCAGGACAAGTAAAAAAACGATAAAAGTGTTACCTGCAGCTGTATATCGAAATAATATTTACATTATTCTTTCACATTTACACAAGGTGACGTTGAAAGAGTTCACGGTTGCTGCTCGGCAGGATCCAAGTCTGGTAATGCTTATTCAAATCGGAGCATAACCTTCTCGACATTACTATCGGATTCTACCGGCGATATCAAATTTGCACCATTTAAATGAAATTTTTCTATGTGTAGAGCAAAATAAATGATTTCTGCAAACGATTGGCATAAACGGGTAATCCAATCAGGTTGAAACGTTCAGAAATCCTAACTAGCATGTTCATACTTTGTCTCCATTACAAATTTACCAAAAACAAGGGGGATATTCCTGCTATCGGGAAAAATAGAAAAAAAATCATTTTTGCGTTTTCGCCGATATCTCCGCATTGGAAAGGGACAATTAAAAAAAAGTTTAACATGTGCAACGTCAATATTAATAGCACGATTTTAATGAAAATGAGCCAGTTTACCACGAAAAAATCCACCCAAAAGAAAAAATACTAAAAAATAAGCAATAATAACTAGAGAGTGTCAACCACGTGTTTAACCACCACCATTTGCAAAACACATGTTGTAGGTATGCCATATATTCATTCTATACAGGGTCCCTAACCACATTTTGTATTTTATACACTGAGTATGTAGTTTGTTTCTGCAAGCATAAACGCATGGGTCCCATAGTTATCAAACCAAACTTCTTCTCCATGTGTAGAAAAAAGAACAATCGTGTTAGATTTACGAACATTTCACCACAAATGTTTTAAATAAAAGCTTTCTTTTAAGCGTTTTTCGTGGTTTCAGGGACTTACTGGGTTTATTAGAGAAGTTTCTACTGGGTTTAGTACGTACGTTTCTTTTTTTACCTATGTGGGTTATGTTGTGTAACAATTCTTAATGTTTTATTCTGATTCGTCAATTCCTTGTCTGATTTGTCGACTCCTTGTTGAAGATGTTTGTACAATATGGCATGCCTGTCACAATCATAATTCAGGAAAATATCTGCGTTTTTAAAGGAAATACCCTAATAAATGATTTTTTTTAATTGGAACAGAGTGTTTAAATGTCTAACATTTTACCAAATCTGATTCAAATTGGAGCTTATTAACGTCTCAGGGGAATTCCCCTAGATATATTACCCAAAATTTTGGTTTCTGCATATCTAGGCCATGTTGTCTAACAAATAAAAAAGTTGGATTGAGCATACATTTTTTCTTCATGTAGATGTCAGGGCGACATGACATGCTTGTCACAATCATGATTTGGCAACAAAAGCTTATTTTTAGGGTATTTCCCTAGGTAATTTTTTTATTTCTTTTAAGTGTTAAATCAGTTACTAATGCACTTACATTTTATCAAATCTGATTCAAACTGGATTTACAGTTTAAGAGCTATGCGCAAAAAAGCTCATTTTTTTAGAAAAAAATATTGTTTTGGTTTTTAACGTCTGAGGGAAATTCCCCTGGATATATTACCCAAAATTTTAGTTTTTTCAAATCATGTTGTCTAACAAATGACAAAGTTTTATTGCAATTCCATTACTTCTTCTGATAGATGTTGGTGCTACAACCCATGCCTGTCACAATCATGATTTGAAAACAAAACCTTATTTTTAGGGTATTTCCCTGGGTAATTTTTTTAATTCTTTTAAGTGGTATATCAGTGGCTAATGCACTTACAGTTTACCAAATCTAATTGAAATTGGAGTAGTCGTCCAAGCGCTATGCCTAAAAAAGGGAATTTTTTTAAAAAAAAACCGTTTTGGTTTTTCACCTGCAAGGGGAATTCCCCTGGGTATATGCCCCAAAATTTTGGTCTATGCACATCTAGACCATGTTGTCTAATAAATGACAAAGTTGTATTGCTATTCCATTACCCCATTTGATAGATGTTGTTGCCACAAGCCATGCCTGTCAAGCGTTTGACGAAAAAAAAGAAAAAAAAAGAAAAAAAAAACGGACAAAAACAATATGTGTCCCATTTTTCCAAATGGGACCCATAATTACACTGTTGTTAAGCGTAAAGAACAGCTGGAAACTGAAGGCTGAAAAAGTGGATAGAGAATCTAAATATAAACGAAAAACATGCCTACGCCTCAAACCCATCTTTACAAATATTTGTCGGGAAATCTCTAGAAATTCAATTCCACCAAAGCTAATGACTAGTCAGTCTCATTTACGTTCTAAATAAAACAAAAGAAAAACACCAATCGAGTTGAATCTTTCAAAGGTGTAAACTCATATGGTTTGGATTTAAAATGGCGAAATTAAGGTGATTACGTCAGAATATTTCTCTACACACCAAAGAATATAAGAATACGACAGCCAAAGAATACGACAGCCAAATAATACGACAGCCGTTTTTTTAATTTTCGGCGCCGAAAAAAACTATTACCACGTACATAAAAACAGCTTAGACATTAAACCACCAAAAATTAATTGTTAATTTTAATGCCAAAAAAAATTTTGGATGCCCCGTACCAACCATGAACATTTCCGGTAATTCCCCTAAAAACTTAACTGCATACAATCCAGTAATCAGTTTGCTCTAACTCTCCATAATAACAGGCATAAAATAATATATTAAGCTAAAAGTTTAAGAGATGTTAACTAATATGCATTAGATATCCAGTGACACATATTAAATATATCACGTTTACCCTGAAAAGCTTGCAATAATATACAAAGTCATTATTTTAGTGTTTTTATTGTTGTATTTTTTTTATAACAACGAGAAAATTTATTTTAGAAAATATAGATATCAAGTTAATAGCAATTTTGATATCATATTCGCAAAAACTGCATGTTTATTTCATTTAATCGACATCACCTCGTCACGTCAATAACCCTTAAAGCAGTTGGTTTCATCTAAGTCATTATTTGCTTTATAAAGCGTTGTGCGATTACACACAAGCACACATACATAAAAAAACAAAACTTAATAAAGAATACGAGTACGAGTTTTTCGTTTTTTTCTATTTAGTGAAGGTTCCGCTGCCAGTCTATAGTTTAAGTTCCACGCCATGTGGGTACATTTGGAGTCGGAGCGGAGATTTATGTACCAGATATAGACGGCGGCGGATCGTGGGACAAGGTCTCGGCCAAATGAATTCGTTGAGATACCCTTGGCCCCACAAGTTTGGATAGGTAACTCGGGAACCCATTAGTTTCTGCTTGCAAAAACAAACGTTGTTAATTTTGTATCAGATATACCAAGGGTGATTTGTTAATCACCGACCGTATTTGCAAACAGAAAAATATACCACACACTCAACAGGTGTTTTAAAAATAGTGGTGGTTAAAACTCTATAGTTAATAAGTATATTTCGTGGAATAAGTATTTTTTTATTTCACAAAAAAATGCTATAGGAGCAATCAGAAGTAGTAGTGCAATGTTTATTAAAAACAATTTTAGAGCAAAAATAAGGATGAGATGTGAATCAATAAGATCATGTTTCGGTTTGGTAAATATAGTATAATGAGTTTATTAAAGAAGTATTATCCAGCAGATTAGCACTTATAATAAAATGTCACATCTAAAGAAACGAGTATTAATTATCAGTGCAAGTTTTTGAAGAATACTTTCACACCAAAAAATTAGAACTAAGAAACCTCGCAACAAAACATGACAGGTTTTATTTGTTATAATAGCTGCCTCCATCTAACGGAGGAAGGTACTTAATTTCAATACTAAATATTAAACACTCCTACGAGTCCCGGCAATTTAAGCGCGAGTACAAGGGAATATTATAAATATTGTGTTTGAATCCCCCAAATGTTCCTTCCCAAGAATAAACATGAATATCCATCTTACGCAAGTGGAATCATTTGAGCCAGCAGTCGCCTACTGGTTGCTGGAACCAACAAAGAATAATTCTAAAAAGTTGATTCTTTTTCCGTCCCATTTTCATTGTTAGTCCCCTCAACGGTTTGAACTGGGACGTAACCGTTAAACTCCCCCGGTTGTGGGGAGCTAATAACCTGCGCATTCGCCATATCGGTTGGGGAGTACCAACTCGATGAACGTTCGTAGATTTTACCATTGTTTTCCTTGAAGAACAAGTGACAAAGCAGCTCTCGTTTAGGTGGGGAAGATTTAGTGCACCCTGTAAAAAATAATAATTTGTTTTTCTCCATTAATTTATTGGCAAAACAAAAGCAATCGTTTATAATGTATTAGAATTACTATTTTTGTGTTACTGCATTAATTTTCCTTTTTTTTAATTTCAAAAAAATTACCTACGAACCTAACATCGTTGAAAATTGTGTGGTAAAATATGTGATGTTTTATAGACTAAATCAATTCTTGAACATAAAGCCAACCACATCGCCATGTCTAACCCAAACCCTTACACTATAGTCGACATCACTTTTTTGTCCACATTTCCCGTCTAATTCCTTTAGTTATGAACTATGAAATACGCAACAAAATGAATCACCTGTCAATGCACTGACAAGACATCCCACAAAAATAGTGATGGTAACCCCAAATAGTGAGATGTAGATATACGATATTGAGTATAGATCCGCGATTGCTGGTCTGAAATTATAACTTAGTGATTAATCATGTGGACGTGTGAATCTTCGTCAGCACATATTTCGTTGACTTAGATATCTTTTTAAATGTTTGGTAATATTTAGTAAAAATGGTTTTTAAATGTTTTTATATGTTTAGTAAAAATGGTGGAATCATAACAAAAAAACAACATAGTGCAAATTCGATTGAATTCAGAAAACCAGTTTTGCTTTCATAGCATTACCAGTTCTTATTCAAATAGAATTATTTTAAGTTTTTCTTAAATTCGTTAGAAATTGATCAAAACAGCTTTGATCTATAAAGTTTACTAGTAGAAAGTTGATTCTTTCATTTTTTCTGGTATTTAGATTTTTCTTTAAAGTTGTGCCTTATAAGATGAATCGTGGATATATCACAAAACAAAGACACAAGTTATTTTATTAAAACTGTTTTCCTTGCTCACTGTTGCAGAAATACTGAAATATTAAATATAAAATGAGGAAATTGCACAAATCGGGAAGTCTATGTTTAACACCTGAATAATAAAAAGTAATGCGACATATGGCATTTGAACAATAACAGTGATCAAAATACCTCTCGTATTTAGTGTATGCTACAACTACAGTAATATAGGGACATAAGAATCCGCTAATGTCATTAAATGAATATGAAAATTAAAGACCATAGATCAGATACAATGGAAAACAAACCTATAAACTTCAGTCACCCCCGTAATGACAGCCGTCAAATTTTGGTTCAAATCTGACGGGGTCGTTAAAGGAGTCACAATATCTTCTATGGCGTCACCAATTGGACAAGCTTCGGTAGACCTCGGTAAAATTCGGAAGAATTCGGTAGGAGTCGGATAAATGACCGAGCCAATGAAAATCCATACTGTTGATGCAAATCCGGCGATTGTACCAGCCAATGCGCCCTATAAATTACGTTTATGGTTAATTTATTTACGAAAATACAGCAGTGTGCAATATAACAGATGATGTATCTGTGAAACACAACGCAAATCCAGCCGCACGGTATAAGAGGCAAGCATAGGGTCATGGTCAATTTTAACGAGCCAAGTTTCGAATCAATGATGGGTTGTAACTAATACCGTTTATGTATAACAGTAGATATCGGTGGAAAACCATTTTTAACCTGTTCAGACTGTTGTACAACTCGACAGTTGACCCCTTTCTGGGCGATTGCCTCGTCAAAGAGGCGAATAACAGTAACCTTAATCTACTTGAATAACACGGTTAAAATTCGAAGTTTAGATACAGTTTGCAAAGCTGCAAGAAGTTGTTGACGTTTATGTGGTTGTTTAAATAATATTATTGAGTCAATGCACGTGTAGATCGCTGTAGTAAAAAGATCTTCTATTTAATGCATTATTTTGACAGATACAAAAGCAAAAATTGGCCTCACCCATTTGTTGGTAAAGGGCATGAGCATTCCCATTGTGAATACACCAACAATCGGGCCAGCAATGATACCGTGGATGCTGTACGCCATCTGAACAAAACAGTTTTACAGTTGACAGTTTATAAAATGTTTGTTGGATTATTAGTTTATTAATGTTTGTTAAAGATACAGGTTTTTACTCAATAATATCCCTTTTTCGAAGTTTAATTATAAATTAACAGAAATGGAAAATACGGTTTGATATTTATCTTGCTCTGTGAGGGATCTTTAAAAGATATATTCTGCAAATTCTACTGTATTAGATTATTGTTCACACCAAGGCGGGTTGTGTCGTTAAGCGTTCTACTTAGAATAATATTATTTAAGCATGTGAATGGGTAAGGGCAAGGGTCGATACCAGACGGCATTCGTCAGATTACCTCGCGCCTAAGGGTTACCGGAGATATTGCAGTGTATTGTGTATGATTGACACGTTCCTTCAATTCAGCAGAACTAAACAATCCAATGGGATAAGAGAAAACCAATCTTTCGAAGGAAAAGCGAGGTTCTAATCCACCAAATTAATTTGTTGGACGGACGCTAATACATAGTGCCGAAAGTAGTGGATGATTTATCGGCGTAAAATATAAATAGGGTATTATGAAACATGCCTAGTTTGATTCATATTACCACCTACCCGAATTAAGCCACCAACAACAGAGGCAAGATATGCTAGAAGTATGTACAATATCCCCGATATTAGTACAAGAGCTTTGGAGAGGAGAGTGTAAGACCTCGGTTTCCACGCAGTGTAAGGCCGAACAAAATCTTCCAGGGCCACACACGCCATTGCGTTCATTCCGGACGAGATAGTGCTGGAATTGTATAATAGTCGATTAGCGAAACAATAGAAATCAAAATAAAACTAGAGAGTGTCAACCACGTGTTTAACCACCACTATTTGTAAAACACATGTCGTATGCCATATATTCATGCTACAGGGTCCCTAACCACAATTTGTATTTTATACACTGAGTATGTACTTTGTTTCTGCAAGCATAAACGCATGGGTCCCATAGTTATCAGACCAAACTTCTTTTCCATGTGTAGTTGAGAAAAGAATAAACGTTCTAAATTTACGAAAATTTCACCACAAATGTTTTAAATTAAAGCTTGTTTTCAAGCGTGGTGGTAAAATAAAGCTAAATTTCCAAAATAGCCCGATTTCATGGTTTCAGGGAATTCCCCTGGGTTTAGTAGATAAGTTTCTGTTTTACATATGTGGGTCATGTTATGTAACAATTCTTAAAGTTTTATTCTGATTTGTCTCCTTGTTGGATATGGATATGTCAGTCTCTCCTTGTTGGATATGTAGCGATATGGCATGCCTGTCACAATCATAATTCAAGAACATATTTTCGTTTTTAAGCGTTTAACGTTTTAAGTTTTCTTTCTTTTAATAAATTAACTCAGAGTGTTTAATGTTCTAACATTTCAACAAATCTGATTAAAATTAGAGCAGCCGTTCAAGCGCTATGCCCCAAACAGATAATTTATTACAAAAAAACGTTTTGGTTTAACGTCTCATGGGAATTCCCGTGGATTCATTACCCAAAATTATAGTTTCTGCATATCTAGACCATGTTATTTTACAAATGTCAAATTTTTATTGCGATTCCATTACTCTTTTTGGTAGATGTCGGGGCGCCATGCCATGCATGTTGCTATCATGATTTGAGGAGAAAATCTTATTTTTTAGGGTATTTCATTACGTAATCTTTTTTATTTGTTTTAAGTGTTAAATCAGTGACTAATGCACTTCCATTCCACTAAATCTGATTCAAATTGGAGTATCTGTTCAAGCGCTATCCCGTAAAAAGCTATTTTTTAGAAAAAATCCCGTTTTGGTTATTAGGGTTTCAGGGGAATTTCCCTAAATTTATCACCCACAATTTTGATTTCTGCATATCTAGACCATGTGGTCTAACAAATAACGAAGTTTTATTGGGTTTCCATTATCCCTTCTGTTAGATGTCGGAGCCACAATACATGTCTGTCACAATCTTGATTTAGAAACATATCTTCATTTTTAGGGTATTTCCCTAGGTAAATATTTTGTTTCTTTTAATTGGTAACGCAGTGGCTAACACGCTACTGTTGTACCAAATCTGATCAAAATTAGAGCAGCCGTTCATGCGCTATGCCCAAAAAAGCTAAAATTTTTGAAAAAAATACCGTTTTGGTTTTTCACCTCCCAGGGGAAGTCCCCTAGGTATATTACCTAAAATTTTGGTTTCTGTTCATCTAGACCATGTGGTCTAACAAATGACAAAGTTTCATTGCGATTCCATTATCCCTTCTGGTAGATGTCGGAGCCACAAGCCATGCCTGTCAAGCGTTTGACGAAAAAAAAACGGACAAAAACAATATGTGTCCCAATTTTTCAAATGGGACCCATAATTATTGCTACGAGGTGAAGCAGATTTGGCCGATTGGTTACTGCGAACGACACGGATAACAAATCCCTACAAAAAGCTCATAGTAAATTATAGGTTTTGAAACTTTAAAAAGACCTGGTTAAAAAATAAAAGAAAAAAATCAAAGGTTGCTTTAACGAGGTTAATTTGGCTGGTTGCCCGATACGGAGTCACTGAACCAACCTAATAGCGCAATATTTCGGTTACAGAAAAAAGTTTCATTTGCAAATTTGAAACCAGCCGCTGGCTAAACAAATGTGTTGTGCAAGGTATTTATCGATCATGACTAAACCCAGTGGACTAAAAACTGAAAAATAACATCTCAATCGTGGATAACACAGCGCAATAGCCCCGGTGGCCGCGTTAACTTATTAAAGGAGATAAAACATGTATATCTACCTATATTCTAACACCATGCGGTTGGGCAACGAAAAGTGGTTTCTTAGTAGAATGATTAGCACGTCTTAGAAATATGATATTGCGTTTATTCTGTGCAATTATATCAAATCCAAATGCTAACAACTAAGCGGTTGGGCAATTAAAGTTGTGTATAAATAGGATAGGATATTCATGTTTATCCCCGTGAATGGGAAAACCAAGGGGGTTAACACACGGACAATCGTCAAATCACCTCGCGCCCATCGTCGGGTTACCGGAGCTATTGCAATGTGTTGTATATGATAGACGAGTTTCTTCAATTTGGTAGAACCCATTAATCTGCTTGGTTTAAGCAATGTCCGTAAAGTGCCTTGCCCAAGGACACAACCGACTAGTTAGCGACCAGTTTCGCACCTGCAACCTTTCGATTGAAAGGCGACGCACTTAACCGCTAGACCAATGGGCCGGACATAGATATGTTTGGTACGGATTTAAAAACAAGGATGTGTGCTGTATGTTGTACTGTAAAATTTTATTTTCTATTTCTATGTCGTTGATTTAAATTCTTTGTATTTTTGGACGCTCGCCGATTTTGCGTTATTTCCTTGATCCTTGATTATTTGATTGCCCAGTTTTCTGTATTTGGTTTTACAAATTTCTTAAAGTCAGTTGCGCTGTGGCGGTCAAGGCGGTAGATGAAGCAACAATGGAATAAATTGTGCTAAAACTTACAGTACATTCATATCAAATGACATTCTAACCTCAGTGAACTGCTGTAGACACCAGCAACGAACAGACCAGGAATTCCAGGGTACTTCCCAAGAATATCCATCACAATGAATGGAAACAACTGAAATCAAAATATTAAATTATAACAAAGTTATCCAATATTTAAGACACATCATCACCCAATTAAAATAATCAATTACGACAAAGTTATCCAATATTAAAGACGCATCATCTGTCAATTAAAATAATCAATTACAACAAAGTTATCCAATATTAAAGACGCATCATCTGTCAATTAAAATAATCAATTACAACAAAGTTATCCAATATTAAAGACACATCATCACCCAATTAAAATATTCAATTACAACAAAGTTATTCAATATAAGAGACAAGATCACCTGATCAGCTTTACCAATCTGGTGGCTATCGATCGGATCACAGTCCTTGTATGTTGCATAGATCGTTAGTCCGGTCATACCAGCCAGAATTAGAATGATTATCAGTCCAATTGAGTTGAATAAAATAGCTCTGTATAAAAGGTGAATTATAAATATTAAAGCAGAACATATCTCACGGTTATACGGTTCCTTTACTAGACAGGTCAGTCTACGATGTAAATGTCACAAATTGAGGTATCGGCATATACTATAATATTTTACAAACATTTTGTGCTTAAACAAAACTTAAAAATATGATAACAAATTAAATATATTATTTACTTACAACACATAATACGTTTTTTACAACTAAGTGAGGTAATAACAAAACAATGTTTTAGTGACCGGTGCGATATTTGTTTAAATACAACACAAGATGCAGCATAAGTGGGCGGGGGTTGTAATTTTTCCGTGACAACTTACTTTTTGGCTTCCCACTTGCTTTTACAGCAAACATACCGCTGGACTTGTGCCTGATTCACCCCGTTTATGCCCAACCAAAACACAACTCCACCAAACAAGATCGACCAAAACGTATGGCGGATTCGAGGATCGAATTCAAAGCTAAACAATAAAGAAATTGTAAATCACTAAAAGCAAATATGTATATAAAAATATATATCTATACCTAACCTCAGCCGTAACACGTTACCCTGCCTGCAGTAAGGTGGTTGAATCGAAATCAGGCGGTAACGAGTTGGCATTGTGTTTGGGAAAGGCACTTATATAGGATGTTGCGTAAACCTATTGAGGAGACTGTTTCTCCGACGTATTTAATACATTGTACAAGCTCCAAAAGTGGGCAAGAGGTAATTTAACGATTGCCATTGTTATAACACCGCTTTTCCAATGCCGGGGATAATATTGTGCAATATTATTAGACCATAGTTACGATTTTGTTGCAAATGACCCGTTACATTTTAAGCAGCCACTTAGTGGTTTTGTGAAAGGCACATCGATTCACAAGTGAAGTATATGTTGATAAGTTAGTTCGCGTGTACGTATTAAAATAAGTTCAACAGTTCATGTCATTTTATATGTTGTCCTACCAACTTTTACAGCTACGACAAGAATTTAATAAACTCATTTGAATAGATACTAACATAGCAATAAAAATAACTGAAACGGTTTGAGGCCAAATGTTTGGCACGACAGATAACACACGTATTTAAAACGGGCAGGGTGGCGAGCCTGTAATGGGTTTGAATCTGGACATGGAAAAATAATAATGATCGTTTTTAATTGCACTTCGTGCCAAGGGATGAAAAAATTAGCGCAAAACTCGTACGCAAGAAGTACCGAAATAACCATTGACATAGCATAAAAGATCTCCAAAGAGGTTCATGGTGTGAATTTATTGCTGAACATCCTTAAATGTGTTTAGTCTCGTCCTTAATTTGAGAAATATAAAGAGGCTATAAAAGTGCATTGAGCACATATGTTTACGACGTTCTATAATGCAAATGACAGCGCAAAACTCTGCGGCAATGGTTTAAATCTGGGCATGAAAAAAATATTTTATCGTTTTTTTAATTGTACTGTCTGACAAGTGGGAGAAAAATGGCGAAAAACTCGTACGTGGGAAGCGACAAAACAACTATTGACGTAACATCAAATGGTCTTTAAAACAGGTTCATCGTGTGAATTTATTGCTGAATATCCTTAAATGTGTTTAGTCTCGTCCTTAATTTGAGAAATATAAAGAGGCTATAAAAGTGCATTGAACACATATGTTTACGACGTCCTCGACTTATCAAATATTTGTGCAACTTTTTGGGGGCATGCTCTTATTCGAGTTGCGACTTGTTTACCTAAATGTTGTCACTTTATTTTAACATTATTGGCGCAATAGGGATCGGCAGGAACTGATGTTTAATTAAGCCTCAATACCAACAAGGAAACTATATGTCTTTTATGTATATTAAAACTCAGCCTTCTTTAAACTACTACATACATCAACAGTCGCATTACATCAACTATTGAGTAGACAAATAGTACGTTAATTCAGCTGATGCTAAAAGTAATTAATTTAAATAAATTGTCGAAAACGAATATACAGATTACGAAATGACGTCAATGGTGCTGTTACTCTCAAGAACCTAGGGTTAAGTGCCTCATCAAAAGTCGGGTTCGCTACTCACCCCTGCGACCCAGTCGACTTGTGTTTATTTCTCTAAAGTAAACGCACGCTCGCGAGCCAGGTAATTAGAAACAAATTAAACTTGCGCCAGAATAAAAAAACAACAACTTAATAGGCGGCGTAAAACCACAAAATATGGCATCACATCACCGTACATGAAATTTGTTTATGTTCAAAAGTTTTTAACATTCAAGGCGCTTTTTTGGACAGGAAAGGATAGTCATTTTTTATTACCGGAAATAGGAAAAAGCTGGTTGCGTTAAAGAAAACGATTTCGTAAGATAAATTGATGTCCACCGATATTCCGGCTTCTCTGGCACTGTTATGTAGTTAGATACTTACTGAACGAAATCAATCCTCCCGCCTTGATAAGATGCTTCCCAAATATTCCCGAATCCACCAAGGTTGATACTTCCTTGTATAATAACAGCGATGAAACCAACCATCATCAGTATAGCTTGGAACACATCCGTCCAGATCACAGCTTTAAGTCCCCCCTGTGTGGATGATTCGAGGAATTCACGGGTTATAGTCAACGTTCGATGTTTTCCTTTTTAACTCATAATTGGAAATCATGTCGTGTAGTTAACAGTGTCGTTTTTTTAAGCTTTCGTATTAATCATTATATTGGAAACGTACATTTGTGACCAATGTACTTTTTAACCGCAAATACTATTACAGTGAAAACAGTATTTATTGTGGCAAAGAAACTGTGAATAGGACGACCCTCTCAATTGAAAATAAAACTTAGTTAAAATGTTATATAATAGCTCGGTTGTTCGTCAGTTCTAGAAAGGACTGTTCCGTCTATGGAAATGTTATTTCTGTGCTAAATAATCTACTTTAAAGAGTTTATTAGCATGTTAACACCTCACGCCGGACACACAATTGTTATTGCGTATATACTTCTTATTAAGCATACGATTTCAGATTTGATATAAAGTTGTTTTTAAAAAAATAAATCTGCTATGTGGAAACAGAAATCATAACAGCAATATTTTTAAACGAGATATATATTTCACCCAAATGATTAATCAAATAGAATCTTACCAAAGTTGTGTAGAAAATACAAACAAATCCTGTGGTCATTATCGCGATCCATAAATCAAAGCCTGTCGTCTCACTCAGTGCAAGAGCTGGACCGTAAATAACTATCCCTCCGTAAATTAACTGGAAAGAAAAAAAGTTTAATTAATAACGTCGTTCTTGTTAGTGTAGTTGGTTGTTTGTTCTAATGAGAATAATTACAAACCAACCACTTTCTATGTGATCTTGTGGCGGTTTAGAACGTCTTTCATAGACGGAAGAGGTATTGGTTCGAGCCTGACCGATTACCAAATTGTATTACACCGTGGTACATGGCATTGATAAGTGTATTCAAGCTAATGAAATTACAATTACCCAAATCAAACGCCAGTTTACCAGTAAATATGAATCACTGATTAAAAGTAAATCTCCATTAATTTTGTTGGCAACCAACTCACCGATAGTAGCATATAAAGTGATGTCACGAAAAGACGAACTGGTCTACTGAATCGCAACTCCAAGTACTGAAAACATGATACAAATTAGCGGCTTGTTTGTAGCTGTATTGTAGGCCTAGTTATATCGACTGTATACCATGTTGGTATAGTTTGAGATATAATAATTTTCAGGTGGCAAAACGCAACGAAATAGAAAACTGTTAACACAGTAAAGGGGACGAAGATAATGAGCAAAAAGGTGTAAGCTCGAATACCTTACCCAGTCATAACCGTACAGAGCATTGAACGAATGTTAGCTTGGTCTATTAAAATTATTTACAAATTCTCTGGCAATCCCCTTTGGGCAATGTCCACATAAGCAAATAAAAATAAGCTATTCTGTTACAACACAGGTTTTGTAGAGCAGTTTTTTTTTTGTGTGTGTGGCCGAATGGTTAACGCAACCGCATAGCGATTTCTATATAAAAACAGTCGTAGTGACTTAACCAAAAAAGGGTTCGAAATTGGCCGGTAAAAAAGAGAAAACATCAAATCGACACGATCAAAACGATGTTTCTAAAACCCAACCTAGCAATAATGAAGCAATAGACCTCCCTTACCTCGTACGTACTACTGATCCCCAAGTCGAAAAACACGGGCATAAACACCCAACCGATAATGAAAGGAACGATCGCGTAAACCAGAGCATACCATGTAAACATGGTGCCGTAGGTGTAGTATTCGACCGGAACGCCGAGTATGGTCACAGAAGACATAAAGCTGGCGATCAAACTCATCGCTACTGGACCTGAAAAACAAACGGTTGATTACAAGCGTAAACAGAGTTCGGCCTTGTTTGTATCCACAATATACTTTAATGGTGGTATTAATCATGCTTGGACAATCGTTTTCTAAGAAATGCTTGGACGATCGGGTAGTTTCCGATATATATAGTGTGCTGGATTTTAGATTTTTAGTACATTTTTATCCTCCACTTTAATAATGACATTAATTAGTTCTTGCAATATAAAATTTTAATGGTCGGTTTTAGGCTATTGAAATAACAGTAATGATTGTGACGCCACCAATATACATTTTTTGAACCAGAATGCTTGACGACTTTGCAGTATCGGCACAAACGTGACATAGAAAAAAAACATTTTAAAATAAAAAAATTAACAAATTTCTTGTTTTAATTATTAGCTTATATGTAAAACGCGGCTCGACAAATAGTAGTTTAGTATTGTGCTGCAATGCTGAAAATCCTAGGCTGGACTCATTCTTGTGCTACATGGCACTACTTAAACAACAACCGATGGGTAACCTTATAGTTGTTATGCGAGTAGTGGGCTTGACAATCTCAAATTTCAGGTGAAATTATGCGTGTACCAGACTACCCTTATCGTTAGTTACGTTAACAAAACGTGATAAAATCTCCAATATAATATGTAACGCTTCGTCAAAGCTGCCAGAGTTGGAAGTTATGTATAATTATTAAAAAAATTTTTGGCATAGTTGTCCCAATGTATGCACGGATAAGTATCTGTTTGACAGACCAAAGCCAGTGCCCAAAGAAAATCAGCTGCGGAAAATGATCTGCAGTGAATTGCGACGTCTTTCCTTAGGCTTGATTTTGTTTATTAGGCTTGGTTTTGAACCCATTTTATAAGCTCGTTGCCAAGATATTTTTTTATATAATTTGGTATTTTATGTATCTGTCGCTTTAAACATTAAGCCACAGGAAAATACAGTCTCATACAGGCTTGCTGTACACCTACAGCACAATGCGCTTACCGCACGACATTTGACGACCAGCCATTAAATAATCTTCGGCGCTCAGTTCGGTTTTCTTGCGGTCCTGGAACGCGAAATAGACCCCAATACACGCTGAGATAAACAACATGACACCGAACACTACGTAATCCACCGCTTCGAATGTATTCTTTGCAGCTACCACAGCGGCTTGTGACGACATAGAGGATAATGGACTCATCGTGGAAGGTGACGTCATCGCAGAAACAGGTAAATTTGCTGACGTAGTCACTGCGATATGTCAATACGTCAAACTTGAAATAAATGTACCCTAGGTTAGAATAGGATATTCATGTTTATGGGAAAACCAAGAAGGTTAGCATAAGGGCAGTCGTTAGATTACTTTGCGCACACCGTCGGGTTACCGGAGCTATTGCAGTATGTTGTGTTTGATTCACAAGTTTCTTTTATTTAGTAGAACCCATTAAGCCGCAGGGTTCAGGCAATTTCCGTTAAGTGCTTTGCCCAAGGACACAACTGACTAGCTATAGCGACCACTTTCGGACCTTCAACCCTTGAAGCTGAAAGGCGACGCACTTAACCACTAGACTAATCTGTCGAAGATGACCGTACTGTTACCGGAAATTAAATCTTTAATACTTAATACTAATTAAAACGTCCGATTTAAATCGCCTAGATTATAACCGTAATAAGTGACTTGCCCATATGAAACAACTCAGTATATTACTTGCCAAAGCTATCCCTATCTTCGTCGACGTGGTTTAATATGTACTTAAGTCTAAAGTTTTAAAGCGTTTTTAAATGAGCACTATTTACTCTTGATTATCATTTAACTCCAATCATTTTGTTCCGAAATATATATTTTAGATGCGTTGGTTGAAGCCCTCTTCAAAAGAACTAATTACATTTGCTAAGGCAGTGACGTACCAGATGCGAATTATAGTCAATCACTCGACTCGTTAACAACAAACATGCACATATTTTTAACTTTAAAAGAAACATTGTTTATTTAAAATCCTCACAAAGCTTTACCATATCTGCAAAACTAATAAAGACTCAACAAGTGTTGCCTACATATCACTATGGCGCTATAATTCGGTAAGTGGG
>CH002980.1:1664052-1674469 GCA_000149265.1 Ciona savignyi | reverse complement strand
GAAAATTTCCGTCCGTAACGGTAAGCGTTTAAAATAATTACCTTACTCCGTAAGTGCGAAATGCAATAGTACTTTAAAGTTTATAATTTGTTAAAATTTAACAATACAAATATTTCTTAATGAACAAGCAAAATAGTAGCTAAAGTCCCTTTCACACTTTAAAATTATTAAGTTTTTGGTACATTGCAGGGTTCGAATTAAGGGATCGCGAATCGCTATTCGCGAACCGTTTTTTAAAGTTCGCGAATTACAAAATTTTACAAAATCGCGAAAATATAAATTACCGGCACTGATTTCGCGCTATTATAATAATAAATTATCAACACGTTAATATAACATTTTTGTCTTCAACATAACATTTAACAATGACATTACTATAACATGTAGTTACCTTGCTGTTTCTTTGCAGTATTTACGCATAATAAGCATTTCTATCACAAAGAAACAATATCCATTATGCGTTGATACACCACGATTACTTTATTTATGATTGGCGGAGATGCGACACACCCCTTTATAATAAGTAGTTATATGGTGTTTTAACAAGTAAGATTACTCGTTTTAAAGGCTTCGTTTCGTCGATATTCGTCCTATCCTACATTAACTTACGATACGTTTAGTGTAGTTAATCATTACTACTAAATAACGGTACTGTTTGCCTAATGAATTATCCTTTTAATTTTAAAGATTAGTTTGAGAGGTTTTGAAACCGCATTTTAAAGCAATTTAACATAGCCAATGCGCGAAAACGATTTTTTCCTAACCCACGCATTTCGCGAATCGTTTCAAAATCATTAATTCGAACCCTGCATTGTATTCACACACCCTCTTAATTCATGTAATTGTTTTTAAATATGTTACACTTTATACAACCTGTAAATATTTGTGCCTCATGAATGATGTTTTGTTTTTATTTATTCTGTTCTAGGACAATCTTATGAGACCTCAACTTGTACTACATAGACTAACTGAAGCTGAAATTTTAGAAGCTTCTGTGGTAAGCAATTGGCAAATTTAAGCTGAATGCCAATTTTTATTACTATTTTACTTTTAATGGTAAATATAAACTTTATTCCATTTGGCTTGATTTTAATAAACTTTTAAAATGGGGAACCGAATTTGTCTGATAGTATATGAATAAATTAATAAATTAAATTGCAGGTAAAATCAACACAACCCGTTTCAAAGGTTCTTGGAATCAGTAATCAGTGGTTTCAAAAGTGGTATGCCATTAATAAAAACCGGCACAATTTTAACCGAAGAAAGAAATACAAAAAAGATGAACAATTTAAAATTGCCGCTAAACAACGAGTTTTAAAAAACTACCACCAAGTAGAACATGTAAAGAAAAGGGTGAAGAAACGAGTTTTGGACAGCTACCATGGAGATGACAAAATTAAAGAAAAAATGAAACGACGAGTTTTGGACAGCTACCACGAAGATGACAAAATTAAAGAAAAAATGAAACGACGAGTTTTGGACAGCTACCACGCAGATGACAAAATTAAAGAAAAAATGAAACGACGAGTTTTGGACAGCTACCATGGAGATGACAAAATTAAAGAAAAAATGAAACGACGAGTTTTGGACAGCTACCACGCAGATGACAAAATTAAAGAAAAAATGAAACGACGAGTTTTGGACAGCTACCACGCAGATGACAAAATTAAAGAAAAAATGAAACGACGAGTTTTGGACAGCTACCACGGAGATGACAAAATTAAAGAAAAAGTGAAAAAAAGGTCTTCTAGTGACATGAAGAAAAAGTATGATAGTGACCCCAAATTTAAAACTGCTTTAAAAGAGACTTCAAAGAGAACTTCAAAAATACGTTACGAAAACCCTGGATTAAGGGAAATAAAGAAAGCAGCCACTGGGCGCATCATAAAGAAGAAATATTATCAAGATGCTCAATTCCGGAAAAATGTGTCTGCTCAATCCGCCAAACGCATTCAAAATTTATACCACACTGATGAGGAATTTAAGTCTACATTTGTAAAAAAAGTTAGAAATCGTCAATCAATAAGGACAAAAGAAAAGAAGGAAATATCAAAATGCATTGAGATATTTCGAGGACATTGCAAACTGCTTCCAAAATACGCATGCTGTGTCTGCTATCGTGAATTTTTTTCAAAACAAGTGAAGCAGTTTTGCAAAACCGATTATCCTCCAGATGTTGAAGCGTATGTTTTGGATTGTTATATTGATAGCCATCAATGGATATGCTTCACTTGTATGAAGTACATGAAGCAAGGGAAGATGCCCCCTCAAGCTTGGAAAAATGGGTTAGACTTGGAAGAAATTGCACCCTCCCTAAAAGAATTAAATACTCTAGAGCGACACCTGATATCTCCAACTCTCCCTTTTATGAAGATAGTTTCTCTTCCACGTGGGGCACAAAAAGGGATTCATGGGTCGGTGGTATGCGTTAATGCGGATGTTGGAAAAACCACTTCCATTCTTCCGCGATCAGCAGCATCTCACACTTTGATGAGAGTAAAGTTAAAACGTAAATTGAAGTACAAAGGCCATCATCTATACCAAGTAATCACCCCCAACAAAGTCAATTCAGCATTAGAATTTTTAAAAGAAAACAATCCCCTTTTTAAAGGTATGTTAGGTGCACTACATGTTTGAATACTCACATTGTAACATTAATATCATTAATCAATTTTAGATATTGATATTCATCATATCAATGAAGCTGAAAACGACCATTTACATTACACTATAAATGAAAATCAAGGTGGGATTTTTGTGTTTTACACTGGCTGCTGTATAAAGTAGAAAATGTACGTTTACCAATATGTTATCATGTTTATTAGACTTCGACCAAGAGCTGCTGGATGAAATTTTTAAAGACGATGAAGACAGTGGTGAGTTTGGTTTTAACTATTTCGAATAAAGCGTATTGCAAATTCACAATAACGTTTTAATTAAAATATATTATAGCGAAAGATAAGCAAAAAGACAAAAAAGCACAGACAACACCAGGTAAACCAGATATTGAGGTAAGTCAAACAACAACACCGCTTGTTTCGTGCCTTCAACCGGCGGACCCTGCCCAACATCTCTTGGACACAGAAGATAAGATTCTTTGTTTGGCACCCGGTGAAGGTAATAAACCAACAAAGGCAATGGAATCAGAAGCAAGTTGTTTTCCTTCATTATTTCCTAATGCAGAAAACACTTTTGTAGGAAAACGACCTCAAAAAGTAAGTTTTAATCGATATTTAAACTCTAGGCTATTAAGTTATGATAACAGGTTTGCAGCGTGCCCTGAATATGTTTTTTGGGGTCAATTTATCAACGAAGTAACAACAGTTGCTTCATCTCTAACTATCGCCATGAGGAAGAATACCAGCAGTACATCGGACGGAACAAAGATTACCAAGAGAATGTTGGTAAGTGACGAATCAGTTAAAAAACTGCTAAGAAAAGACGAAGCATACAGATCTCTCCATTCGAGTTCGTGGAAGTCCACCATACTGGGAAAAGACTTTGAGAGATCTGTTCGCCATGCTTCGGCAGCTAGGTAAGCCAACTTGGTTTTTGTAGTTTTTCCGCAGCAGATAGAAGATGGCCTGAAATTGTGGAGGCAATTTGCGCTCAACAAGGTGTACCAGTACCGGAGCTTAACTGGGACACCTACTGCAAGTTAATTGCAAGCAATCCGGTCACTGCTGCAAGAATGTTTGACCAGAGGGTGCATCATTTTCTAAATGATATTTTAAGATCAGAGTCAAAACCTATTGGACGACATCGTGGACTTTTTTTTTTCGAACTGAATTCCAAATGCGAGGTAAGAATAATTCTAAAATAAAATTTATAAATGTCGCCATGCGTTTTTTAATTTCTGTTAATTTTGCAGGTTGGCCCCATATACACGCGTTGTTTTGGGTTAAAGACGCCCCGCTCTATAAAATCAGTCCCGATGCAGAAGTGTTTGACTTTATTGATAGGTAACAAGTTTTAATCTGAATACCTTATTTTAAACTTTTTTTTAGTAACTTCTTAATATTGTGCAGTAGTTATGTTTAATATTGTAAATGATAAATCTTCTACTTTGATTCGAATGAAAACTGATTTTCAGTTTTTTTATATATTATTAAATAGCGGCATATTAAACAGCGGTTGAAAATTGTAGATGTGAAATTATAGATCATAACATAATTTTAAAATTAAAACTTCGGACAAGAACATCCATTTACAAATTTTAATTAAAAGGGCATGTTATTAACATTACACGGTGTATAGGTACATCAGTTGTAAAGTTCCGGATAAAAACGCGGATCCGGAACTTCACGAGAAGGTAAGTAAATTGCAAACCCACAGTCAAAAACACTCAAGTTCCTGTAGAAAAGGTGGTAAAATTTGCAGGTATGCTATGTGATGTGTTTTATATATTGTATACATTTAAATATGCATATTCAAAGTACTTGAAATGAAAAATACCTTTACGTCGTTTTGCAGTTATTTATAAAAGACGTATGTGGTACTAAATATGACGTAAACGCTCATAATTGTTTAGCAGTTTTCAGCTTTGCCTTTCACAATGCCATATATTAAAAAAAATAATACAAAAAAGAAATTTACCCGTTAAAAGATTACGTCCTACAAATATATTTTTCGGTTGTTTTTAAATATATAGAAATGCTTATGAGTTGAGTATAATGTCATAATAATGGTAACTTGTATAGGCTAACACGGGAAACTAAACTTAAATACTTTTATATAACAGATTCAACTTTCCACGTCCGATTAGTTCCGAAACATTTATTTCGGAACCACTGGATAAAGAAAAAAAGACGAAGGAAAAACGCGACACAGCAATGGCCGTGTTACAAGCGGTCATGGACATAATTAACGACAAGGATAGTGACGTAGATAAAGCAGTTGACATTCTTCAGAAGGCAAACATCTCGTTTAAAGATTACGTAGAAGCTCATGACATGCTTTCTACCAGAAGGTCAGTAATATTAAGTCGTGACCGTAGCGAATGCTGGGTGAATGCCTATAACCCGGACCTCCTACGATCTTGGGATGCAAACATGGATATTCAGTATATCCTGGATGCATATAGCTGCATAATGTACATAGTATCGTACATTACAAAAGGAGAACGGGAATTCGGAAATTTAATTAAACAGGCACTTAAAGAGGCACATGAGGGCAACGTTGATGCCCTCACAGAATTGCGCCTCCTGGGAAATAAATATTTAACCCACCGAGAGGTGGAGCATTATGGAAGCGGTTTACCGTTCCATTGGGTTAAAAATGAAGGAGAGCTCGCGAAGCGTTGTCTTCGTTCCTACTGATCCTGATTGTGTCAGGATGAGTCTCCCTCTGAGCAGACTCGCGAACCACGCAGAGGACGACACCCAGATTTGGATGACCAATATCGTGGACAGGTATTGTAATCGACCTTTTAGTTGTCATTTCAGGTTTATGAGCCTGGCTAGCTTTGCATCCTGGTACAAATATGTACCAAAAAGCCAGCGCTCGAAGACAGAAGTTGACGATGAAGCTGAAGAGGATCGCACAAATAACAGCCGCCATATTCCTCTTCATAATAACATGGGGGCAATTCAAAGACGCCTTAATCAGGCAATTATTCGATTTCCGAAATTTCGTCAGGATAAATATCCTGAAAAATATTATTTTAACTTACTCCAACTTTATCTACCCCACCAGGGACTAAGCCTGCCCTCCGGCTACACCACGTACGAAGAATACTTTGACACTGGTGTGGTCGTCATCAACGGGGAGGAATCACCTATTAATAAGGTGGTTGCCATTGAAATGGCAAAATTTAACAGGTTGGCAAACGCCGAAGACATCTGGGATGAGCTTCCACACGATGCTGAGCAGCTGCAGGATGCTTGGTCCCAGATTGCTCCTTCCACAGAGCAAACCCGACAAGAAGAGGAAGATGAAGGGTTGGAGGAGGGAGGTATAGAACCTCTTGAACCAGTGGAGCCCATTTTTGAAACTGGTTGGGTAGATGGTAAGATGCGAGATAAAACACAGCATGGTATGGAATACCAGCTGGAGCCGTCTAAGTCACGGCTCTCTTCAGACGATGCTTATAAAATGAAGCAAAATCTGAACACACAGCAGCAGGTTGTGTTTAATTACATTCGAAAATGGTGCTTTAATGTAAAACAGGGTAATAGCACTGCCCCATTTCACCTGTTTGTTACCGGTGGTGCTGGTACGGGGAAAAGTTTGTTGATTAAATGCATCAAACATGAGGCCTCCCATATATTTTCGGACCTAACCAATTCACCGGATGACATAACCATTCTTTTAACAGCGTTTACAGGTACAGCTGCATTTAACATCGGAGGATCAACTATCCATTCGGCATTGGGTATAATAAATCCCAAAAAGTTCTATGTTCCACTTTCTGAGGAAAAACTTACAACATTGCGCTGTACCCTGTCTTCACTGAAAGTAATGGTTATAGATGAGGTTTCGATGGTTGATACAACTTTAATGTTGTATATCAGTCAACGTCTTAACCAAATTCTAAGGCCATCCAACCCAAACACAATTTTTGGTAATATTTCCATTTTAGCCGTCGGTGATTTTCATCAAATCCCTCCTGTTTGCGGTACATCACTTCTGAAACCAACCGAAACCTCAATTTTGGACATTTGGTCAAAATTTGAAATTTATGAACTTAATCAAATTATGCGTCAAAAGGAGGACCAATCGTTTGCTCAGTTGCTCAACCGAGCCAGAGTGGCAACCAAAACAAAACCTTTATCTTTTTCAGACAAAGGAGAACTGCAGAAACGATTGGTCGATTTTCATCCCAATTATCCAAAAGATTGCCTACATATATTTGGTACCAATTCCAAAGTTGACAAGCACAATAAAAAAATGCTAATTGGTTTAAAGAAAAAAATTGTTACTTTAACCGCGGTTGACATTATTAAAACTAACAAGGGCCAACATTTTCGTAGTAAAACCCCGGTAACTTATAGTAAAAAAGATAATCCAAATTTACCATCCATTATAGAGTTATCTGTTGGAGCAAGAGTGATGGTGATTTCAAACATCGATGTGGCAGATGGGCTTGCAAATGGTGTGGTTGGTACTGTTTGTAACATTATTGACGGTATCAATCAATATGACTTGCCAGATCACATTGCAATAATTTTTGATAACTCATTAATAGGCGCAAATAGAAAACGAAGCCAACCAAAAGGAAATTACCCACCGGAAGCTGTTTTGATTCAACCTCAAAGCAGCCATAAAATAAAACGAGGCACAAGAACATACGTCAGGCACCAATATCCACTCCGGCTTTCCTGGGCATGCACGGTGCACAAAATTCAAGGCGGTACCGTTCAAAATATTATTGTAAACATGGACAATTTTTTTACTCGGGGAATGGGTTATGTTGCACTTAGTCGCGTGACCTCAATTAACGGACTTTATTTACACAGTTTCAAACCGGAAAATATCTACACGGCAGACGAAACGAGTACGGCACTCGAAGGAATGAAAAGGGCCAATATTTTCAATTTATTGGATAATTTACCGGAAGATCATCTGCACATAGTTCACCACAATACACAAAGTCTACAAAAGCACCACCTCTCTTTAAAAAAATTGGCTTGGGTAAAACAGGCACAAGTAGTTTGCCTTTCTGAAACATGGATAACGGATCCCAAAATTTACGAGATGCCGGGGTTCAATATCCATTGCTCCCCTCGTCTACAAAGTAGAGGTGGTGGCTTAATAATATACATAAATTCCCATTTCAGATCTGAACTTTTGTTTACGGACCAAACAGATGTCGAGTTGCTGTGCGTTCGTTTGGTGTCGCCAAACATTGTAATCTGCCTAGTGTACTGCCCACCGAGCATTAAGCAGCCAACAAAAAACATCTTAGAATTACCGGGTCGCCTGACATTTTTATCCCAAAAATTTGAAACGAACAAAATTATTATAACTGGAGATTTTAATGAAAATTTATTTGAAGAAAAAAAACAACCAATTTATATGGTATTAAAAAACGCAGGATTTGACCAACACGTGAAAACCCCAACAACAGATGGTGGAACGCTTCTTGATCATATGTATTCCATTAACATCAATAACCTTCACTGCGCCACACTGACAACCTTTTATTCATACCATAACCCGGTATGCTTGTCAATATGCTTATCAGATAAATGCTCTACCTCCGTTGCAGATAAAAAAGAGAACCCCATAAGTCACAACTTAGCAAATAATCAGGCTTCTCTTATTGGTGGTGAGTACATTTTATTTCTACATGATCTTGCTTAATTTATAAATCATATTGTGGGTATATATATGTGTGTGTGTAAAATTAATGGTTCCATGACAACTGAACCCCTTACAACTGAACCCCTTACAACTGAACCCCTACAACTGAACCCCTATACAACTGAACCCCTTTACAACTGAACCTCTTTACAACTGAACCCCTTTCAACTGAACCCCTTTACAACTGAACCCCTTTCAACTGAACCCCTTTACAACTGAACCCCTTTCAATTGAACCCCTACAACTGAACCCCTTACAACTGAACCCTTTTACAACTGAACCCCTTACAAGTGGAACCCCTTACAACTGAACCCCTTACAACTGAACCCCTTACAACTGAACCCCTTACAACTGAACCCCTTTACAACTGAACCCCTTACAACTGAACCCCTTACAACCGAACCCCTACAACTGAACCCCTTACAACTGAACCCCTTACAACTGAACCCCTTACAACTGAACCCCTTACAACTGAACCCCTTACAACTAAACCCCTTACAACTGAACCCCTTACAACCCAACCCCTACAACTGAATTCCTTTCAACTGAACCCCTTAGAACTAAAATATTTCAAAGCATTTAATAGCACACGGCTGCATCGTATTGAACGCATTAAACAGTTTGTTTACTTTTTGCTTTCTGGCCTTGTTCGATTACCATACACGATACACAATACAAATTGGTCTTCTAACTGCTTAGAAAATGATAGCTAGTTATGATTAGTGGATGCTCCTTGCATGGTGGTTTTTCTCAAGACTTTTGGTTAGTCACTTAGTAAAATGTATCTCTTTTTTAATATTCTTAGTATTTCTATGCGATTTGATTGTTACGTTCACAGAAAGAGCGGCGCACGCATGCCTCGTGTATAGCAGTGAATATGGTAGTAAAGACTTTGATATATTAGAATCATTTGCGCTCGTCGTGTTTCAGTTATAATATGGAGTTTATAAAGTCACAGCGAAGTGGTGAAATACTGTGTTATGAAGGACATCAGTATTTGTTAAAGAAGACTAACATAGACAGCTCGAAACTATGGAGATGCAAAGAGTATAGGCGATTTCGTTGTCCAGCGTATGTAACAACTTTGAGAAACATATTGTTAAAGAGACCATCCAATCACTGTCATTTTGGCAATTCATTGCAAGTAGAGGCGAATAAATTAATAAGCACAATTAAAGAAAATGCATCTACGTCACAAGAGACCACTCGTCAGATTATTGCAAGTAATATACAGGGCTCAAGTAATGATATTTTGGCAGCATTGCCGAAGCAAAGTAGCATGGAACAGACAGTACGTAGAGCTAGAAAACGTGTTGAGGGAGTACTACCAAATCCGAGTACAATCCATTTTGAGATTCCTCGTCAGTATGCTGATTTTGTTCTATTTGATTCCGGCATTGACGATAATGATAGAATATTAGCTTTGGGCCACGTCGATTTGGTGTCGAATCTCAACAGTTCTGTATGGTTTGCAGATGGTACGTTTGCTGTAGTGCCTTCAATGTTTTTTCAGTTATACACCATTCATGTTAAAATTGGCAATAATTATCCGCCTTGCATATACTTTTTACTTCCAAATAAGACGAGACAAACATACGAGAGAATGCTTGATGCCATTCAAAATTTGGTCCAAAATGCGCGGCCTCAGCAAGTGTTTCTAGATTTTGAAGCAGCTGCAATACTGGCGTTCAAACACCGATTTGGTGATACTGTCGTGTCTGGTTGCCATTTTCATTTCTGCCAATCTGTACTTAGGAAAGTGACATCTCTTGGGTTAAAATCTCGCTACGAGACAGATTCTAATTTTCGTTTACTTGTCAAATGTCTTCCAGCGTTGTCATTTGTTCCTGTATCCGACTTGGTGTTTCGGTTCGAAGAACTAGCCGAAAATTTTGCCGCTAACTACCCTAACGACATGGCATGTGACGAGCTAATGACCTACTTTGATGGCACATACATAAGAGGACGTCGTGTTGGCGCTCGTGATGCCCCGCCAATATATCCTCCGTCTTTGTGGAACCACTTTACAAGCGCTAGTACTGCTCTTCCAAAAACAACCAATTGCTGCGAAGGATACCACAACGCTTTACAGTCGTTATTCCTATGCAAGCAC
>CH002980.1:1622412-1649260 GCA_000149265.1 Ciona savignyi | reverse complement strand
TGGGCAATGCACTTAACAAACATTGCCTAAAAGTGGATTAATGGGTTCTACTAAATTTAACACACTGCAATAGCTCACAGGTGTTAATGGTTATCCCTTTTAGTGCATTTCCGGTGACCCCGCTTTGCAAAAAGTTAGCTAGATGGAAATTGAATTCTGAACTTCGAACTGTTCAGTTTATGACCATTTACAATCAACTTTTACGCAGGCTTTGTTCACCAAATGGAAACAGAAGAAATGTTGCCACGAGCTCACATTGGTGTTATTCTCGAGGTAATTCTGGTTTTAGTCGTTAGATTTGTATGCTTGACTGTGGAACAGTTCTATGTTTGTACAAACTGAATTTTATTGTAACCATTTCCATAAATAGTTCGCTTTTAAGGACACTTGGGTGGCCGGAGACTGGTTTAATCCATGCAACCTTTGACTGCCTGTTTAATGCTCCGCCATAGGTGCGGATAATATATCAAGATTGTTAATGGCGGGTATCACAGGACGCTGTACAAGACCCAAGATGTTGGGGATTTCCCCGAACACCTGCGTGATAGTTTGCGTCGAAACTACCGCAATCAGCTTTACATGGATTTCTATAAATGTGTAGTGCAGACTGAGCGGTTGGAAGATTGTACGACGCTGATCACAACACTGAACCAGTTGTTCAACCGTACGTTGGAAGTTACCGTTATTGACGATAAAAATATAGGAAGTGATAACATGGGAAGATATTGGAATACCTCATATCCACAGTGAGCTTATTGGATCGGGTGCCTCTAATTACTACAGGATCGCTTGGGTTGCATGGAAACCTAACCCTAAGCCTAATTTTACTGGATTAAATTTAAAAAAATATTTGAAATACAAATGACAAATTAAGCCCCAATGCATTCCAATAACCTATCATACAATAAGAGTAGTTTTTTCTTTGTAAAATTAAATGATTTTCTAAAAACCTTTGTCAGAAGAACTGTCAGAAACAGGGTGTGTTGATGTTGTTGTGTTTGGGAAAGACACCAAATTCCCCCCCTTTTTTGGGTTCCAATGGATTAAGACTAAAATTACATTAACACATACAACGACACACTTTAATATTTCCAACAACCCTACTATGAGCAAAAGAATCTAAAAATTACCTGTGGTATATTGACACTCGTATGGGGAAAACATTATAACATTATAATTTATAATTATGTTTTAATGACATTATAATTTATAATATGCTATAATAACACTTATCTTAAGGGAAAAAGAAAATAATAGTATTCTATTCTATCAGAGAAGAGAACTTGTATTAGATAACCCCAACCTGATGCAAATACAGGGTACGTGCAGGTAACGAAGCTGCCAGGTTGTCCAGACGGACGAAATTCGAGCTCAGCTGAGGGCAACTTCCTGGAAGCGATCAACTTGTCGATGAATGTGTTTGAACAGCATTGTATTGATAGGAACTTCGACCGTACGGGACAAATAGTGGTTTGCATTACACCAGGTGCGGTTGGTTGCATGTTGCACTCTGTCGCCAAGTATTTGAAAAATGTTGAAAAAGAAAATAACCAATTACTAGTTTCTACTTCTAGCACAATGTTACAATCAATATGTAAGAAGGTTTGAAAAATGTCACAACCAATTATAAATATCTTTTTAAATACAAAATGAAGTAGGAGGTGATTGCAATTGATTTGAGTTCAACCACTCATGCTTAGGAGCACCATGTATGGATCTGACATGAGCTATTAACAAGCCTTTAAACATTAAACATTATTGTGTCTTTTAAGTTATATTGAAGGGAATGATCATGATGCAGGTGTTGGTGTGTTCGACGTGGATCGGAAGTTGGCGATACTTACGAAGGAGCGGATGATTGACAACGGGATCGGAAGTGACTTGATTTGCCTCGGCCAGCAACCGCTACACGCCGTACCACTCTTCAAGTTCCACCAAAGCAACCACAGGTCCCATCCACCCCCTTCACCCCCGATGCCTACCTAACATCTTGTATCACAGTAGCAAGTGTGGGGAATCCATAGCTCGCCAAAGCTCACAAGACTTCCACATCCCACACTGGATCAACCACAGCTTCTACACATTCAACCCATTCCCAGACAAGGGTAACATTGACGCTTCTTGATTTTTCAGTACAGGATACCATGTCAGCTGTTGAATGTGTGTAATAAGTAAGATTACCTTATGCACAGTCTGGTTTTTAAAGTTCTTTTTGTTTAATATTAGTTCATTTAACGATCTATTCGTATTCACTGGGTGGAGGCAACAACTGTGAAATGTCCTGATCAACATCGTGCTGATGTACGGAATTAAAATCCAAAACCTGTTTTGACCATGTTTGTCTCCAACTGAAAATATGAATGCTGCCCCCAGGAACAACCAACATCAACTACATACCCCGCATACGATGCCCCGGTGCAGACATTGTTAGGAAGAAACCCACATTGGGGCCCATGTTTGGGGTGAAGCTTGCCGGGACTGAGTTACCATCACTGCAACACGTCGACTACAATGAGTTCGATAAGCAGGTGGAGAGTGATGTTGGGCATGTTTACTTATTTAGTGGTTTTTTAGGCCATCAAGTTTAGTTTATAACTTGCCAATTATGTGGTTGAATATTCATAAACTAGCTTTTGTGCAGAACACTGATGGATTAACGACTCATACTATTTAGATGTGCTCAGTTATGTTCCAAATATGCTTGAACCAAATTCTTGCTAGGCTCTACAAAGTACCTTTTCAGACATTGTTTATAATTGCAACACAACATAAGAAGTTGTAGAATTACCCCAAAACTTTCCATCTGTGTTTGTTGGAGTATGTTGTATAAAAATAACTTAAACGATATATTAAGAAATATTTCACCATTATCATCATGGCACGTCAAAAGCTATACAAAACAGTCCAGTTACTTTTATTAATTATGAAGTAAGAAAAATAACTAAACCTATCAAAATGAAAAGTATATTGCTGGCTTTGTGTTTACGATGAGTTGTTTGTTAAAGGTATTTAAGTACCAACGTCCCCTGGTTAAACGACATGATATGAATGAACCCATCACCCCCATGCACTTCAATGAGCCCTACAAGACATCCGAGAATCTAGAGGTAAACTTACATTGTTTTTTTATGGTTTTAATAAAACTTAATATTCGTAGTTATAAAAGAGGGTAGGTTCCAAATGTGTATTGAACATGGGTTTATATTATAACACAGTAAATAATCAGATTACCTCAGTCACAGGTTATTTGAGCAGTGTATACTATTTTAGTGTATTTGCTATAACATCTGCTTGATATATTTAAATTTTGTGGAATAAAGCAAATCGTTTAGTTCTGGATATAATAAAGATCTTACTTTGGTTTAACTAACTGGTACACATTTGCCATCGACCAAACATGTTACCAATACGCTCCTACAAAGTCTATCCACCAGAATCGTGCTGATGATGAAGAGCCATCATACCGACCTCCCACGAGACCCATGCACATCCCCATTCCTCGGCGGCTGACGACCAGTTATGGCACTGCCAGCTCTCTGGGCTCCCACATGGTACATCGTCCACAGTATAACCAGGTAGAACGGAGTGTAAACTTAAAACCAAGTTTTTGTGTTAAATGTTATCTAGAGGTATGAAAATTCACCATAAAATGTTTTTTCTCCTGCAATTCTTTTATAATCATGCAATTCTAAAAATTTTGTGGAAAAGGGACGAGAAATTTAACATACAATTAAAGGCTTTAAAGGCCTGGTAAAAAAAAAACACAGAATCATGGGTAATTGTTATTCATTAGATGATATTTTTATGTACTTAATATAAAATATTTTTTGCCATCAATTGCACAGGTAAATATTAAGCTTATAAATCATAATGTTAAAGGACAAAAGAGAGTTATGCCTGGTGGCATTCATTAGATTAGAATTGCTATTCATTAGATGATATTTTATGCACTTAATATAGAATATTTGAATTTTTGAGCGTGTTAATTCATTGTGTTAAAGGACGGGAGCGAGTCATGTCTGGTGGTTGGCAGTGCTCATACAAGGAACAGTCACTTTAAAAAGGACGGATTGGTTGGCAACAGTCGTGCGCTGTTCAACCCATTCAACCCCTCGCACATGTACGCTCGACTGACAGCGAACCGCCGTCGATGGGTGCATACCTACCCACGGGGGCCGCAGGGGGAGGCACTGGTGCTGCACCACCAGCACTCCAAGCATGCACGCAGTCGACAGATATCGGAATCAACCGACCTCGATATTAGTCAACCATTATCTTCATTGGAATCCATGGCTTCTAAATCTGTTGGGTAGGACATTCTTTATTCATAGTCAATATCTAATAATCTTTTGTTGGTTTAATCTGTTTCTATCCATGTTAAGTAATGCTAGTTAAGGTAACCCACCCCTGTTTTGCCATTACATTATTTTAGAGCCCCCCATAATTTTCCTTTATTACCCTTTGTTACCTTTACATAATCGCATTTTACCCTATATTCATAACAACTCCTATTTTGTACCTATATATATTAATGACCCCATACCCCCATATAGAGCTCCCCTATTATCGCTTACACTTTCCCTATACCTCTATACAACCATACACTTCCCCCATACAACCCTCCCCCCATATATGCGGTAACCCCCACCCACCCAGGTTCTCAGCGCAACTCACACTCGGTATGGACGAGACCTCGATGAGTAGTTCGCTCGCAAGTTCCAATCGAAGTTCGTCGAGCAATGATAACATCGATGTCAGTCTGCGCAGAGGTGCGTATCTAAGGTTTATATTTAGTGCAAAGATTTCATAGTTGGTCTTATTAAATTTGGTTTTGGTCTTGGATATATGTAGTATATATTTTTCGTGATTTTGACTGACCATGGAAAATGCTTCTTAAGTGATATGTTGAACATTGTGCTGGAGCTTATTTTTCGTTTATAAAGAAATTCCTAATTGTCCCCAGAGACTTAATACCACCCAGAGTATATCCACATAAATTTACTGTTTCAGCCTTTTTCAGGGTCATCTGCATAATGTAGTGTTAAAATAGACCAGTGAAGGGATTTTGACCGGCCCACAGACTGTATCTGACCATAACCTATAATTAAGATATTAAATACTATTTATGTAATAATCCGGACCACCAAGTTTTATTTTCCCGCATCTGGCTGGCTGACTACATGAGCTGCATACCACTGGTTAACAATGATATATGGTTGACACTATCTGGTTAATCTTCTTCTGACGTATTTTACACATTATAAGGCGCACTGGATTATAAGGCACATTGTCAATAAATTGCTTTGATTGGTTTTTTCATACATAAGGTGCACCGGGCTATACAAAGTAACATTTTCACAGCTGTTTGTTTATTAACTCTTTCCCTCCCAACTCGCCATATATGGCGAGTTGGTGGGAAAACATGGTATCCCGTCTGTCCATAAATGGATACAAATCTAAAAAACGATTTCTCCGCAATGCGTAATGGTAGAGACCTCAGCTATGGCTCATTCGATCAAGGAAACCCTATATTTTATTCTCTGTGATTATCGTGGAGAAATATTAAAAATGCGAGGAGTGATAGCCTTTCTTTTTCAAGGCTTCGCCTCCTATTTCTATCGATTTTACACGAATTTACACGTGACTAACTCAGCCAATAGGAGTCGTGTTAACTTGCAGAGAAGCTCTTTTTGTCAAGCAAGTCTTTCTTTACATTCTCTGTGAATTTCGTGCCGTTGAGATAAAAAGGAGAGCGTTGGTGACGTTTTCGCAGCAGGCGGTTATGCTTCGTGTTCACCAAAGCATGAATCCAGCTGGGCCTGCTGAGCGCACGATAAAGAAAAAGGCGGCGAGACCTAGCTAGTTCGGTGTGCCCTGCTTTGAAGAATATTGGATATAGTATTTGCGTTTGTTTGGGTTTTGTATGCCCTTTTTACACTTCCTTCACTGTTCTTTTTTATACTTTTTACTATTTTAGTTCTACAAAACTAAAAACTTCAATGCAGTTTTGGTTCAAGTTTTCATAATATAGTCAGAAAAAAGGGAAATTTCAATTAGGAATAGTAAAAAAACTACTGAAGATAGAAATACAGTTCCAATTTTCCTGAGTACAAAAACTATTAGACAATCTACATTCCAATTTTCATATCATATGGGCATTCCAATAATAAGTGAGTATTTCGTTTGTCAGTGCACCTCAAATTTTTCAAAGTCGAGCAGAATTTTCTTTGCATAAAAAGTGGTGTTCACTAAAGTTTACATAATATATTCTTTATTAGAGGTAGATTTTAGATGTGCAGCTTGTTTAAAAGAGGGATAAATTATCTTTCCAACCATACTAAATATTAAATCATAGCATAAACTTTAGAAAAACTGTGCTAATTTGAAAATGACTAAAAATTGTAAAAAACACTGCGGGACAGCATGTTTGAATTAATGCATTTGGCCGGGAGTGAAAGAGTTAAAGAATAGTACACGTACTGGTTTTAAGGGTATGCAATAAAGTATAAAACACTATCTGATCCATACATTCATAACATTACATATGCAACATAGACTTGTAATGTTTGTAATATTGTATGTGGCAGGGGTTTGTAATATTGTGTGTGGCAGGCGTTTGTAATATTGTGTGTGGCAGGAGTTTGTAATATTGTATGTGGCAGGGGTGCAGTTGAACAAACCCATATCAAGTTACGGCTTCAGCTGGTTGTGGGGGATAGCAGGTGACGTGCAGTGGACATCACAAACTAACACCGGTGAGTCATCATCTGTTGCAGATGTAGTTGATGTATTTATCCTGAATGACACAATAAAGTGCCTTATCACATAGGAATTCATTAAAATTGGGTTTCCACAGTCTGGTTAATGCAGATATTTATTTTGATGTGTTTGTTATTAAAGCAAAGTTATGTGCCATTGAAATCTGGAATAACTGCTGTGCTCTTGTTATAATTTTATATTCCAAGTTCCAACATCTTAACACAGCTTTCTCTTGCACTTTCATTTGCCCTCATGAAGCAAAAGACATATTTTGATTTGGTCTTTGTATTTACCATAAATCGTGGGTTAACGTTGGATGAACTTTATAAATCTACGAGAATGCTCTTTAATATGGCACGGTCTGATATGCATAATAACATGCTCACTCGCATGATGAGGTAAACACGTCCTGTTCTCCACAGGTTTGGATTGGAAGTCACTCAAGTGTCCAGCGTGTCTCCCGATCACCACAGACTACGCGCCAAGCGATGTTGAGTTGCAGGACAATTATATCAAGCAATCGTACGATGTTGTGCCTGATGATCCTGGCTATGATAGTCCGTATGTCTTGTATTCATACCAAGAGCGCTTTCTGTATTTCCATTTTTTTTTGATGTTGTAAAACAGTTTTAAATTATATAAATCTTGTTGTGGAATCGACCACCTATTGATATTGACTCTCTATTATCTGTAATTTTGGAATGTTTGATTTTGTGAAACTCTTCAGCGATTTTCGTTATGTGAACCCTTCTTAAGCAAGAGTTTGTGTCTTCCTAGAACTGAAGATAAAACAAGTGAGAGGGGCTCCTGTGAGATATTCCTTGAGTTAATCAACCAGAGATTGTGCCACGGATACCAAATCATCAAGCAAACAAGACGAAAGCGAAACCACAACAGCACAGGCAGTTCCTTCACGGTTGTCAGCCCTAATATGAGTGAAGGGTCGTACCGGTCATTCCTGACAGGGTGCAGCCCACTAACTGAACGTACGTCATATACCCCTGTTACTCTTTACTAACCAGTTCCTTTTTCTAAGCTTTTTTACGCCGAGTACTCCTTAACTCAGATTTTTCGTCAGAAAGATTGATACCACTGACTGATGTGGTCACCAATGTTGGGTTAAAGTTGACTTGGGTCACCAATGTTGGGTTAAAGTTGACTTGGGTCACCAATGTTGGGTTAAATTTGACTTGGGTCACCAATGTCGGGTTAAAGTTAACTTGGGTCACCAATGTCGGGTTTAAGTTGACTTGGGTCACCAATGTCGGGTTAAATTTGATTTGGGTCACCAATGTCGGGTTAAAGTTAACTTGGGTCACCAATGTTGGGTTAAAGTTGACTTGGGTCACCATCAATCCGATTCCTCTAACTTATGAAACTACCCATCCACCCACCCACAATCATGCAAACCAACTCATTTTACTAAGCTTTTAACCCTATTTAGCAATAATCCCCCCACCGTCTTAACTTCGGAAGGATACCCAACCCTGTACCACCAAGCTAACCCCCCCCCCCCTATCACAGTGCCTACTGACTCATACATGCTGAGTCATGGTCGTCAGTACCACCACCTGCGACTCTCCAAAGACCAGGATAAGATCGAGGTTAAAATCTTCAAACCAAAGTAAGATTTTATCCCCACACATGCAAAGTACGAACCCCATGATTGACAGGCACCCCTTCTCCACCGTTACCCTCCCATACACATACATGCTGTGGCCGAAGACCCGGGATCGATACCAGGCAGCTCAAATCGCGTTTTGCCACAACAAAGTGCAAGATTATTACTGGAACCATCTTGATGATTATGTTTGCAGTTTGGATGATAACGGCTCCCTAATTGCGAAGGTTCGCGTGAAATTGATTACATTTGCTGTATTGCTACCAGTGGTTAAATTGTGTTTCAACAGAATGTACAGCAGAGGTGGCAATCGGACTTTGTGATCATCCCAAGTCCATTGAAGCGGTTAAATTTAATCAAGTCGTTGCGCAAGCATAACAACTTCAACTTCGATGTGTTCAACGACTGCGGATGTGAACGGTAGGTACCCGTGCTCGCTGTCGATTCTCTCACTCAGTGTTCTGTGGTTCAGGAGTCACGAGGTGGAATGTGCGGCGATGACTGATGGGTTTCTTCGCTTCCTCGACCACGTTAACAAGATCCGAAGGAACACAGAACAAACAACGCGCAAATCATGGGTATTTTTCCTACATTTTTTCCTGTTACCAGTTTTTCATTAAATTTGTGTTTTATTGTGGAAACAATAAAATAAACTAAACTAAAACTATTGTGCTTACAGTTTTTTTAATTAAATGTCCCGATTATATAAAAAAAATTATCAAATAAAAAATGATGTTGTTTTACAGCGAAGTTCCAACGCGTACAAATGGTGCCAATCCTCACCCACCAGTCAGCTGATATCGTCCAATCAAACAACCCCAACCCCACCCTCCGTACCCACCTGCAGCACCCCCACTAGTGGCCAATCCACCCCACTGCGACAAGACGAGCCACCAACGATCAGCGAGAAATTGATGAGAGGAGTCGATGCACAACCTGTTCCTCTTCACCTCAAGGTATCTTGTTTATCTGGCTAACTCTCCCTTGCCTATTCCTTAGGTTTGATACCACTGTTTGATACAGCACATTATTTAGCAGCTCAATGTTGAGTTATATATGGATAGGTTAGGAGGATAGGCGAAGGCGATTTATGTTTATTCCCGTGAATGGGAAAACCAAGGGGGTTAACATGTCAGATCACCTCGCGCTCACCGTCGTGTTACCAGAGCTATTGCAGTGTGTTGTGTGGGATTGACATGTTCCTTTAATTTTGTAGAAACCATTAATTCACTGGGTTCAGGCAATTAAGTGCTTTGCCCAGGGACACAACTGACTAGCTATTGACCAGTTTCTTGCCTGCAACCCTTCAGCTGAAAGGAGACACATTTAACCACCAGACTAATCTGTCGGACTTTATATGTTAGAATTAAATGCTGTGCCAAATACATGGTGTGTGGTGCCTGTTGTACTGGGGTAAAATAGTTTTTATTTTAAGATAATCATTGTTACAGGGGATTGATGTCAGTCCACAAACTAAGAGCTCTGGGAATTCCCCTGTACAGAAACTAACAGTCAACTCTGAGCTGATTGATATAGTGGCGGTGATGAAAGATAAACAGTGCGTATACATGCTTTGTTCCCAACACGAACCAAAAATATGATTTTGCAGATGCGGCGTTAACTTTGTGCCAGAGAGTGCAGGACTTCCGATTTACACTTTCGTTAGTTTGGAAGCAATATTTTGGGCCACTTCCAATGTTGGTGGTTTGATGGGGCTCAAAGACGCATGCATGTTATTCGAAGTAATGTACTATAATCTAGTGCTCCGCAACCAGTATACCCCGGCACTATAATATGTTGCGAAACAATGCTAGATGTGCTGCGGAAAAATAATATTTTTTAAACGCAGTTTTTACCAAATAAAAAGGATTTTGGTTTTTGCAAATTTGAATATTACGGCTATCAGACACTTCGGTAATATAATACCAAATATATATAGCTTGTCAGAAGACCTCCCAATGTACAATTTTGACTGCAATGTACCGTCATATTTAGTAAGTTTCTAAATGTGCCTCTAGTGAAAAACGGTTGTGGGGCACTGATATAACTCCCGACTGCTGTTAAAATAGTTACACAACCATTAAACACAGGCGATGTGCAATGCTAAGCTCATCATCCATGCTTCAAAGGACCCGCAACACCCATTCATGTACGGTTACATATTTTACTCAATCAACGAAGAATATATCAACAACCTATCCGAAAGTAAGTGCTTGGACTACCAATGATATTTTGTAGTTGAATACAATTTGATTTGTTTTGTATTTGATTTGGGTCACCAATGTTGGGGTATAGTTGACTTGGGTCACCAATGTTGGGTTAAAGTTGACTTGGGTCACCAATGTTGGGTTATACTGGACCTGGGTCACCAATGTTGGGTTATACTGGACCTGGGTCACCAATGTTGGGTTGAAATTGACTTGGGTCACCAATGTTGGGTTAAAGTTAACTTGGGTCACCAATGTCGGGTTAAAGTTGACTTGGGTCACCAATGTTGGGTTAAATATGACTTGTTTTGTTGCAGTTGACGATCCAACAAGCTATCAATACGGACATTCCTCATCACCACCCCAAAAATTCCACAAACGCTGGTTCGAAGTGGAAGTTACAAGTCGGAGCCTAATTCCCAAGGAACCCATCACATCCCCAGAGAGTGCTTTTCAATCCACACCCACCCATGAAACCCCTCAGAAAACAACTCGCCAACACAAAGAGGTGGAAAAACCATTATTTCTGTCCTTAAACGAGTATTAAACCCAAGATAACCCACAGCACAACATAGTAAAGATGGTGCTGACGAACCAGATGTTGGCCAGCCGAGCAGAGTGGACTCACGTCAAGTACAGCAGTCGATGCAGTGTCGGGATGGACAGCTTGGTCTTCTACTTCCAACTCGTGGGTTGGTGGCCACAGCCACCTGCATACACAGCATGGTGCAATGAATTTTAGATTTATTAAAGTTTAAACAAACTAATAACCTGTTGCCCTAACACAAACAAATCAAAGTAATTTAGTAACTTACAAAAATAAATGTATACTGTAAAAATGGAAGTAAAGGCAACTGCAAAGTAATGAACTGAATTTAACAACTAGATATATTTAACCAATTAACAGAAAACACACTTGCCAGATTTAGGAGGCCATGCTCATGTTAAATTAAGAGTTTAAAACAAACCTGTTGACCTGATGTATTAATGCGATGTTGTTTAGTTGCAAATGTGGCAGAGGGAGAGCACACGCTGTGACTTGTACTTATGCCCGGTGCCGAGTGACCCGTTTGCATTCCCGAGCAGTGGGGTGACTGGGCCTCTCAGGTCCCCATTGTTTGTCCCTCTCAACCCTCACCCCACTTGCAATCTCACCCATCATTCCAAGGTATGGGTATTCCCCATCCCCCATCATCGCATCCATCTATTTCTAATTACAGAATGGAATAAAAGAGAAGAGGATGACATCATAATGTCGATGATGAAGGGCATTGTGACCAAGTAATTGCTTCATGATGATTGGCAGTTTTTGTAATTTAAGATTACATGGAATTGGAAGTATTCCGCTGGGATATTTATCTAATTTCATTTAGATAAAGGAAATCTAGGGCATCATAATTAACATTTCTGAAACTTCAACCTGATTGTCTATAGTCTCCATACCCGATGTACTCCTAAAATGTCGTCCAACAAAAATATAAAATATCAGCTAACTTCTTACAGCTGTTGGAGCGGCATGGAATGCATGTCAAGCATTTGATGAGAAAAAAATTACTGCAAAAGCAATATATGTTCCAGACATGACTTTGCATACACAAGCTTATCTGTGGCTGTTAAGATGAAGAAATCTCACCATTTCTTGATCTTCTATGTTATAACCCCCCAATTCCACTAGGATAAAAACAATTATCACATTGTTCTTTCACTTTTTCATTAACTTTCCATTGCAGATTCGGATTCCTACAAGGAACCTGCAAATTCAGCAAAAAAACGAACCTTGGTTCACGGAACTACATTCACTTCAGCGGCCAAGTATTCGTCCAGATACCAGTTCACGGCAAAGTTGTCCAGCGTCGATCAGTCAGCTTCCACCGACGACCGCCCAAACTCAACAACTCCCCCGCACGTTCTGAACATGAAGCTTCAGTCGGCTTCTACTGGTCTACGAACCACATGCAAACCAAGCGATGGAGAATTCCCTCATTAGAGGAATGCTCACCTGAACTTCTCCAGCAAGATTTCGTCGATTTCTGCCAAAACAAAGACGACCGGCTTAAAATATTTTTTGAAAATTTTATTTGATTGGCGTGTAATTTGATCATCATTTTAATTTTTTAAATATTAGCTTGATTGCAGCTATGATAGAGATAATATTTCCTTTTCTCTTTCAGGTTTGGTGACTTGTGTTTTAATCATGCCCTAAAAATATCTGTTGTCTTAACCTGATTATGATTTCGCATATTTTTTCCTTTTCAGCATAACTATGGATAAGAACATAAATTTAAAGGTTGATTTTGATCAAGACACGGCACTAGTGTGTGTAGTGTACCCGGCTGTGGTAAAGAACACTCAGCGAATGTTACAGACGTTGGGTGGGCTCGAAAACATCACTCAGGTTTGAGCATTACACTACATTGTATGGGTCATGCTGTGCGATTTTTACATCTACACCTTAGTCTGTCCTCTTGTTTTCGAACCCAAGTCAGTTAAATACTTGCAAATGCCGCTTAAAAGACGGTAAGAGAATACAATAATTTAAAAGACGGTAAGAGAATACAATAATTTAAAAGATAGTAAAAGAATACAATAATTCGATGGGTTAAGCAAAAACTAAAAACAATGTTTCCCTACAACATAATAAAATGGCTCCCGGAAACAACACTTTCTTTCATGGGGGTCATGCAAGAGTGGTAAGTTTTGATCATGCAACCTTCTTCTGTAAATGCTTTCTAATTTCCTAACATAACCCTCTACTCCAGGTATACATGGATCCATCGAAACGATTGGATTTACGATTCCGACCCGGTGACCCGTGCAGCAAACCTGTTTGTGCAGACAGCGTGCAATCAACTGCTGTGTTGTTGAAGTAAGAACTTAAAATACCCAAACCATGTTTGACTGGTTAGTCTGGTGGTTTCGTGCGACGCCCTTTAACCAAAAGATTGCATGTTCAAAACTGGTCGCTAGCTAGTCAGTTATGTCCATAGGCAAGGCACTTAACGGGCATTGCCTGAACTTAGCAGATTAATTCGTTTTACCAAATTGAAGACATGTTTGTATTATACACAACACACTGCAATATCTAAACCCCCTTGGTTTTCACATTTACAGGTATAAAAGTAATTTCTACACGCATTTACCCAAAGGATAAATGAGACCAGTATGCAGTTTGTTACGATCCCCTAAATTCTGAATTTCTGAAACTTCCTCATACCAACACCTACACAAGATAAATAATTAATATTTCTGCAGAACATTGAAGTATCGTCGTAAAGGATCTGGAAAGGAGGAATTTAGATATCGACAGTCGTTGTGTGGAATAATAGCCACAACATACAGGTTCCCACTTTATTTGTCTTTTACCACAACTTTTTTGGGACATCTCCTAAAACCAGTACTAAACAAAAATTGGTGCAGAAATTTTACAGTGGAGTTATATCTTAACAAACCCAAATGAGCATCAAATATTGGGGACTATGAAATTCAATGAAAAATCAAAATATATATATGTAACTTCTATTTAAACTTTACTACAATTTTGTCCCACTTTGTTGATATATAAGAGATTGTTTAAGATTGTTTCGGAATGGTTTAATATAAGATTGTTTCGGAATGGTTAATCTACAACAAACTAGTTTCACAACACTATACTTATTCTTTCCTGTTCAGATTTACCACCCTGTGTGATTACCAATATATCTCGGTGAATCGTGATAAAACAACTAACAACTTCATGAGCATGATTCCTTCATTGAGCGTTCACAAAGTGGATTTCGAAGATAAGTTCTTCAAGCAAGAATCCTCCCTCTTCCTTCCTCCACCCACCTTCAGCCGAATCGACGCCGTGCAGGAGTACAACTTCAAGAAAGAAGTCGCTTCAAACAAGTTCGTAGGCTGGTTGTGTAGCTACAGTGTGTGTGAGTGGTGTTGATGTAGTGATATTTGTGTGTCATGTTTGTGAAGTGTTCATGTAGTGATATTTGTGTGTCATGTTTGTGAAGTGTTCATGTAGTGATATTTGTGTGTCATGTTCATGAAGTGTTCATGTAGTGTAATTTGTGTGTCATGTTCATGAAGTGTTCATGTAGTGATATTTGTGTGTCATGTTCATGAAGTGTTCATGTAGTGTAATTTGTGTGTCATGTTTGTGAAGTGTTCATGTAGTGATATTTGTGTGTCATGTTCGTGAAGTGTTCATGTAGTGATATTTGTGTGTCATGTTTGTGAAGTGTTCATGTAGTGTAATTTGTGTGTCATGTTCATGAAGTGTTCATGAAGTGATATTTGTGTGTCATGTTCATGAAGTGTTCATGTAGTGATATTTGTGTGTCATGTTCGTGAAGTGTTCATGTAGTGATATTTGTGTGTCATGTTTGTGAAGTGTTCATGTAGTGATATTTGTGTGTCATGTTCATGAAGTGTTCATGTAGTGTAATTTGTGTGTCATGTTCATGAAGTGTTCATGTAGTGTAATTTGTGTGTCATGTTCATGAAGTGTTCATGTAGTGATATTTGTGTGTCATGTTCATGTAGTGTAATTTGTGTGTCATGTTTGTGAAGTGTTCATGTAGTGATATTTGTGTGTCATGTTCATGAAGTGTTCATGAAGTGATATTTGTGTGTCATGTTCATAAAGTGTTCATGTAGTGATATTTGTGTGTCATGTTCGTGAAGTGTTCATGTAGTGATATTTGTGTGTCATGTTTGTGAAGTGTTCATGTAGTGATATTTGTGTGTCATGTTCATGAAGTGTTCATGTAGTGATATTTGTGTGTCATGTTTGTGAAGTGTTCATGTAGTGATATTTGTGTGTCATGTTCATGAAGTGTTCATGTAGTGATATTTGTGTGTCATGTTCATGAAGTGGTTATGTAGTGATATTTGTGTGTCATGTTTATGAAGTGTTCATGTAGTGTAATTTGTGTGTAGTGTTATGTTATAACACTTGTATGTACAGAGCAAGCACTGTCATCAGTGTAACGAGACCAAGTCGGACACACAACGCCATCTGCGTCAAGTTTGAGGATGAAGTTCCTTCAGCTTGTGTTCCTGAGGCCATGTTTACATACAAGAAGCATTATGGTGATGATGATGAACATTTAAAAGACAAACTTGAACAGGTGAAATGATGAGGGCATTGTGTTATAGTGGGTAAAGGTCATGACTGGTCAGACTTTTGTTTCAAAAAACTACTCTCAGAGTGTAAAGACGTTTAATGGAATTGTCTAAATTCAGTAAATTCTAATAGATCAAATAATTGTTGTCATATCAAATGTACAAAGCAATCATTACAATAGCTGTGGCAATTGAAATATGGACAAGTTGATGTTAAACTTATGTTATAATGATTGACACTGTCCCACATTTGTAAATAAATATGTATTCTGCCGAAATACTGTTGTGAAATGACAATAATATCCTCATTGACCAGATGTTCAATGAGCGGCCGATTTGGTCAAAGAATGGACTCCTTGCGAAGTTATGCTTGAATATATCGGCGCTGAAAATCTTGTTACCAACGGTGGCTTATTATTTCGTGACCGGCCCGTGGAGATCCTTGTGGGTGAAGTTGGGTTACGACCCACGTTGTAACCCGGAGTCCAAGATCTATCAGTTGCTAGACTTTCGGCTGCGAAGAGGTATGTTTGCTGTATGGTTTGTTTTCGTGCAACCCATTGTGCTACGAGGTTCAACTGAAAACGCACGTCAAACGTGGCGAAGGCACACAGTCACAAAAACAGATGAGAGTAAGGTTCTGTGTCACAATAGAAACTTTATAAACACGTAACAAGTTACACCTCAGCATCTGGTTAAAATTTATCCTAATCTCCTCTTCACAACCCACAGGTATAAACACCCCCCACATCCCCATAAAAGCAAAACGAAGTGCATTTCATTACAAATTACCCAACTTGTCGTTGAAGCCAAAATCTGGGGGTGGGGTTGTGTGTTCATTGTACCGGGGTGAGCATGAAATGCCGACAACCAGTCAAGTTAAACCAAACGTAAGTAAACATGCAGGAATGAAACTTGAAATTGCAAATTTAATTTATTCTATTTAAAATATAGGATAGAATTGTCGTGTTTGTTCGTATGAATTGAAAAATACAATGGGCTTTAACACATGGGTCAAATTATCTCATGCCCACTGTCGGGCTACCAAAGCTATTGCAATGTGTTGTTTATGACATAGACATTCCAGTTGGTAGAACCCATCAATCTCAGGGTTTAAGCCTTGCTGGCTAGTGACCAGTTTCGAACCTGCACTCTGAATAAGAGGCGACGCACTCACCCACTTAGCTAATCATTCTGTTTGTATGTATAGATAACCATTATTGGCATTTTAAGGTACCATTAAAATGGAATATGATTATAATGTCTAACCTGTTGCATAAATTTTGTACCAGATATAATTATTGTGGTCGTCAGTTAAAATGTTAACCTCCATTGCACCATATACCAGCTGATATTTAATGATATACAGGACTCTGTCTACATCTATGAACCAGGAGTGCTTCCAGCATATCGTCAGATGTTCTACCAGGTAGGTTAGATGTTCTACCCTTACATTCAAGCATTTATCTAGGTGTTCTTGGGCAAAACACTTAGTGGTCATTGCATAAACCCAGTGGTTTACCTTCTGTAAACTTTGAAATAGGTTGAGGTAATCTGACGATTGGCAATGTCATAAAAAATGATTGATTTCTAGGGACGGACATCCAATAATGTAAGATATGTTTTTACACTCTGTGTTTAACCGGAGCTGCATGCAGTTCTTTCAACCTTCTAACATGGGTCTTATTATTATAAAAAACACTCTTGTTTTTATCTCACACAGTATTCGAAAATAAATATCATTAGTTTTGCAGCTTCCAGTAATTTTTTTGTGGAATTTTTTTAAAATGGCTTTAGGTCTAAAAGGTTTCCCCCTAACTTAAAGCAAAAACGTTATGTTAATGATTCCACATCAGGCGTGTGATATCAAGCTTCCTGAAGTGGAACATCTGGTAGCAAGGAAAGTAGGTGATGCAGCCAAATGTAGCAAGAAACATGGATGGTTTGTCCAAGATACGGCACAAGAGGCACGGAATGCAATATCAAAGGATATTTTTAAGTAAGTCCTTCACATCAGTATGGCTGTCTCGGGACTTTAACCTTTATTGCTGTGTGGTTGTTGAACGATTCATATAAATCATGGAATGAAAAGACACTTATTTTCGCCTAAAAATTAGCCAGGGCAGAAATTGAACAAAGAAACTACATACAACGTTATTCCACAAAGTGTATTCTTCATACAATGTACAACAAATATCATCAGAACGATATCCACTATGAAGTATGGATGCGACGCAGAGGAGGTGGAATCAATATGGAAGAGCGCCCACAAATCCAAGTCCCGATCATCCAACAGCAAACACATGATGTTCCGAGATAACAGTGGCGTGGTAGAGCCCGGTGATACTTCGTCCAGTGTGTCAGGTAGGTTAATGCAGATACGCAGTGTGTTGTATAGGAGATGTGTGTGTTGGTGATGCGTTACTGCTTCCCATGTTGCAGATATGAAGAGTGAAAGTTCAAGTGACGAGGCAGCTGATGAGAGCGATCTGTTCCTTGAAGAAAGCATGGTTGACACCGCCACACTGCTAGCCGATATCGCAAAGTCAACCGATGTGTGACATCATAATCAATTAGGCATGCCGAGGAAGTTTGGTGCCGCAGCTGGTGCTGTGGCTTCTGTCGTTGGTGCCACGTTTTGCAATGACTCCACCCTTGCCTTCAGTTTATCATGAAGGTCGACCACAACTTGCGCAGTCTGTGGAGTTTTAGTATTAACATGCGTATTTCGACATTTTATTTACTAGCAAATCAAACCTTTTTGGACTTAGGTTCCAATTTCGATATTAATGTTTTGAGCCGAGTCGCTGGGATCTTTGAGGCCGTGTTTATGACGAGTCGTAGCGTTTGCCGATGCTGCGTCTCCCTGTTACATATTGTGATCAAATAAACAACACATTGACAGTGACCTACATACTTTATTGCCTTGGTGGTTATTAGGAGTTTATTGAAGATGTTCTGACACAAATTCTCATCAGCAAAGAGGTCAGCTTGACTGGTGAGGTGGGTGGTGAGTAAGTGCACAAACACACTGTCCATTCCACATTCCTTGCCTATCAATTATCAAACTTATAAAAACTTCTTATTTGTTAGTCAAAGGTAATTAAATTATTTAAAAAAAGAATAACATGACATCAGTTGTTAGTTATAAGGATAGGATATTCATGTTTATCCCTGTGAATGGGAAAACCAAGTGGTTTAACACACTAGCAATCGTCAGATCACCTCGTGCCCACTGTTGGGTTACCGTAGCTATTGCAGTATGTTGTGCATGATTTAAAGTTTCTTCAATAAGGTAGAACCTATTAATTCGCTGGGCAATGGCCTTGACAAAGACACAACAGACTAGCTAGTGACCAGTTTCGAACCTGCAACCCTTGAGTTGAGAGGCGATGCACTAATCCACAAGACTAATCTGTAATCCAAATTATAAATGTATGCGGTCTTTAAATTCACATAAAATAACAATAAAATCCCGATGTATTTCACAACACCAAGCACCTAATATTGGTAGCACTTGGTTTAATTGGGTCTTCTTTCTATGTTTGACTAAATAGAGAGTGTACCACATCAGTATGATGCGACAAAGTTGTTCCTTCTCTATGCACCTGCAATAAAAAAGTTTTAACGGGTGAATTTGCATTATTGCGATATTTTTCCCTCCGAATTACTACAAGGTTAGTTTTGAACCCTAACCTTCCAGCTAACAGTATGAAACTTTTCCAACCCGCCACATGCGCAGATACACATAGTATGTAGTGGTTACCTAGTTATGCAAGCCACAGATGCATTGGAGGCTTCATCATCCCCTTCCTCCACCACAACCTGCATATTTATGTGGTTTAGATCTAAAAGTTATGTTTGTGCTTTGAAATACACAAAATTGCTCTAAGTGCATTTTAGTAACCTCCCAGTTTGAAACCATATTGCCACTGCATCATGGGTTTTTTATTATTACTTTGGTTATTATCTGGCCAATGGAGTGATGGTATTACAAGCATTTATGTGCAGTTTCGGATTCAGTTTGTCTTTAAATATATCGTCTTTGTAAATATGGCATAAAACATCTAATACAAATTGGTATTGTTTTGCCAGGATTTTTTCAGTGTGCCATTAGCTTAAAAAAGATCAGAAACGGTTTGTCCAACTCAATTGTTAAGGTTTATCCACAAGTTGTCCCTGGACATTCCTCTTAATCCAATGTGTTGCTTAAAATTACAGTAATATCATATGTTGTACACACTGCAATAGCTGTGGCTAATTGGCATACAGCATAAAATACCCGAGTTGCTAGAGTTATAACGCCTGTTTTTTTCTCTTCCAAGGATATACGCAAGAATACATAGTTTTAATAACTAAATTAAAATCCAAATGAAAACCTTTTTAGCTTTGGTTTTCTTCTTTCCCACTTGCTTAACATCAACCACAGGTTCTTCGGTTGATTCTGTGCTCAACGATTTCCGAACAACGGCCATTTTGTTTCGTAATAAACTGCTTTGTTCGCAAACTGCGAGACACAGCAAGCTTGGAATGAATCGATTCGTTATCTCCACATCCATCTTCGGCTCTTTGAACACCTGAGTTTTATGATTATATGTGGGGGATGTCATTGGGGAATCCACGTTAAAGTATTTATACACAGCTATCAATGGTTATTTCGTAAGTGATCTTTCTGTGTGGCTAGATTTATCACTATTTGTGGCAGATAAGTTACCATAGTCCATTTGCTGAAGCTATTAAAAAACATTGGATGGGGTAAAATATCGAATCCATTGGACTGGAACTAAAATCTACTGTGTTGGAACATACATTAAAGTACACAAATGACCCTGAGAGGACAATGCTACCACTTGGACATTTGTGCAGATAAAATACTTCTCAGGTTGTTTAGTTAATAAGCCAATCCTCCGGAGAACCCTTGTATGTTCCAACCCTCCTGGCGTAATACACAAGAACCTCATAAATGGATCTCGCAATGTAAACTCAATGAAGTATAGTCACCTGTTTGTTGATAATATCCCATGCTGATTGGCCCAGTTTGAGCATCCGAGTTAGTAAAGTCAGTTCTGTACTGTCCTGGGGAGAATATAATCAAACCTTAGTAAACATAAACAAATAGTGAAAAAGTAAACAAACCTTTTCCCATATTTTTGTAGTAAATCGATGTTTAATTACCTTTTGAATATTCATATTTTAATGATTGCGGTAGGCTTATTTAAGAAGAGTAAAATATTTATTTGTTAAAAATGGAAATGTTATACTGTTTGCATACCTTTTTAGGGTGCTATTTACATTAATAGTGTGTATGAGGTTTACCCTTGGTAATGGGGTTTTATGTACAAGGTTTGCCCTGGCTAATACGGTTTAATGTACATGGTTTACCCTTGGTTATACAGTTTTACATATAGGATTTACCATGGGTTATATGGTTTAAAGTAGGGGGTTTACCCGGGGTAAGTTTTCTTTTCCAGCCACATCATGGATAATCTTCATGACGCTCCATAGCATGGTGTTGACGGCAAATGGATCACACAGAACCATGGAGAGATCGCTAAAGTAAAGTAAGTTTAACCTCTATCAACAACTAAAGTTTGTGTAATATACCCTAGAACTTGTTCGTGGCCCTTACGCACGCTGTCGAGGAATCCCTGCAGTTCACGAGCTCGTTTCACATCCACAAAATGCTCGCGGATGCAGGCGTCCAAACACCACGTAAACTTGTAGCATGGATCCACAGAGCAGACCTCGGTCACCTGGAAACATATATGTCGACTTAACTCGACCCAACTTTGTCTTATTTGGTTGGTTGGCTCATTAGTAGCATGCCAAAATGTTAGGATTAAAGGCAGCAGTATAAACCAGGGTTAAGTGCATTTTAACTCTTATAAGCGAGCACTGGCAAACACATTAAGTTTTAAAGATGTAATGTGATGTAATGTAAGGAACTTACCTCAAGATCATGAAGAGACATCAGGATTTCCGATCGCAGCGAACAATAATGAACATTGTGAGTTTTTAAGAACAAAGTGCGTAGGAATTGAAGTACCATGTCATATAGACGTATATTCTTTCCTGGACAGTAATGAGTGAGCGGATATAAATGAGTTAGTTATGAAATTTACCTATCATCTCGGTTAGCGTTTTCACCACAAACCCTTGTCTCCGGGATTTGGGGGATGAGGTGAAGAAGTTGCTCCCTTCAATGCAATCTCCGTCGAGCAAACTCGCTTCTTTTTCCTATTGGGAGTGAGGGTATGTAATAGAGTATGGGTTACTTTAAGTAGGAATGTAAATAAGACGCTAAGTTGTTTGCATGTTGTGATAGTTAGATGTACTCGTAGAAGATGTGGCTAAAGTTGAGTGGGAGTTTAAGCTGTCACTTATTATTAACTTTAAAATAACCAGGAACCCAGCACATTAATAAGTTTTACTAAATTTAAAATACTTGTAAATCATACACAACATACTGCAATATCTCTGGTAACCTGGTGAGGGTGCGAGGTAATCTGACGATTTCCCATGTGTAAACACCCCTTGCGTTTTTCCATTTTGGGGATAAAAAATAAATAACCTATCTTATCCTATATACAAGGTACCTTTATATATCGAGTGAGTAATGGAAGAACTTCATCGCCGAATATCGTCTGATTGTTTTGCCATATCTGCCGTTTTACTTCGATTGGACACGACTTGTACAAACTTTTTTCTTTTGTAAGATAGGCAATGTATTTCTCTGGAACCTAGGAAGGATTTGTCCTTATTTAAAAGATTTGTCAGATGAATGCTGATCGGTACCTTTGGTAAATGCTTCAAAAGGAACATTGAAACTGGCACGAGGGAATCGATTTTAATAACCGGAAAGCTTTTCTCAAGGATCGCGTTGAGCTTCTCCGAAGCATTTTCATCATCTTTTGCTATAGCAGCTATCCTAGCAAGAAGTTGGTCTCGTAGAACTTCAAAGACTGACTGATGGAAGTCCAAGCGCTTCAGGTCATGGAGGTCTGACAACATATAAGGTCTAGGTTAGCAAGGAATATCTAGTTTATAGTAAATAATAAAAGGGAAAAAGGTCAATATTAATATTAATATACCATACAATAGTAAACTCTTCAAAGAAAAATGCAAAAAAAAATTACTCACACCTACTATCGGGTTACTTATAATACTTTGTTTAAATCATTAGTTAATTAACTGGTTGTATGTTTTTATATGACAGACCAACATGTTCTAAGTAAGCTAAACCCCCACACCTTACTGCATATCCCCACTCACTGCTATTTTTTTAACCAACAGCAAGAATTCCTATAAACATGACTGTTAAAATAAGTTAGGAAGACAAAATTTTGTAATTTTTTAAGGCCACCAAATTATAAAACAACCCTGCGAAGAAACCTCAATAAATACATAATAAAAGACAATACTGAAGAGGGGAAAATGTTAGGAGGGAAACTGCTTACTAAAAGTTAGAAAACAAATCTAACCCTGCACCCTACACCAATCTCAACCCCAGCAGAACTAGACCTAACTCCCACCCCATGCCCCATCCTCAACACTATTCCCGGCGTCCCAATCTTCCCTTTACTGTGCGGTGTCCCTTCGTTTCAGCTGCCCAATATTAACGATTAAAATCTCATTATTACCCAGTAGTGGTAGAGCGGGTTGTAAGGATGGCAGCAAGATACTGTTTTCTTGTTGAAACTCTTCAATCGCTCCAAGCGGATCGGTCGTGTTGGTCAGCGCTTCCTGCAGAAACGTCTTACCAGCAATGCCCATGTCTTCAAGTGCTTGAGCCATTTTAAACCAAGGATTACCGTATACTAACCTACAGATGTCGTTTCAATTTAACAGCTTACAGGTCGGTACCTATCCTACTTCGATTATTTTCTGTTGTTGAGAACACGCTCACTCTCTCGCCAAGAATAAATCAACAATCGGCGAGTTAAAAAAGAAAAAGGCGATTTTTTTTTCTAGTTGCGACTCTCACGTACTTTCCATTATTCAAGTTGTTTTGGTTGACTTGCTTTCCGCATATTAATAGATTTAACAGCTTGGTTAGCGGTTAAACGATTCTGTATAGCCTACGTGAGGTGTTGTATTGAAATTACAGTTTAGTTTCGTATTAATGGAGATGTGGATAGGCTTGGCGTGTATAACCTACTTGAGTAACCATAAGACAATCTAACTGTAGTATTTTCGATTAGTTTCTTGTTAAAAATGCGTGTATTTTGTACTGCATACCGTATGTTATATATTTATATGTATGGTTATAACAGCATCCATGACTTATATACAAGGTGTTAATAGACATTACTTTAAGACATTACTGAGGAAACCTACAACTGAATATCTTGGTGGGTTAGTGCGTAGCCTTTCAGCAAAAAGGTTGCAGGTTCCAAACTAGTCACTAGCCAGTCGGTTGTGTCCTTGGGCAAGGCACTAAGCTGACATTCTAACCTAATGGATTCTACCAAATTTAATGAAAATGTGAATTATACACAACACATTGCAATAGCTCTGGTAACCCAAGGTGGGCGGGAGGTGATCTGCCCGTGTGTTAACCCACTTGGTTTTCCCATTCACATGGATAAACAGGGCCGGTTTTAGGCCGATTTGACCGATTAGATCAAATTGGGCCCCGCACCTTGAAGGGGCCCCGCGCTAGCGGGGGTCTTTCTGTATTACGAGGTTTAAAATACTACTGAAACGTAAAATAAAAAGTGAAATAATATTCTTTCTCATAATATCAATTTGTTATGCGTCTGTTGCGTCATAATGAATATGGTTGCTAAACAATATAAATGTGTTTGGAAGTAAAACAATATACATTATACCAGCGGTTCCCAAACTGGGCGCCGCGGCGCCCTGGGGAGCCGCGAGACTTTGCCAGGGGCGCCACGAAAGCATTCGGAAGTTGCTGCATTTATTGTTTTTCTCACAAAAAAACAGTACATGTGTGTTACACCAGCAAAACGTTAATTGGAGTTGTTTGAGCCTGGTGTGCAACCCCAGACACTGGCATACCGTATTCGTTTTACTTGTTAAAATCCATTGTTCGGTGTTATATGCCACTATTTGCTAACTAATATGGCATTGTTTTCGAATAATGGTTTGTCAAATAACTGCCTTGCATTAATTGACTGTTCATCACTTTAATAGTTTAGTGAATAGTTTTAAAGAGTTTAAATGGTTATCCAAATGCATGCTATAGTCTGGATATAAAAAACATGCAGTAAAAAATTTGGCTTTATGAGGGAGCCGCAAGGTTTAATAAGTTTACAAAAGGCGCCGCCAACCAAAAAAGTTTGGGAACCGCTGCATTATACAGTATCGTAAACAAGCATCCACATTACCTTTAATTTGTTTTATAGCAAGTATTAAATGTCTATTTTTGTAGTTTGTATGTACTGGTATGTATTCTATTATATATAAACACCCATAAATTTTGCTATAAAGAGTAGGGGCCCCGCCATCACATTTCTAATTGGGCCCCGCGGTTCCTAGCACCGGGCCTGTGGATAAAACATGAAATATTGCCTACTTAATGTACAATTTTACGATATCTAAAAATCTGCCATACTTTCCAGACTGGTCCACCAACTCAGGATACAAATGACATATTAATTCATCATTCAATTTGTTTTACAAAATTTAATCGATACTGGTAATTAATTAACAATAACATTGTAAAATCAGCACAATGGAAAGTAAATCAGTTGTGGGGGAATCTTTTTCCGCATTGGAGCCTTCAATGAAGCCCTCCCCTAAGATGATTGAGAAGTTGTTACAGGTATGTCAACTTCTAGAACCAGCCAAACATGCATCATCAATAACTAAATGTATTCATCAGACCGATAGATCATTCGAACAAGTGGAATATCGCTACGATGAGTTCGGCTTCCGTGTCAATGAAGAAGGTGAGTTGTAGTTCTGCTGAGTCATGCTGTTTAAAAAGTCGAGTGCTTAAATAATGTAGAATGTATGGTTTGAATTATCAGCTGAATGGTTGTGTTGTCAAAACTAGCTGTTAGCTAGTGGCCTGTGTTCTTAAACCGGCTGTCAAATATTTTTTAACCAAAAATGTTCAATAGTCAGTGGGTTTCTTTTAATCAATTTTGGAATAATATTGAGTACATCCGACTACATCCTATGTTAACTAACCACAGGAAATAAACTGAACATATTTGAACAAACCACAGATGCAGCAGAACCAAAAAGCAGCAAATTACTTGGTGTTCCATTAAATGAAGAACCACAGCACAAGCTACAATGGCAAGCTCATCTTGAGTTTGCTCTCAATTCCACAGTGAGCCATATATGCTGTTGTTAGTGGTGACTATTGAGACACCTGCTGTTATACAGCATGAATGAATGGGTTTTGCTTTTATGGTGGTCTCTACAAAATCAGTCGGTGTAATGGATTCTCATGTAAACTTGGCTGCTTTGTGTAGTTTATGAGCTTCTGTAATTTTACAATTGTTCCAATGGTGTGTGGTTAATATGTTCATCATTACTTCGATGCAGGTTGAAGATTTCAGTTGGGCCAACATGAAGAGTTCGTTACCGAGATCAGAGAAGTTGCAGCAGTTGGTGTCAATGGGGGTTCCCCACAGCATGAGGCCACAGGTGGGTTCGACATAATTCTGTTTGACATGTTTAAACATTCTAGGCTCGTATGCTCCTATTTTAATCTTTATTGGCGAGTAAATGAAACACAATATAACATACGTAATCTACGATTACTAATCTTTAAAAATACTAATGAGGAAAACAGTTATGTTTCCAAAGTCAGTGCATTGTTTTTTATATGTTCACTAAATTTTCATTGTTTTTAACCTAATACTTTACCTGGCACTAGTAGTGTCCGTACTATCTGATTTCAATCCACCAAACTATCGGCTCTCCGGGCATTACTCGCAGGTGTGGATGCGGTTGTGTGGAGCAATTGAGAAGAAGCATCAGAGCGAGATCACATATGATGAGATCGTCGAGGCGAGTTTGTGCGCCAACACCAGCTCATCCGCAGAGATAGAGAAAGATCTATTAAGAACGATGCCAAACAATGCCTGTTTCTCATCCGCTGATAGCCCCTGGAGTTGACAAGTAACTATATTTATTCATTTATCATTCCAATTCCAATCTATTAATA